>JAEMWC010000021.1:907500-1062500 GCA_016490735.1 Pachyseris speciosa
GACTACCATGGATTTGGCTTAACTACAGGATACAGGCCAGGGCCAATTTTGTAGGGTTTTGTCCCAGCTCGGTGGCTTGCCAGTCATTACCGAGCCATCGAGTCACCAAGCCACTCTCCAAAACATATTTACCTCGTTCTTCAGCACTCAAGCCTCTGCAGAGCCGGCGAGCTATCGAGCCACTCTTTAGTATATCTACCTCGTTCATAAAGCTCTGAAGCGACTGTCCAGCCGGCGAGCCACCGACAAGCACTCAAAATTTGGCCCTGTGTTCTGTAGTTGCTCCGGTACTCGAAGCATTGAAGCACGCAAAGCATCATGGTAGTGGCAGCGCTCGGCCATGTGAAATAATTTTTCAAACGAAAGTAAATTTTCGCATGGCCGAGCGCTGCCACTAATTTTGTTTTACATTATCTTTTCCAAGTGTATTCAATTTTAATTTACTTTAACTTCGAATTTAGATCCTCTTTTAAGAATGTATTCAATTTTAATTTGAATCAAGTTTGATTTTGATTTGTACTTTGCTTTTTGTTTTACATTTAATTGCATTTGACTTTGACTTTATTTGCATTTTCTTTTATATTGCATTGCATTTGTATTTGATTTTAATTTTATTTTCATTTTGTTTCTCATTTATTTGCTTAAAAAAAGCAATAATGGACCTTAAAACTTAGTGGCAGTCCTCGGCCACCATACTCGTGTTAAAAACGCTCGACAAATTAAATACAATATAAATTTTCTTTGCTGACTTCTCTGTTGTTCAATTTTAGTTACCTTGACAGAAAGAAAGTAATCGGCGGAGACGAGGCTGCGTTTGAATACAGATGGGGCCCACGAGCAGAAAAAGAACTCAGTAAACGCCAAGTGTTACAATTTGTATCTAAGGTATGTGAAAAGAGGGCAGTTTCTCGGGTCCGCCATTAAACACTACTTTCCAAATCAGCCCTTGAATCCGTTCACTTTTGCTTGCGGTCAATCCTCCCGTAAGCGGTCATCCTTGAGACCGTGCATAGGTGTTAGCAAATGAGAAGTAGAGCGATTATCAATTAAGTGTCGTAAAACCAAAGCCAAACCAATTTCTCTGGCCAATCACAACAGACGCAAACAGCGCAACGAACCAATCAGAATTCATGGAACATGTAAACGCCTTAAAGGGCGGAAAAATGCGCGCGTGCTTTTCTCGATTGGTTTTGGTTCGGCTTCTCATTCTCAGCGCAGTAAAGCAAAACCAAAGCTAACGCAGTTTAATTTCGTCGCTCAATTGAAAACCGCTTTATTCTTCTACGAGAGATTGAAAAACTTAGCCTCGTATCAGACCGGTTTTCAATATGAGCGTCGAAATAATTGCGTTTCCTTTGGTTTGGCTTTGCTTCGCTCTGTTATTGATGAGCAAAACTTGCGCTACTTCCCCAACCAATAAGATGCAAAACCAAAACCAATTGTCACTTGCATGCGCGCACTTCCCCGCGCTTTGCGCCTGACACGTGTAATTGCTTCGTATTCTGATTGGCTCATTGCAATGTTTCGATCTGTTGTGAATGGCTGGAGTAATTACCCGTATACTTGAGGTATTCACAAGCGAAGGCCTTAAGGCCTGGCTAAGCTAGGAAACAGTGTTGCTTTCCAAATTGTTGAGGACGCATTTTTTTCCCAATTTAGCCGTGCTGGAAACATTTTTTGTTGCAGAAAAAAATTTTGTGTTTCGGAAACAAAAAATGTTTTTGACTTTCGGCCAAAAACATTTTTGTTTTCCGGACACAAAGTTTGTTTTCGCAACAAATGTTTTCCCCGCGGCTAAACTGGGAATTTGTTTCGTCAACAATGTTAAAGTAACAATTTTTCCTAGTTTAGCCAGGCCTTTACTGTATTTTCCAGTGTTTCAGATTCGTTGGAAGCAATGATAATCATTCCCTGCTTAATAAATGGCATTTCTTAGGACTTCTCTTCAGTTTAAATATTTTCGTGTGCGGCATCTTTTTGTTTTCGATATTAATTACGCTATTTGTTAGCAAACACGAAGGAACAAAGATCTCCGAATAACAAATAAACATGCAGCTTTGTGTTCAAATTAAGTTTACCGGCGGTACATTTCGTAAATGGTGTACCATTTAAGAAATTAACTTGGTAGGACGCCGGATTCAGCTGTAACACATTTTTCGGTGTCCACTTCTATCGATTTTTTTGGGATTCATCCCTTTGAAAGCAAACCGTTTCCAGGAAAAAAGTATCGGCCTGAGGCGAAAATAGGTACGTGCTTTCACTTTTTTTAATCAGCTTAAGCGAAGAATGTCAGAACTGCATTTCATGTTCGAGTGATTTTGAAGAAAGTTAAGTGAATAACGTTAAAACAGTGTTTTGGTTATTCCGTGTTAGCTCTACGACACTGAAATGGAGTCTTGGACGTCACAAATGAGAGAAATACTTGCTGAAGAGGAGAAGATGATGAATGGAGTGGAGTGAAACGGAAAACAGAACTTCAAGCAACCAAGGATTTGTCTAGCAGCAGTGAAGACAATTTTTCTGTGCGATTGCCATGCTATGCATGCGAGATACGAACCGTAATCACAACCGTATGTGGCTAGTGGTATTCAAGTTAACCGTGGACCGAGTTTATTTTCGATGGTTTCTCTGATCAATAAGGATAAATGAATCGTTTTTTGGAACAATAAATGACTGTAGACAAGGAAAACACTTTTCAAGCTGACCTGCAATCAACGACGACGAAAGGTGCTTTTTATACGGCTCCTGGCAATCACTGAAGATGACTGCATTTATCAAAACTTTACGATAATCATCTATTCTAGGTGCGCTATTGTCAAAACTATGAAAATATGTTGGGCCCGAAAAACCTTCCTTTGCGCTCAGTGTCTTGCGAGAAATGACAGACGAAGCTGTGGTCAAAACTATGAAATCATGTTGAGCCCAAAAAACCTTCCTTCGCGCCCAATGTGTTTTGCGAGAAATACTTGACGAAGCTGTGGTATCTTAAGGGGAGGTGAGATGCTAATTGGTATTGGAGCTACGGAGGTGTACAATATACATTCTTTCTACCGGCTTGTTTACCGCACTAGTATTTTTGATACACGCATTGAGATGAACTCCTGATGTAATGAGATGCACGCTCCGCATGAGTTCAGCATACGGAGCGTAAGCAAGCTTGTCGATTCGTACGATCCGTACGGAGCTTACGAAAAAGTTGTTACGTCGCATTTTAATTCAAAGTCAGAGATACAATCAAGTCTACATGCTTTGACTCTTAGAAGGTGATTTCATGCACTTCTTAAAATAGTTCTTCTCAGCTTATTTCGCCTGAAGCGCCGCCGGTTCACACCAAACGTTTAAATGTGTTTAAATGTTGTTTAGTTTAACTTTTTTTCGCCCCTGTTTATACTTATGTGTGACTACCAGAACGAAATAATAATAGAAAGTTGTGATTTAGTCAATAACGAGCTTAAGCAACGAGGACGAGGACGGCAACGAGAACGTCACAAAACAATACATGTAGGCTTGATGAGCAAAAACAATTCCTCTGCACGTGCATTTACATTTTGGTACATTTCTTTGCCGTCCTTTGCAAAACAACGTGAAATGACCGTGAGCCGATGACGGCAATTTTTTTTTCTACTTCATAACGTTTTCGTTGCCGTCGTCGTCGTTGCGTAAGCTCCCTAATACCGTCACGCGCAAACTCGGACAAAATAATTCCGAGTTCTCTCAACAGGAGGCTAACTTACCAGGTCTTCCGCTCATTCACCGTGCTAGAAATCAGTTATCATCTCACTTTCATCATGAAATAGTAACTGTAGTTAATTGATGTTTTCAGCAGACATTTCATTTTATATGTCAAGGACGCTTGGAAGTAATTTTTAAAATCTTGTTGTTTTTAACTTAACAGCATTAAAACATGTTCAAGCGCTGGTGTGAACGGACAGTATTAGAAATGCAAATGAACTGAGCGTTCATGATACATACCGGATTCAATTCTTTTATCGTAGCTTCTCCTGGAGAATCAAAAGAAAGATATACAAAGTTACAGTTAGAAAAATGCAGTATAAATATGTTTTATTTCGTTCATACTTTTGTATTATTGTTTCTGTTCATTGGTAAATGTAATATACATGTAACTCTTCCAAATGAAAGTCTTGGTATTAAAAACTGAAGAAAATTAATTTCGGCTGAGGCTCGTCCCAATCTTCCAGAAGCGCGTGTCGTTGCCAGCAGTCCGTGGCGAAATAGATAGAAGTTTAAACGAATTGGTAACGCTTTAGCATTAAAACAAAATCAAATCAATTTATTTAAGCTCGATAGCGTTAGGAGTGGTTGCCCAATCTCCCGAGCCGGGGGCTCATGTATTAAACGTGCGAGCATTCCGGATCGAATTGGAATTTAGAAGTGCTGGTTTTTGAGGAGAGGGGAAAACCGGAGTACCCGAAGAAAAACCTCTCGCAGCAGAGAAGAGAACCGTCAACAAACTGAACGCACATATGACGTCGAATCCGGGAATCGATTGGTGGGAGTCGAGCGCTCTTAGCACTGCACCATCTAGAAAACGACGGCCCAAAAAACACGACGGAATAGAAAACCGACTTCCTCGTGAACGATGGTCCATAAAAACAATGAATGATTAGTGGCTTTTGATCCTGGGAGTTTTTGTTTCCTCGTAAGTCCGCTAGCTTGCATTTAGCCCTGGCCAAACGGGAAATGTTAGGTGACCAAACATCATCAAACATTTTTGGTGTCCAACTATGTTGTTTGAAGCCCTGGCCAAACGGTTATCAAACACGGTCACAAAGAAGATCAAGCAAGGTGGCTAAACAGGAAAATGTTTGGTCACCAAACGATGTTTGATGATGTTTGGTCACAAAACATTTTTCGTTTAACCGGTGCTTTAAAATAACGTAGGGATGTTTTTTTTTTTTTTTTTTTTTTGCACAAACGTTACTGGATTCTCGGTAAAATGTGAGGAGAAAAACTGTTTGCAAATACGTCATTTGAAAAGAGAGGAAGGTTTCTGTGGCCAGTTCTTTAGTTGGTTTTCACGTCACGCAAGTAAAGAATAAAATGACTTGTCATCCAAAAAACAATGTCAAAAAATTGAGATACTGTAGAAAAATAGTAAATAAACGACCCGTCAAAGTCTCAGGGGTGTATGAAATCCTGTGCTTGAGTTATTCAGCAAAATGTACTACTCAGTGGAGCGCCGGGCCGGGGGCACAAAACACGGCGGCCAGAACCATTGAAAACATTTGCAGTTTCGTAACAGTTGTTCAGAGCTCAAAAACACAAGGTGAATCGACGCTTTTGTGTACATGATATGTTTGCCAGCAGATTCCAACATGGTGGCGTTCTTGCTGTGTTGTTTGTCGTTAGTGCTTGCGCAGAAACGCCGGAAGTGAGCTTAAGTTTTGGATGACGACGACGGCGGCGACGACGAACGGTGGATATACTCGGGCCTTCCACAGGAAGCCCAAACAATAATCTAAAATACAATAACGTGATTTATTAATTCATTTCGGCACGACAGGAGCACACCGTTTGAAACCATGTCGCGCTTCTGCCGTGCTAGGTAGTCGTGCCGAACTTATTTCAACCTGCCGAACGGAATGATTTCAGTTTACCCGGATTTTACGAATTAATGTCATGACCTGACATTGCACTCCACCCACTCCTCTCAGGAAGGCCTTATTGTCAGATAATGAGGCGATCGAATTCTCGGGCGTGCGGAGAAAATTTTGTCGGGGGACTGAGCGTTATTTGCCCGAATGAAACTTGTATCTCACTAATGCAACGAGATGTTTTTTCGTGAGTCAAGTCAATCTTAATTGGTCGTCGTCGTCGTCGTCGTCAAACACAAAAAGAGATGAGATTCACTATGAGAGAGCTTAAGGCCCTGTTCGCACTAAGACGAAAATTTGAGTTTGGCGTTTGCAAAAAAAGTGAAAATTTTGTAATCACCAATTTTTGGTTTTCGTAATCCTGTTCGCACATGAAGATGCGAAATTTTTTTTAGTGACAGATGGCTCTAATGCAAGGCAACCGCAAAACCCACACTCAAGGAGTCCGTCATCAATTTGATGACCCAATGACGGATGGATGTCAACGAACAAAGGATTTTCTCGCCTGACAAAATTTTTATAGCCTCCAAAGTTAGTCGACGGAATCTTTGAAGTTTCGTTGCGCTTGCAAAAATTTTGGTGGGTGCAAAAAATCGTTCGCACTAGAAATGGCTTCGCGTTGACAGATTTTTTGGTAAATCAAACAAAATTTCGCGTAGTGCGAACAGGCCCTAATTCGCCGCGTCCCAAATGTTAATGATCCTTTACATGTTATTTTGCACCGTTTTATCGACATCGCCCTTTTCGTCAATATTGACGTTAATTATGGCGATGGGGCGGATCTAGGGTTAGCCTCCTACGCAGACGTTCTTTTGGCTCGTCACGCAATCTTTCCTCCCCAACAACGTCTGCTGAAACGAGCGGGATTTGACGTAGACCAATCAGAGCACACTTCCCAATCCTGGAAGTGTACTTTGGACTTGGACATTTTCTCGCGCGAGAGATCTCAAAACAACACGGCTTATACAACGAGTATGATTGTTAGAGAGGCTATGGTGTATTTTGTGGATAAAAAGATGGATGTCTCCGTAAATTTACCCGACCGGGTTCGGAAAATCACTAATTTATCAGTCTTCGACGTGGCACTCAACATTACGTGCCATATTTTACACAGCGGTTTCATAGTCTGACAGCAAGCGTTTGTTGACAGTTTCACTGGGATAGTGAATAGATATTTTCACTTAACAACTTTCGTAGGGCTTATGATCTGCCCCCGATTTTCAGAGCCGGAGTAGATGTCAAATAAGCACCGAAATAGGTGAAGGTACGATAAACAAACCGGCTTCGTTTGTTAGCGGCGGTGTTTGAGAACTAAATTTCCTCGGCGCTCGTCAAAATGACCCCAGATTGACTTCCGCAACGCCATTGTCTTCTTGCAAAGAAATGAAAGTGGTAGGGAAGGTGACAGATTTAGTGATGTTGCGTCGGTACGTTTGCTGAAGGTGCGGTCAGCGCAGTATAAACATCCGCCTCTCTTCTTAGTTAAATCTCGCCATAATCGCGTCCTTCTTATTACAGCTTTCTTAAATTCCTACCTAATCTCCTCTTGAACTGCTCGCAGGTCTGCTTTAATGTTTTGGAAGCGAAGTAACCGCTTATAATGCACATGTCATCGGCTTCCCCGTGGGGTCGACCCCCGGGCCTACCAGGGAGATATGTGGGGGAATACAAAGAGATGGACGGGATTCTTTGCCCGAAGGTGGGGGAAAATGTTGACATTGTTCTACAATCAAAGATGAGGGGGTGGGAGAATTCACAAGTTTGAAAAGGATGTCACGGGAATTTTCAGCTGAGAGACACCTAACCCAGGGGACTTTGTCTTGAGAGATTCCCCGACCCCCGGGGAAATTCCTCAAGTTTGCTTGACTGATTTTACAATCCCCCTGGTTAGCCCGGGGGTCGACCCCACGGGGAAGCCGATGACATGTGCATAACATTGGGAACAGACGAACGCGTCGCTCAAGAAAAACACACTTTTAAAAATCGATTTCCAAGGCCTTTCCGATCTGCCTGGTATGTCCACAGAACTCTTGCCGAACACTGGTATGCTCGCAGTAGGGATTATGATGGAACTACAGATGAAAAATTATTTCCAATATATGTTTTTTGGATAATAAAAGGTATGATTTGAATAGGAATTCGGGGAGAAACATACGCCTCAAGGTGTCCCAAGGGAGCAATTTAAACGCAGCTTTTGATTGACATCGCACAAACACCTGGCTCCGATTGGCTCTGTAGTAATTTTCACGTGGACTCCGGCTGATCTTTGCTAACAATGGGAAAGGAATGTGCCACTCGTTTCAGCAGACGTTGTTGGGGAGGAAAGATTGCGTTACGATTTCCACCGTTCTGAGAGGTGAACCAAAGTGTTTTAATTGCTGTGAATTCAAATCGGCTTTCGTAGTTAGGAAACTGGGCGATATGTGATTGAAGTACAAATTTTCTTTTCGTTTTTGTAGTCCAAGAATCGTCGACCAATTTTGCCCGAATAAGTCAGTTTTCGAATAAGTCAATAACCGAATTGAACGCGGAAAAGACCAACACAGATGGAAATCCTTAAATCTTATTACATTTCATTGTAAAAGGCAATATTGAAATTTCTGTCAACAGCTCATTATATTCTCCTGGAGGTCACTGCACCGTTGTGCGTACACAGTTTCATTCGGTTACCTTACTAATCATCTGGTTTATCAAATAACGAATTATTTTCCAAACCCATTTGACTTAATTGAAAAACGCCTTTCGTAGATGTACATGTTGGTGCTTTGTTTCATCTGGCTCTCGTTTAGAAGATCACTGACAGTATACCGCCAAGGCAGGCCCAAATATGGAACAGAGAAAATTGCCTGTAAGCAATGTATGCGTAACATGTTCGCTGTGCATCGCGATCCTCAAGTGTATGACTCAATCGTGAGGCAGACGATTCCCTAAACTATCGTGTCAAACCACGATGACAAAGACCTTTCATGAAATTGCTGTATTTTCAATATAATTTTGTGGAATTTGCAATTCACTGTCAAAGTTAAGCTTTAAGGTCAATAGTTTGGTAGTCAAATCCGCCTGTTCAAAGAAACTGATAATCTACTGTAACGTTGCATAACTTGCTGCGTCTACACTGTAATAACAGGCCACAAGATAAACGCGTTTCTTTCAGTTCTAAAAAGGTTTGTCCCCGTGTTACTCGAAAATAGTTTTCTTTTGTACCGGAAGTTTATAGCTCGTTGATGTCATAATGGATATGCAGACTGTTTAGCAGATGTCCAAACTTGGTTGTCCTTCTTTCTTTCTCTTTGTTTGTTGTTTGCTTTTTCCTCCTTCTTTTCGTCTCCCTAGCGAACTCTGAATTATTATTATTATTATTATTATTATTATTATTATTATTATTATTATTATTATTAATATTATTATTATTATTATTATTATTATTATTATTATTATCAAGTGCGGTTGCAAAAGTTACTTAGCAACAAAAAAATGCGTTGAAATATCCATCTGTCGAGTGAAGGAGGCCCGAATACCAAGTTCTTGATGAATTGGCTTTGTTCAAAAGTTCACTTCCTCGACAAAATGACGCATGCATGCAGACATCTCCAAGTGCCGCGATCTGATTTTCATCAGGCGATTTTTATCAGGAGATGGGTTCACATAGTCCCGCACAAAATACAGTGATCCGTCGTTATAAGCCACATGCAAAGTCTATAACAAGTGCGTCTTTTATGACTTTAGGGGAAAGGGGACGTTATTGAATGAGAGAGAAAATGTGCTGTCATGAACCGTTGGTCGCACATTTTTTCCCTTGTGTCCATCTGGTTAGAACACTGTGTATCGACTACTGCGGGGAGCAGGGGTAGGGGGAAAGGAAGTTGGGAAAATTCCGCGCCTACTATTCTACCCACCGACCCCGTCCCCACTGAGTAGAGGTTTGTACTCTCCCCAGCTTACTCTCGCCATCTTAAAAACAAAATGGAGGACGCTCAAAACCTTTGTTCATCTACTGCAGACGGACTGCACCGGTTTATATGGACACTACATATTAATACTTTCGCTTTCGACCCTTGAGTCGCCATAACTGCTTAAATCGTTTCAGTGTGCGAAGCCTTGTTCAAAAAAGGAGCGACAATGAAGCAGAGAGTAAGTTCATCTGGCTGTGTTTTGACTCCATGCATAAAAGAAATTGTACTTTGTGAACATGCATTCCAAACAAGAGTATCGAGTATTACTTCCTAGTGGTACTGGTTGTTATGCTGTCCAAGTTACTTTTAAAGTTGCAATACAGGGGTGCAGAGATGTTACTTTGAATGAAAGCTATTCGGCAGTGCTCTTTTGCAGTGAGGCTGGTTTCTGACCTGTTCAAAGCGCGCCTCTGTTGGAACAGTTGTTTTAAGAACTGGCATTTTTACGTCGTGTAGCACTTGAGTACCCCGGAAAAATGGTAATTCATCATGTGATGTGCTATTTCCTCGTCTCTATATCATTTCTATTTCTAGCTCTAAATGCCCTTCATGATAACGAGCTGATGAACTTAATATTATTTATTTTTGTTGACATGGTGAACTTGTAATTGATGATAAGGCACAGAAATTGAGTTCGCATTTGTTTTTGTCTTCTTATAAATAACAAACGAAAAATAAATGATGCTGATAGGGTTGTCAACCATAGTGGCACAAAAATGCTTCCTTTTTTTGCAAAGTATTTATTCAGTGAATTGGAACACATTGTACGAAATCTTTAACGTGATGAAAAAAATTATGCAGGACAGTTATACCAATCAACCTGATAGTTTGAAAATGTCATTTATTTAAACAATTTGCACCCGAAAACAAACCTCTTACTACTTCTAAAATTAACACACCTAGTTTTCCCTCGCATGCAACCCTTTCCAGTCGTGCAGGAGTCTTTCCACGTCCATTACTCTAGTAGCCCATGAAATAAGGTAACGGAGTTGTTCACGTATGGAAATTTTCTGGTGAAACATGAAAGAATTTCCTTAAGGAAATTTGCGGTGAATCGGTCAATCTAGAACACGTTGGTACAAGTTTGGTTTCTCTTACTTTGATTGGCTAGAATATACAAATAATAAGTCCATATTCAGTACATTGAGATGCAAATCTTTCCAAGGGAATGTTAAGAATCTCTTGTCAGGTTAAATAAACGCGTACTACCGTGTTCCATTCAAATCATCCATTGCTTCACCTCACGCTGGACCGAGTCCATCGTGATTGACTGAAATTGTTGCTTCAAGGTGAGCTTTTTTAGTTAACATCTAAAGTAAGGCAGCAAACTGATTTGACATCAAATTTGCAACTTATTTCAACTTGCAGCGATTTTTAAGGAGGGCAGGGTTTATTCCTAGCACACGCCCCCCGCGGCCGTCCTTCATAGCAAGTAAGCTCGAACCTTTTCGCCAAGCTCTCAGGAGCTTAAAGTTTCTCATTCTGTTAATTGCTTGCAAGAAATCTGCTTTTATCTGGCAAGATTTGTCCCCAGTTACCTAACGAGCTCTTTAGTTCAACGCGTGCACAATTAAGTTTTTATGCGTGGTTAGGCACACCTTCCATTTAACCTTCTTATCTCCAAAGTCCAACTTAGCTGACAAACTTTTCGAGATGTTCACCTCAGGTGAATCGAATGTCGAATTCACTCGTAAGAGTTTTCAATACGTATTATGGTTGTAGGAGCGCAGCGATGTAGGAAAGTACTGCTCGATCGCTTTCGTTTGAATGGATCAACTTTGGCTTCACGCACACACTGAAAGTTAGCAAAATCTTGCACAGCTTATCAAAATGATTGCTACAGTAACTTGCTGCCCAATATCTTTTGCTTCAATTTTCAGCCACTTTCAAAGGTTTCATCATCCACAGACTGAAACTATAGAAGCGGCGCTGTCCACTTGTACAGTTTAACGGCTCCCCAGATAGAAAGGAATTAATTCAGTTTACATAATATGACTAAGAAATCAGTGAGGACTTTGATCGGTTATCATTTCAAGAGAGCACGCCTTAGGGGCATTTATTCAGAAAGATTGATTATTATATTAGGCATCTTATGGATTCAGAGCTTCCATTTGATGTTTGCGTGCATGGGTTTAAATCATTTTAAGGGAGGAATTGTTTGGTTAACGCTAAGTAGGTATTTCTGATAACATACATTTTTATTACTAAGTAGAAGGAATTATCTTGAGTTAAGAATTGATAGAGGTCTTTAGAAAACGTAAATGTTAACATTTGAAGCAATGAAGAACACGAACTAGCGTTTTTGCTTGCACGTAGCTCAGAAATCAAGTGCCATTCATTTCACGGTGGTGTTCTTGGATATATGGAGTTGACCTTACACCCAGGAGATACAATTTCCATACAATGGATTAATAGAAAGTCATTAGCATAGAAACATTTTTTTTGCTATAATTGTGAGCCAGTTTGCCTTGTTTGTTTGGCTTTAACATTGCAAAGGTAAGATTTTGTAGTTGAAATGTATGCACTTGATGTTGAGATTTTTAACCTGGTTTCCGCCTCGATCCTGTGTCAAACTGCCTGGGCATTAATCCTACTGATTACTTAAAAACTAGCTTACGGCACGCTATCTTTAGGTATTTTCTTCATCAAAAAATCAAGCCCAAAAATGGAAGCTAAGCATAAATACTATTTACATGAGACATGCAATCAAAAATAGTAAAGTAGTAATGATTCGTTCTCTTAAATCAAACTTCAAGCCTCAATCGTGATTCATATTGTCCGTTATCGTTGCCTTCAGAGCCCACAAGTGTCGTGTCATGTCCTCTCTGTTGCTCTGCAAGTCAGCTCTCTCAATCCCTGCAGCCCTTGGAGTAAAAGGAGCAAACATGAGAAATATCTCGGATTTTACTATGAGGAACAAACAAACTCATGAAAGTACTTATTAGCGGGTCGTTTTGATTTGACGGACACTCGGCTTAAGGTGGAAGTTAGAGCCACCTTAAACGGTTGAAGTTTTGAGAAAATCTGTGGACGTTTTTTTTATGCGACAGCGTGTCTTTACCTTTTCTCTGTGGTTGAGCTCTTTCACTGGGACTTAAAAGGAATCTTAGATGCTAAATCAACGTTAAAAGTCACAAAATACTTTTGGAAAAGGGAGGCAATCTCAAATGTTTGGATCACACAAGAAATTCACAGGATTCTGTTTCGTATGCTACGTCTATATTTCTTAAGTTAAAGAAAGAACAACATCCTTATAAACTCTAACGTTGGAATAATTTCAAACCGTCACTTAATTCAGAAAGCAATGCAAGAGCCAATCAGTAAATTCTTGCTGCTCATGCATATGGTGTTCAGAAAGTCAAGAGCGAAAGAAATCCATGAGTTGTTCGTGTGGGCTGAAACGGGGTTAGATTTGGTCACCATGACTATGTATCAGATCTGTACAGTATATCACGTTTTAAAACCATACCGCTTAACAAACATAAATATTTATCACTGTTTTTATGCCTGTAACGGGCCATTTACAAAATCTGGTCAGACTTTTGCCTTCCAGCTCCTCGGCAAAATGTTTCCCTCTCAACTTCTTTCACTTGACCATGAAAGCTAAGATCTTCATCTCCTTTGAAACCGGCCGTTGGTTATTCTAAATAAGCGGCTCTACCACATCGCTAGAAATTTGTGGGACTTTCGTAATTTCATTGTGCTTCGTGATTCCTTTCAAAACGCACTAAATTATATCCTTGCGACAAATACTGAATTCGGGCACACAATTTGTTTTCTCCAAAAAAAATAATTCATTGGAATACTGCTTTTACGTGTATTTTAGCAAACTGTAGTATAAACGGCTAAATCGTAGCTCGTAGGTTTCGTGGCCTGCGCTTACTTGTGTGACATCACAATTATAGCTAATTATGGCCCTAGAAATTTGAGTTTAGCGTTTGCAAAAAAATAAATAAAAATTTTGTAATCGCCTGACAAAATTTTTACAGCCTCCAAAGCTAGTCGACGGAATCTTTGAAGTTTCGTTGGGTTTGCAAAAATTTTGGTGGGTGCAAAAAATCAGGTTGGCACTAAAAATGGCTTCGCGTTGACAAATTTTTTGGCAAATGAAACAAAATTTCGTTTAGTGCGAATAGGCCCTATGGTATGTATATGTAACATTTACAACCAAGTTACAACCCAGGGCACCGGGGGCATCTGTTAAAGCTGCATTTTTTCGCTCGTTTAGTTTGACTGAGGCATATTCGACTTCCACAGTATCGGAATATAAAGTACCTCGTAAGAAGAAGCGCTGAAAGGGGTCCCCAGATGACAAACTTAGCTGCCTCCTCCGGGCAAAGATTCTTGCTGTTTGGAGGCTTTTGTATCTGTGGATGAACACTGCAGAAGTATAGTGACCACTTGAATGAAAGCCCCAGAGCAGTTTCATTCCTTTAATAGCAATTGCTAATCAATTATTACTTTCCAGAAGGAAGTTTTTAGATATTTTTGGTAATGAATGAATATGGATGTGTTTGGGAATATCCCATAACATCTTAAAGCAAAATGATTCAATTCATGAATAAATAAATTTACTCACAAGATTACAATTTGCATGAATGATCAATTGTTTTCATCATTAGGTCAGTCGTGTAGGGCGCTAAAACCCTCCTGAAGCCTTTCTTATCCGCTGAGGAATGTGAAACTTGACAATTTAAGGACCCTTTATCTCGTTCTACCAAAAGAGGGCTCAAATTCTACCGGAAGAAACTGTCAATCACGCGTGTGCGAGGGCGACTGGGACTTTTGTGAGGATACGGTCGGGTTCTTTTTTTAGCCTACACGTGATGATATGCCTGAATTTAAATGTGGATACGCTGAAACAAACGAATCTTTACTTCGATTTCTCCTTCGGCGAAAAAAGCACTGGCGTTGCGCCTTATTGTGTATCAGCTGAAGTTCTGACGAAAAAGTATCTCTGCTCTGAATAATCGCTTTCATTCTGGCTAACCCCGTTCCAATCACTTGACACAGGCAGACATTCTTTTAGAGTTAGAGTCGAAAACATCCTTCTTAGCGCGATAGTTACACAAACATTGAATTATTTGTCACTGCAAGCGAGATAACAGTTTAATTACCTTCGGACGTGCTATTGCGTTTTCAAGAAAGAAGCGAAAAGGTTGCAGCGGTAAAAGGCAAGAGCCTTTTTTGAATGTTTCTCCCTGGTTCTATCTATATAGACTCTGTAGCCGATATATTTCGTCTCTAATTAAATATGAGAAACCCTTGAGCACAATTCAAGTTACCTTCTTTTGAGCTGAAATTCACATAGATTCCGTTGTCATCTATTGATAATTCAAGGTAAAGTGAAGTGTATCGTATTCAATAAAGACCAAGAATTGATTTCAGTAGATTTCGGTATGCCACCCTCCTGTTTTGTTTGTTTTATCGACCATGAGAATTTCATTATTCGTTTTCTCGAAAACAAATCAGTTCATTGATTTCGTGATTTCTTGCATGAGCCCAAAGCACGCATTTTGTGTTTGCTTTTTGCCATGCTTTCATATTTTGAAGGATTAATTATTAAGTATAGTGATCAAAATATTATGTTAACATTTAATGATCAAAGAAAACAAAGTTACGTGACGTTGATTTGAACTTCCGATTCACCCTGGTATAAAGTGGTATTTAGCGTGACGAAATGCAACGTAAGTCTCGCGATTAATCGTTCAGTCGCAACATTCAAGCTTTAATGAAGCACTTTTCAGGATAAGTTTGTTTCCAGTGCCTTCCTTGATTCGTTCCTCCAAATTGCTGTAAACTGCAAGTGACAAGGTACAGAATTTAACGAGTAGACATAACGGTTGACAGACGGCTGGAAGACATACAAGTAAGCGAAGAACTTGCTAATTAGCCTCGACAATTCTCATTTGTGATTCAGTTGCGAGAGTTTCCTGCTGTTCCAAGCAGTGCTTAGCACAGCTCAAGGTAAGTCCCTTTCTTTATCGAGCTTCTAAATTCCGGGCAGCCCTTCCTCAAGATAAAGGGCGTTCTTACTGTCGAGTTTCGCTTCCGCATACAGCCATGAGCACTCATTTCTACATATATACCGGCGAGAAGTGTTGAAGAGTTTAATGACAAATTATCTGAAATTGTATATCGCAAATTATTGAAAAGCGGACAGCAACCCTGGAATATATGCTCGAAAGCTTTCAATGGAATGCTCACGATTAAGATGCCGTCCTCATCATGTCACGAGGCGAAGTTAGGACCTCCTTGTATGGTGTCTTACAAAGCACCACCGCCAGAAAATACTCTCTCAGACAAACTCAAACGATCCCCAGACCCAGACAGTTGACAGACTCAAGCGTTACAGAACCACCTCGCGCATTAAACATTACCATGGGAATGTACTTCTCAGTGGGTTTCATTTTAATGGTCACACTTCAGGATTTCATCCACAGATTTTTAAAAAGAGTACAATAGAACTAAACCGAGGTATTGTGTTTGAAATTATCTTAGGCAGTAACTCGAAGCGCTCAATATAGACTTTATATGGGCTATTGTCAATTCTCTTTATGGGTGTAGGGTGTGTAAGGGTCGATTCATTCAAACTACAGTATTTGCGGCAACTTTATAGTGGGATTTAATAATCGAGTAGTTTAAAAGGTCACTGGATGCGCCTTTACTTGTCCTTGAAGAAATGTTTATATATTTCAATTTCATGTTTTGATAGGTTGTTGTTATTCCAAGTGACCACCTTTGAATTATTTTTTTGATTATTTCCTTGAAAAATATGGCTCTGTTTCCATAGAGAAACCAAGCTGGGATCAGTAATGAAATTCGAACGGAGGGATTATTGTAATTGGCTCAACAATGCATGAGTTATGCGAGGTATCTGTGGAGCTATTAATGCGTTTTCTAAGGTTGAATTTTGACCGCAAGCGATTAGCTTCAAAATAAACTTACTCAAACAAACAGTGGCTCAAAGTGCTCTATGATACCTTGATATTTTTTCTTTTAAATCTTCAAGCAATTTGTTTGTCAGACCGTACCGAAACTTACAGTTTGTGCCTTCAGTTAACAAATCACACCGAGTCACTTCAAAGCACTTCTGTTTGGTTTATCACACTCGAGTAGTTCCGAGAGTATCATTGCACAACACGACTCTAAAGTAAGCTCAAAAATCTCATTTGCAGGGATGCGTCGATAGGCAAAAAATACGTACCACTGGTTACAAACTAGGTTACATTTAACTGTAAAGTCTATGTGATCTTTAATCTGGCATTTGACACTTATCTGCTTTTTCATAAAGATTATAGACATTATAAACGTCGATTTGTTATTGTAGATCTCGAGAATAAGACATTGCATACAGTCGTAGCTATCGATCGTTATCAAACCGCACAATCTATGGCAATTGGTACCGTCCTTGACCTAATCATAGTCCCCGTGAACGAGGGCTAAAATAGAATGAAAATATTCAAACAACAGTAGCCTTAATGAAACAGTTACGCGGGAAAGCTGTAGGTCCGTGAGTCTCTTTTACTCAGCTACTTTCTTTTTTAGAAGGAAAAGATCTGGCCCTTTTCTTCCTTTTCTTTTCTTTTTTTTTTTTTTTTTTTTTTTTTTTTTATGAAAACAATGGGCCTTAGCAAGTACGGATAGTCTGAAAAACGTAATGGGCAAGCTGTGGTTCTGTTAGGAAGACTGTATGTTTTCAGCTTAGTCAATTTTTACTATTATTTATTTATTTATTTATTTATTTATGTATGGACAATACCTTATTCTTAAGGTCAACGTTAACAATACGTACAAAGCTACCTACTATAATCTGACGAATGCTCGACGTATTAGGAATACTTAGATGAGAAAGAAACGCAAACACTGATACAATTCTTTGGTAATTGGTCGGATAGATTACTGTGAGTATTTTATATAGTTTACCAGCTACGGAACTAAAAAGCTCCAACGCCCTCAAAATTCGGCAGCAATAATTATTTTTAATATCCCAAAGATGTGCCATATCACACCAGTTATGTGAGAACTGCACTGGTTACCTGTTCAGTTTAGCATACAGTTCAAACTTATCACAATCACTTTTAAAGCAATTAATGGACAGGGTCCTATCTATCTTCAAGAGCTTGTCAAATTGCAGCAGAGTGGAGCATATAATTTAAGATCTTGTGATATGGGTCTCATGCTGCAGGCACCAAATTGAATCCTTATAAGTTATAACAAAGAAAACGTTAGGCGATCGTGCTTATATGTATGCAGCACCAAAACTTTGGAACAGTCTCCCCTATCACTTGCGCAACTAGAGTAATTTTAGTAAATTTAAATTTTTACCGAAGACTCACCTTTTTATAGTTTAGCTTTTAATGAGGATTTAATTATATAGGGTTTATAAATACCTCTTACTAACCTAGTTCGAGGTCCGTACTGTAAGTTACGGACCGAGTTTTTTCTCGTAGATTTATGGCCCAGGCGCGCGGGCCATAAATTAATAGGGAAAAACGAGGATCCATAACTTACAGTACGAACCTCGAACTCGGTTAGTAAGAGGTATGTATTGTCAGCTCCAGATTGTCACCAAAGCTTGTGGGACGTCGCGGGATCGAATACCGCCACTTTGATACACTGACGATTGTCAACCAGGGACACGTTTCTTTAAGGTGTGCTAGCTAGAGTGATCAGGCCTGATATGAGTTCAGCAAATACGTGTTTTATCTTCACCAATTGATGGAAATTTCAGTGGGGACCTCGTCCTTAATGTTAAAAAAAAAACAGCCATTAGAACTGAACGTCTTCAAGGTCAGGTTTGTTTTGAGGCCCTCAAGGAGGGTCCCTTTGACGTTTGACGGTAAAAAATAAGCCGTTTTGACGGTTGACGGTTAAAATTGGCTTGTTCATTTGACGGTTAACGGTAAAGAGATTGCATTTTTGACGGTTGGCGGTTAACTTTTTTGGCCATTTAACGGTTGACGGCTAACCCCACTGAGATCCTCTGTTATAGATTCTCGTATTTGCTGGAGAAAGGTGATAAGCGTTTATTTGTAGGTTTAAGTTCAGTAACCGCGGTTAGCCAATTCAGAAGTTCTTGACTGACTCTCTTGATGGAAAGCCGGCTCTTAGTTCCACAAATATGAACTCGAAAATGATCAAAAGATATTTGAAAAGATTCTCGTAACTATCACCTTGTGGAATTAACGGAGAACAGCTGCGAGAAAAACTGGATAAAGATTTTGATATTGGGAACATCATTGCTTCTTAAGGTAGGGGTACACGTGAATTTGAGCCAAATGTTAAGGAGTTTAAAGAAGAGATTGAAATGGGGAAAAATGATTTCAAACACCACCAGACAGTTGACACCCCACAGGGGTACTCCAGGTTGGTGGGGAACTGTTCTGGTGTCCATCCTCTAATTTTTAACTTCAAATTTCATTTTTAAACCTTCATGAAATCTTCAATATTTCCTATTTCCTTAAATTTAACTAATCCTTTGAGAAACGTTATCTCTTCCCAAATATACCCAAAAATCACCAAAAAATTCGCAAAATATTCCACAACATAGCTTCGTGAAATGAGCATAGGGATACGTTTTGATTGCTTGAAACGCGAACGAGCTATTAGCGTTCAATCCATGCTAAGCGACGACGAAACGGTGGTCAGGTGTACCCGCACCTTAAGAGTTCTTTACAACCAGGACCCAGTTTTTCGAAAGCTGATTAACGCTAACTAAGGATTAAGAGTTAACTAAAGTTTTCATCTCGTCCGTTGCATGAGAAGGTTTTGTAAATCGAATTTTACGCTTAAAGTAAAGTTACTAAATTCCAGTCAGAAATTGAGGGTACAAATCGTTTGGAAATGCTTTTAATGAACAGTAGTTAAATTGGACTCGAAGTCCACTCTAACCCGGGATTTGCTCATCGTGCTTTGGAACAACTGGGCCCAGAGCCGCGGATATTGCATCTTCTTAAAAAAGCGGTAAATCGTTGAGAAGTTTTTCAGTGTAAGTAATGGAAGACAATGACCTAACAAAGATGTGCGAGGAATAAACAACAACATCAATACTTTATTTCACATTTTCTTTTGGCATCAAATTAAATGATATTTGTATGGGTAGTTAAATTAAAGGTATTAGGGTATTTGTAGGTTAAACTAAGCCAAATATTGGTGCCAATGATGGAAATGTCTAGCGCCTAAATAAACCATATAGTTTTCTTGTTAGAAAAAGGAAAGTTGAAATTTATCACGTGAATGCCTTTTGATTAAATCAAATTGAATGATATAAAATGAACTTTATGCAGTTCTTTCTTCTTAGATGTACATAAGTACCACAATAGAATTCCACGGATAAAGCGAAAGATCACAAGGCTTTTTCCTCTAACTACAAAACAGAAGTTTTGATATCTAATCTTGAAGCTCTCAGCTGGAATTTAGCATCTTTCTTTTATATTTTTATTCTTATCTTATTTTATTTTATATATATATATATATATATATATATATATATATATATATATATATATATAGTATATAGACACATTTTATATCATTCAATTTTTATATATCATTCAATTTTTTATATCATTCAATTTGATATTGATTTTATATCATTCAATTTGATATATAGACACAGGAGTACAGGCGGAGACACCGCAAAAAGAACCATACTGAAAAACTGCAATATTATCTAAAAACAGCAGCTAATGTTCCGTCCTAAATTATGGGCAACGTTACAGGGCAAGCAAACAGATTTAAAAAGAGCGAGGGTCATCATGTGTGTAGGGGGCGACAAGAGCTTGTTTATAGTAACCGTAACGACGATCCCAGCTTTAAAAATGCCTCTTAGATATAGTAAGTTGCATATTTCTCGGTCTTAGTGAACCAGTTTGAATTTCACCGGGAACAAAAAGTAGGGAAAGAGGTTTGGTGCTACAAGAAACTCTTGTTACGAATGATACCGTATGATGAACTCACCCATATGTTGACGTTTTGCCGAATTCTGATTAGCCTGGGACCAGGCTCCCTTCGCTCGCCGATTTTTTTCGCCACGTTCCTTCTTTTCGCCACAGCAGAACCTGGTCCCAGGCTAAATTCTGATTGGTATCGTATTTCACGCAATCAAATATTATCACCGCCATGTTTGGAGAGCTTGCTTTTCCCATTAAATTACAACATTTTACTTCTCCTTTTTATTTGGCTGGTATTATTCTTTGGTTAGATCGTAAAACAACTCTCCTTAATAACACTAATTTACATGAACTTATATAGCAAATTTTAATATAGCCTGCATGCAGACGTCTCCTATCTTCCTATTTCCTGTAAGTCTGCACGCAGGCTTATTTTAATATGTACGAAAACAATGCTTTGCGATCGTAGTACAACCACCACCTGAGAGCTGCTAATAGTCGCACGAACCGGAAACCGTAAAATTAAGTGGACAAAATCAGCCTCTCTCGCTAAATGAACTACGAAATTTCCATAAAATTTTGCCCGATCTCGTCCTCAACATTCTCTTTAAAATGTGATCATAAAAGCAACGCCTTCGGTGGGGTAAATGCGTCGTTTTATAGTTCTAGCATAAACTGAATCAACGCAAAGCAGAAAGTACGCTTTGTTGTGACATTCGATGTTTGTGAGGTTTATAAAACCAGCTATGTTTAGAACGGAATGCGCGTAAATAAACAGAAAAGTTTAACAATGTCTTTGGTCGGTCACCTTTGTGCTTTCTTCTGTGGTTTACAGAGCCAAAATTAGCACCATACTTATGGGATCTGTTTCAATACATCGACATTTAATATAGTGATTGACTGTTTGAAAGTTTGTTGTTTTATTAAAAGTCAGTTCGAAACGAGATAGTTGTGATGATCGCTGAAGCAACTACATGCATCGTCGGCTGAGGTAAGCCAAAGGCAAATGTTTATGTGTGAAAAAAGACCCGTCAAGGCAGGTTGATGCGTTTCAGTGAAGACGGAGAATGAGAAAAACAATGACCATAGCAAGAAATTTCAAATTTCGCGATTTATCGGAAAACAAACGGAAGTACCGTCCAATGGATTGGTCACTGTATCCAGTTTTATACTCGAAACCGAAACCTGCAACTTGATAGCAAAGAAAAAAACATCAATTTCAGACGTTTACCGTGACACGCACGGCGTTATAATCGCTCCCAAAGTGTTACTGCACCGCTTCAGCTTGTTTCAGTGCCCATTCATCCACAAATTATCTTTGCATACAACTCTGCTGAACTTTCGAAAGCTTATTTGCTTGCCTTGGCAGTGCTCCCAAACATTTGCATCAACTTTCGTTCTTTTAGAGGCGTGAAAGCACTAAAGCTGTGAAGATTGTATAACTCAGAAACAACTGAAATGAATATCGCTTTACTTGTTGCTTAGTTCGGTTGGTTGAGCTGGACTTATCTCGTATGGAGACTACGTTATTTTTTGCAGATAATTAACTAATATAATTAAAGGTTTAGTTTTGTAAAGTAAACACTCCGGGGTAAACACAAGCAAAGAGCTTCAGTGACTCAGGGGTTTTCCCGTGAAGTAAACAGGAACTGGTAGATTACTTGATTGCTTTCAAACAAAGAATTTTAAACTTTTTAATAAATTCATTCATGCTGACGTTTTGATTATAATTAGAATTTAAAGTTTCAGCTCTTGTGATCTAGTCAAGTCTTTGTTATCTGTGATTCTTTAGAGGTGCGCAATCTCCACTAAGCTTTCGATCTTGGAGCTCACGTTCCACATCCTTTAAATCAGCTCGCGTTCAATTTCCGACTGTGAGAGGCAGTCTCGTTTCTGCTTGGATTTGTGACGGACAGAAGAAAGCTGGCCTCATTAAGTAAGTAATTTATGGGTGTTTTCTTATTTAATTATCTTTTCTTTTCCTTTGCTGCTGCTTGCCACTGCCGAAAATTACTCTGCAACATTTGCGTCAACACAAGAGATCGATGTTATTCTTGAGAAAAACATTTCGGTTTTACAGCTGAATGATTTCGGTTCGCCAAGTGTCGCATTCCTCAAGCTAGCTTCTTGAATTCTCTTATAAATCTTGGAGATCTTAATTAAAGCCTATTTCACGTGCTTGTTTCGTGGAGTAAAAATCAAGAATTAGATCAGTGAAAAAGCCTTGTAAAGTGCCTAAAAGTTCAATAGACCTTCTACTGATTCGAAGTTAGAGATTCGAGTCGTCTTAATATCTTAATCTAGATCCATTTCATTTAACTAAGATCGCGGAACCCCCTTCAAATGCTGCAAGCTGTTGTCGTGTTCGTATGTCTGCCACACTGAAGATTTTCCTCGCCACTTTGCCACTGTTTGATGTATTGTTATTTCGATAATAACCTTCAATTCTGCAAACAACAATGAAAGAATTTTCTCGACCAGTTAACGTGCTTATAAACTGTTTTATGGTCTTGTTGTCTTGTTGCTAATAATAATTTGCTATTATTACCAGCGAGCTGTGAAGCAAGCAACCCATTTTGTCTCTGACTAGCGTTTGGCTAGTGCAATCAAAGAAACTGTTCTCCCCCAACGCCGAAACACACCCGAAACGAAACTATCTTTACTTTACTGAGATGGTGCGAGGTCACAAAGCATAAGAGAGTTAGAAAGTAATCATTCTTATGAAATACAGTGAAATCAAATCATACAGCAAAACAAACAAACTGGATGTAGTATACATTGCTTCCTGTTGCTTAAGCAAGTACTGGAGCAAGCGATTGTACAACGCCAGACCATAGTTGTTTATTTCTATGCTCTTTCGCTAAGCTCAACCGAATATCTAGACTATGTATTTCTATTATAAGCATAAACACAAACAACAGTAGTACTATAATCATGGAAGGGAACCGATAGTAATCGTCTTTGCCTTCAGTTCGCGATTACCCTCAGCTCAGACCATAATCTTCATATAATAGTGTAGCCTCCTTTCCTGGGCAAGGAAAGCGTGACGAGCCCAAAGACGTCTGCGAAGGATGCTAATTATAGTACAGCGTAAGAACAACTGGAACTACATGGTGTCTGTATTAAAATTACTGTAGTCATTGTGAACGCTTTGTGTAGTTTTTAGGCTTTAATTTAATCTTTGATAGATCACAATCTTCTTGAATGTTTCACTCTCTGCCTCTCCACATTAAACTGTGTTCCCACTAGTCAGACTATTTGTATTATAGAGACAAATGACACAGGATCCTTTTTACCACTGCAAAGATCTCTGAATAGGAAGTTAAACGACTTTCTAGGTTTCTTTCTTTTGTTTTGAAGGATTTCAAGTCCGTAACTGAAGCATAAATTTACGCAAGGCTGGTAAATTAACTTTCTACAATAGTTGGAAACCAAACATGGCAGCTGAGACGTGCTAGCCTACATACAGGCTCTTCGTTTGGGCAATTAAATCAGGGTTTTTATGCCTCGATTATGCTTTCCGAATGAGGTGCGCGGTCAAAAGCTAAGGGATTGGGACCGCGCGCCATTGATCGAAGCAAAAAACTCTCTGAGTTGCCCAAATGTAGAGCCTGTATGCAGGCTAGAGACGTGCATATAGCATTCCCAAACTTAACGTCTTAGTCGAAAGGACAAGTGGGCAAGGCCTTCGCTGAAAAATTACCGAGCCAAGAGGAATCGATTTTCAAATGGATATCATTTTAATGTACAATAGAAGCTAAAGGGCGGCATTGTAAAGCGAATACTATCTTAGCAAAGTCAGTCTAATTCCAAGTTCTAATACAAGATATAACTTGAGGAGAAAAATATTGAGGCTTGTTTCTATCCTAAAATCTAATTGTGATTAAATACTTGAGTTTTGTCAGCGGTGACGGATTTGTTTCTTCTTAAACTTGTCGCACAGTTTATTGTTTATTTATTTTCTCTATACAAACAATGAAGTATTATTGTTATTGTAATTGTTATTCTTGATCAAAAACGATTTCTTGAAACAGAAGCAAGCGAATATTAACGTTAAAAGCCGACCTTTCGGCGTCATCATGACACCATTCTCAAGGCAAAATGAATAAGTAATGCTAAGATTTGATCTCTATAGTCTCTACAAATTAACATAATAATAAAGGGTCACAAGTTCTTCAAGTGAATACCTTTGCGCGAATCGAATTCGTTTGCACGTTTAGGGATGGTTTGAGTTTTCTTATAAAAAGCATCTCCTTAATTAGGCAATCAAATTTGTTAGAACCTCTAGTGAGCACGTGAAATTGTTCTGAAAGAAAATATGGTACGTTCGAGTTATGTTCGCTAAAATAATATTTATATATTGACGACGATTTTTGTTTGTGTCTATCAACGCGTTCGTGGAGGTGGCCACGAGTGTAACCAACATATCCTGCATTGCACAGGTTACATTGAAATTTATAAACTAAACATTGTTGGTTAACAATGGCTGCCTTGACTTCTCGAAATTTAAGGTCTTCGTTGAGTTTTCTGCTGATGAACACAGGCTGAATTGTGGTCTTGATTTTTGAGCTGCAATTTGCTCAGTGCTTTGGAGGAAACCACGAAAAAGCAGTGAACGTCTTTTTATGACAAAAATAGTTGGGGAAACATTTTCTGATGTAAAAACAAAAAAAATGGTTACCTTTCAAGTACTGGCCAGAAAGCCATCTTCAAATTTTTTGCATCTAAAGAAGAGATTTTTTTCCGTATTTATTGTAGAACATTTGTCCCAACACGAGGAATATCTCCATAAAATTCAACCTCGTTCCCAGAGCTTTTCCTTCACTTGGGGGCGAGGAAAAGTCCTGGGAACGAGGTTGCATAACACTGACCTCACTAAGGAAAGCTGATGTCTCTTCTCCTCCACTCTAGTTTTGCTGTTACGTTTTGCCGTTGCCAAACGACTCACTTAGTACACACGCCACTCTGTAGTGACACTAGAGAAAAGTAAAGCTTAATGCACTAGTTTCGCAGAGATTGAGGGGCAGGCGAAAGATGCGCGCGCGCGAAGTTGCGAGGAGACACTTTCCCCGCGTCACGTCTCCTCGCAACTTCGCGCGTGCGTGTGTCTTTCGCCCGCCCCACCATCAATCTGCGAAATTAGGGACTATTCGCAGTCTACCCTCTCATAAGAATCCGTAGCACTCGTAGACCACTTACCATTTTCTTTCCCTTTGTTTTGGACAGTGAGTCTAGTGGTTACCATGACAACGTACCTCCCTAACGTTCCCTCGTATGGCCTGTCGGTTTGGCCGCACCAACAACCTACAAATGATTTGTCTGAATTGTGGCAACTTTACAGTGAGTGTCCCACGGAACTGCCTCTTCTAGAACTGACTGGCACCGACTTTTCAGCTGAACTGCCTAGCAATGGGGACATTGATAACGATACCCAATATCCTATGGAGTACATTCTGGAGCCTGGTCTGTTTGACAATAGAAACCCAGAATCTGTTTTCCACAGGATACCTACTCCCGTGCCCAATCTCCTACCAGATACTCCTCCTCCAGAATCCAGTCCTCCGCACAATACATCGATTCCTGAACCACCTCCGTTCCACAGTGCGCTTGCTACACCCATTCTCTTGCAAAGTACACAGCCTCATTTGCAGACAGCCCAGCCGATACTTGAAGGGAGTCGAGAAGAAATTAAAGACAATTTTACTGGTAGATCTGGTATCCCAGTTTTGAATTCGATAAAAGTTGAGAGACCGATGGATTTTGAGGCGGACGAAATTAAATTTCCTCATGATGATAAAAAGGAAGAGCAACATGAAGAATCAACAGGTTTGTTTTACTCCTTTCGTTCAAAATATTATCCGATAGAGAGAGATTTTCAATTGAGTTTGGTATTGCAAAACTAAAGTATCTATTCTGGCCAATCACAACAGCGTTAAGCAGCTCAATGAACCAATCAGATTTGAAGTAGGTCCGGAAAAATGCGTACAAGCAAGTCACTATTGGGTTTTGTTTTGCTTCCCATTGGCTACTTTTGCTAACCAATCACAGAGCGGTAAAGCAAACCCAAACCATACCGGCAGTTACTTTGGACACTCGATTGAAACCGCTTTGTAAATCATAGAGCTTCCTTCCAGTAATTTACTTGGTCTTCTGCACAGAACTAAGGATCAACAGAAACCACTGCTTAACAGAATAGTCCAGTTTAGATTTCGCCTTGACCGCTGAATAAAAGTACTGAGAGCGCATTTGTACAGGGTTAGCCTCGACCTAAAGTAAAATATTCACTAATTCCAGCGAGAAGATGACCTGTTTACAGCTTTGCCTATTGTTTAATTTTCAAATTTGTTGCATCTTCCCGCCAGTATTTGTGAATATTTTACTTTAGGTCGAGGCTAACCCTGTGCAAATGCGTTCTCAGTGCTTTTATTCAGCGGTCATGGCGAACTCGAAACTGGACTATTAATTTTAAGTAGGAATAAGTTCAATCAAAGATATAAATTTCACTTTGATGTGATAGGTTCGAAACGGAAATATTTTAGTCTGGACTCCTGTATTTATCGCTATTGCATTTGTTATCACTGCTTTTAGATCGCGAAAATGAGAATGAAAACGAGTTGAAGAGGGAAGTTAAAAGGGAAGAGGAGTTTTCGAAATCCGACGACGAATTATCACGCAACGGTACGTAGGATGTCAAACAATTGTGCATGCATGTTTCGATCCTCTTTTTTCTGCTTCGTGGTATTACTTATTCCGGTATCAAAACTGAAATAATATGAGATTTCTTGCTGGAAACAAAAAGGTTCTAATACGTATGTGAGAAGTTAGTGTGAAGAAAAATTCCTTAAGTCTGCGCAGCTTGTGCATTCATTACGATACCACAAAGAAACACTACTTTCGGAATGTTGAGGATAGCTGTCTTTAAGGAAAGACTTGGTTCAACACAGGAGATGGGCTCCTGTCCGAGAGTTTCTAGTCCTTAACGGAACAGTGTGACGGATCTCGCGCATGTGCAGTAGCGATAAATCAACTTGAAATAGCTGGCAAGTTTTTTCAAGTTTCGTCGACGATATATATCTTCGATTATCAACGCCATCTATCAATCCTATGAACCAAATTGAAGATGGCAGACAGATTAAAAATTTGTTGCTCACGCAAGAGCATCATCGCGCATGCTCGGCCATGACATTGCTCCTTTAATTAGGTGACAGTTAGGCTCCTTATGTGGAATTTCTTGCTGCCTTCGTCGTGTAATTTCAAATTGTATTTTTCTCCACTGATTAGTACTTAATTATTATATACCTAGTAAAGCTGATTGTCACTCAAGAGTTATCATTTGTTTTGCCAGATCGCCCTGCCCGCGGCTGTCATTCACGCTATTCATTTCGACATAGAAGAGAAGGTTCTTTGCACAAACAAAGCCGACCAACAGGTATTGAAAACGTGCATTTTTAAAGAGTTGTGTTTATAGTTCACCTCTACATTATCTCGGAGTCTGATTGGTTGAAATTGATCACGTGAGGCAGGGGAGAGACTCTATCACGCGATAGGATTCATCCTTTGCAAATTTCCGAATAGATAGTAATTGTCCACCAAAAAACTAGAAAAAAAAAACAACTTGTAACGTCTATCCGTCGTTATTTCAACCTTTTGTCTCAAGGGTGAAGTTGTTGTTAGCCATTCGTCGGAGCGAATCGGATTCGCTCCGACGAAGGGATAACGCTCGAAACGTCAGCTAATAGTCCCTATACGGTGGTCAATTTACATTATCAACTCCGTTGATAAACCAAATTTTCGTGTTTCACTCTCCCACCGAGGCAGCACCACAGTTTCTTTAGAAACTGACCCCCTTTATTCATTTATACTGGGGAGTTCGTTATTAAAGAGTTCCTTATATCGGAATTCAATTGAATGTTCTAACATACGATTTTATGGAAGAAAACAGTTGACTGTTACACTGTTACTAGAGTCTCTTTGTGGAAAGTCCAGAGGTCGAGCGAAAAAGCCCAAAAATGGGGCGAAGGACTCCAACCTCTCTCCTCGCTTCAGTTCCCACGCTGTTGTTGATGGCTTGCATTTTCAACTATCCAGAAGACTTAGCAGTCTACCTGTCTACCATTATGCAACATATTTGTTAAGTTGCGAGCTGAAACACTTTTCTTTACAGTGAGGAAGACAGTTGTGCTGTGGAAGTTTATCAAGGAGCTCCTCGACAACAACGACAACTGCGTGAGCTGGATTTCACGCGAGGAGCGCACCTTTAAATTTGTGGACTCTAAACAAGCTGCCAAACTTTGGGGTCAGCGGAAGAACAAACGCAATATGACATACGAAAAGATGAGCCGTGCTTTGCGTTATTACTACGACCGACAAATCATGTACCACATAGACGGACAAAAACTCATGTACAGGTTTGGCGATGGAGCGAGAGAATGCCGTGATGTAAACGTAGCTGATGAAGATCGAGAAGAAACTGTCGCTGTCGCCTCGTAAGAGTGCGATTTGAAAGACACATTGCAGGCCGAGTTGTTGAAGGAAATTTGGAAAAGATTGCCACTATCCTCAGTGTCTTCAATCAAAACATAAGTTCTTGATTACCCAAATTAATTATGAATCACATCCAAAACCGAACAGTGTAAAAGCAAAGTTGTAATTCATTAGGTTTCCTTTCCTAAGTCCCTTTATAATCTCAATCGTATCACAACTGATTAATTCAGTGAAAAGCAGGAATCACCGATTGCAGAAAAATCCACGTTTCTATAGCTGTCAAAATTTTCAAAGTCACACTTGAGGATTTTTTCAGAAAATCGCCTCCATAAAATCACTTGCAGAGAATAATGGGCAGTACCACATGAAAGTAAGGGTCACCTGAGAAGCCTTCATTTGGCGGAATACTGCCTGGACTCTGCGATTTTCTGATCGATTGAACAAAAAGTTAGAACCATCTTCTGTGACTAACGGTTTGGCTTTGGAAGTCCAAGTTTAGACAGGGCTTCAAATGGCCAATCAGTTAAGTCTTGAACCTTGTTTTGGCTTAAAATTATAGTTTTATTTTTAATGGCTGGCCTTTAATAAAGGCTTTCGTCCAAGGAGACCCAGTTAGTTTCAAACTGAAAAAGCCTATTGTAATAATGGTAATAATTGCAAAGAATTATCTGATGATACTTTCTTAATTTTAAACGATCTAGAAAGAATCCTTTTGCTACCGGTTGACTTATGAACACTTTTTTGATCAAAGTAGCCGATTGAAGTGACGACTGTCTAGAGTGTCTTCAGTTTTATGAAAACAGTTAGCTCGTTGCTTCCTGTATAATCAACGGCAGGGAAAGTTCCGAATACATAATTGACTGGGTTAGTATCTTTTCTCATAGGTAAAGAAGAAAGGTTTTTTTTTTTTTTTTTTGAAAGTGTCTAAGACAGAAAATTAAAGAAAAATTCTACGTTATATCAGTTTTTGCCAAATACTGAATGAAAAAAAGCTGTGTTGAAAACATCCATTTGACTGAAAACACTTCAGGGCATTTCATCTAGACTCAAACATCAGATCTAAACCAACTTGGTGATCGGTAGCATAGAAAACAGCACCACAGCAATGCACTGTGCCCAGTTATCAACGTGTGATTAAGCTGGTCTACAGTTAATGAGAACTTCGAGTTTCCGTCTTGCTACAAACAAATGAAGAATTCTTCCAAACAAATTTCCCTTCGGTTTTCAATAATGCTTTAATATTTAGCTCGTCTAAAAATATCGTTGAAAAAGATTTTCAGCAAGAAAGCTTTAACGCATGTTATCCAATTATTAATATGCTAGTTCGATCAACCAGGCCTGGTTTATTTGAATGGACCAGGGGCCCATTTCTCGAAAGTCCCGGTAACTTAACGTGCCCGAAACCATATTTTGAAATCAAAATCTCAAGAAACGTAGGGTGTGTTCTGACCTCTAATGAGGTCCATTTTTTTACTTTAGTCGATAACTCTACTGTATAATTTTCAAAACTTTTGAAACTCCCATCTAGAATGGAAAGCAAAACAGCTTACTGTGCCCAGTAATTACCGGGAGCTTCGAGAAACGGGCCCCAGTACAGTTTATGGTTTCATCCAAAATCTCGCAAGCTAGAACCACATTTTACAGCGTGGTGAACATTGCTTTAGAAAAGAACTAGTCGGTTGCCAAAAGCTGATCTTTAAGATTTAACAGTGAGTACATGATAATCGTAACGATATTGTAACTAGAGAAAAACATTCCAGAATTAGATTGGTTATCAATCGATTGTCCGGCAAATCGCTCTACCTTTGTTTTTCGTTTATTTTGCTTTGGGTCGACTGCATAGTTTTATTTACAACCTTGACCTCGCTTAGCGCCACTCACATATTTCCCGCGCTTGGTGCCAGATACATGTCTGCTCTTGGCGTGGGTTGCATGTTTTCCCGCCTTTAGCACGGTTGTGATGATTTCCCGCGCTTTTTGGCGGATACTTGTATTGGTTTTGACGTCGGTAAATTGTTTTCCCGCCCTTAGCGCCGGTGAGACATATTTTCTATGAGCTTTGGTTGGCTCGTTGTGGCATTCTTTTTGTGGCCGATGTGTGGGTTTTTTCTTTTTTGTTTCATTTTTTTTTGGTGACATTCATTTGAAAACCACTCTAGACAGGGAACATATGTTAATTTTTTAAACAGATATTCTGTGATTGCCCGACTGCAGTGCAGTTGTGTTTTATATTCATTTTGTTCAACAACAATTTTACACGCAGGACGTGAAAGATTTATTCCATTTCGTTTTTATTTTTTCCAGATGAAATTATCAACTGTCTAAGTATTGTTTTATTGTTTTATGTAATCTTCAACACTGTCAAGACTAGAGGTCAATTAAACGTAAACTTATTAATTTCTTTCTTCTTTGCTGTCTTTTGTTAAAAAAGTGTGCGATGATCTTAATTCATGTGGCCTAGTTCGCAATTTAGTTGAAAAACCTGTACGATTCTAGTTGACTTTATCCTCGGTTTTGTACCATACATCCACGTATAAACACGTTTTTCGGGAAAAAAGTCATTCTCACCTGATACTTAGAAAATAATTCCATCTTTGCCTTTCCTCTTCCTTTTTTTTTTTTTTTTTTTTTTTTTTTGGACTTGGAAGTGGGTGTGTTATTCTCTATACGTTGAACCCCAAACAAGAGGTGAGCTGATTATGGCGCAGTCATTAATTCCTACTCCTTGGAGCATTCAAGAATTCAGTGATTTCTTGAAGTTAACGTGGTGCCCCCCCCCCCTAAGAAAAATCCTGGATCCGCCCTTACTACTTGCTAACGGTAAAAAACGAGCAATGCTGGTTACACGGCGAGGAATATATATACTTAAACCAACATTTCGGGAGGCACAGCCTTCCTTCATCAGGGTGTTACATATTATGACCCTAAGTTGAAACGACGTTACAATTTAAAAGAAATTGTTGATGCAACATGATACTATAACAAAGGTAAACAATACAACATAAAATAAAAAACGTTACAGTTTGAAAATTTGAGAAATACGTAACATGAAAACAAAAGGAAAGGTATTATATTTCTTCTTTTCTGTCGATACCTAAAGGTTCAAGAGTCTGACCTCTTTCAATTAGATATGCTTCTTTGGCTTTTGGTACACCGTCACGATTAGATTTAGACAGTTCTAGTGTACAGTCAACTCTCTCTAAGACGGACACCATCGGGATCGGACTCAGCTGTCCGTCTTAGAGAGGCGTCCGGCTTATAGAGAGTCGACCTAACATGACCCCAGGAATTTTAAGATAGTAATGCTGAGCCTGTGCACAGTGAACACGCGTCTGTTTAAAACGGTTTGTTTTAAGTTATTTACTTGAACGAAACCTACAAACTGGAACAAAAACATATTTATAAAATTGTATCTCTTGTATATAGTTAACGGGTTAACTAGAGTCCAAAGAGTGAACAGAACATTCTGCAAACGTACGGGAATATAACTATCTTATGACTCAGGACTGTCTTTCGCGGCAACAAGAATTTTTCTTCCCTAAATCGTAATTTGCGGTCACATTCAGCACCTCCCTCACAAGTGTCTGTTTACGATTTCGAAGTGTCCGTTGTCCGTCTTGGGAAGGTGTGAGTTTGGTTATAGTAAAATGACTGAGAAACGGCCGGGACCAGCACCAGGTGTCCGCCTTATAGAGGTGTCCGTCTTATAAAGGTGTCCGTTAAGAGAGAGTTCACTGTAATTAGTTGCATGTCAGAAGCGCTGTGACCGTTAGAGGGAAAATCTTCTGTACGGCAGCGGGTTTAGAGCTGTTGGTTTGTATGTTATGACTAGGGGTACACGGGTAGGCTGGTTAGTATCAGAATTGCGTTGCTTGGGGGCAAGTGCTTCGGTACGTGAAATGTTGTAAACGCGTTGTATTTCGTTGTTGAGGAAAGAAAGATTGTACCCACGTTTCAGACGTTTGTTGAGATAAGACTTAAGTTCGTTATGACGGAGAGCGAAAGTTTCGTCAGAAGAGCAGATGCGTCGAAGTCTGAGAGCTAAACTGACTGGAATAGCTCTTTTGCTGTCTGGGATAGCAAGAGGATTGTAATAAGTAGAGATGTTTGTCAGTAGCCTTAGTGTAAAGATCAGTAGTGATTATACCGTTGTTCAGTGACACGTTGACGTCCAGAAAGGGTATGGATGAGAAAGAATAATTGGAAGTAAATTTAATTGTAGCTGGTTAGATCTATTACAGGAGCCGAATCTTCTATTTTGCAACGGTGGTCCTTGCTAAAGTACCAATTGGAATCTGGTTACCGCTTACCGGCCACAATTCGCCGCTAAAGCATTCCAGTTATTTCTTGCTAACTTGCTACGAGTTCAATACTAACAGTGTTTGAACTGATAAGGGCGTGTAGCCACATTGCAGGCACCATACTCTTTCTTTTTCCCTTTCTTTCTTTAATTTTTCTTTTTAATGAGAACATCTTATTTTCGAGCTGAGACTGAATCAAGACTGAAAGTTCTGATAAACCGATGTCCACTGTTTCAAAGTTCAAAATGACTAGAAAACATACAGTGACCCTATTAGTTCTACAAATTCTTGATGCTGTTTTAAAAATGCATTTCTAGCGTACAAAGAACTTGTAGTTTGATAGAAAATCATGCTTTTAGCCGTCAGTCTCAGCCGCCTTGGGTGCGTTATTATCATGTTCTGAACATTTTGGCCACTCTCAGCCTCAATAGAGTGTGTCCCTAAACAATCATCGTTTGTCAACACGGAGTAGTGGTATGAAAACAATATGTCAGCAAGAATATCAACAATAGGACAAGAAGCTTTTCATAGACATTCGACCAAACTTTTTCCAGCAAGGAGACCAAATATTAACGAAAAGGGAAAACTTTAGCTGAACCAGAATGAGTCCGTGATACAGAATGCTGCTAAAATATTCCTAGAACGGAAATTTCCCACCAAAGAGTTAGAACAATTCAAAATAATAATAATAATAATAATAATAATAATAATAATAATAATAATAATAATAAATAAATAAAAAATACCTGGCAAAGCTGAACTGTTTTCATTCCGTTTGTTTTCGGTTCGTTTCCTTTTTTTTATTTTTATTTATTCATTTATTTATTTATTTGCTTTCTTTGTGTTTTCATGCAAAACTACCATGACAGCAGAGTTAAGTACATGCGCCGTGAAGCTAGTGAGGCAGCGGAACGTGTCACAAGGCAGTCGTAATACATGACGATTCGTGACACCTTACACAGGTAGTGCGCGAGTAAACTGTCACGCCATACTTTCGTAACATTGGAAATATATATATTCCGATTTCGTATGAACAACGATGTTTCAAAATGCAAATGACTAAAACAACAACAACAACAGCACTTTTTTGTACTCATAGCTTACAAAAGGTAATCACAAACGGGCCACTTTTAGTACAGTTAACCCTGATGGGAACATCACTAACCACACCTGTGTTATCTGATCAGAAATTATCTTATTAGAAATTATTATTATTTGTTTATTTATTTATTTTTTTTTTTGGAAAGATATGGAAAACACTCCTGCGTTTTCGAAAAGCTTCTGGGGGTCTTTGATACCAATTAATTTATTCTCCAACTTCTTTAAAAAATATTCATATGAATAATGTAAAATTAGTAAAACTAAAACAAGTTAAATTGGATCTGATGATTTACTCATGATGAGAATCGGTCAAAATCTTAACTGTCACCTGAGAAATGGCATGTAGTTTCACTGCTCGCTGAGATTCCAGTACCCCAATCTATACCGGCTCCTAAAAGCATGAGCCTTGGAAAGACAATAGCAATTCGAAAGTTCTAGCCGAATAAGTTTTCATATCCCAAACTGATTGATTTTGATGGACTAAGTTCTCGTGTAAACAATGGTAATCCTTGTGATATAATTCAATGCACAAAATTTCCAAGTCAATGAGATGGCTCACATCCCGCATTGTCTATATAGGGTGAGACGCAAATCATGCGCATCGTCCCCAGTTCGAAATCGAAACCCCTCAAGTTAACTTGTTAGGCTGCGCGCTAAGAATTTTATGTCATCTTCGTTTTGCCTCAAGACGACATTAGCAACTGAACCCAGAACAACTCTGACAGCGTACTCTGATTCAATTGACCTTTGAAAGGTAAGCACTTTTGTATCTCTGTCTAGATGCCTTTCGTTGGGTTACGTTGCCCATTTCCATCTGCTTCGAGAAAAATAAGTTGCGAACACTACAAAAGAAAACTGACACGGTAGAAGCTCTTCGTATCAGAAGCTTATCAGACGTATGCTCCTCAGTAGTCGGTATAACTGTTGGCAGTTGTTGACCCGGACGCTAATTGACTTAGCTTAATGAAATCAACATTTGAAAGTCAGTAAAGATATCCAGCCACGGAAGGTTGCATAAGAGTCATTAATTAACGTTCTACGTATGCAAAGATGCCGCAGTCCACTGATTTTCGAAGGCTTATGTAATAGTGCATGGCCCACTGTGCGCAATCACTAAGTGTTTACGTTATATCTTCAGTATGATCTCAAAGGCCCTTTGCGATCATGTATAAGACCAACTAACTAAGAATGACAGAACGCCAACACAGTTTGGCGTAGACGACAGTGCCCGTATGTAAAAGATATTTTATTTCGCACTTTGATCTCGCTGGAGAACTTGGGCAAATGGCAATGACAGTGAGTTTAGTTCTAAGTTTATAATAACCTCTGTTGGTCGTTCAATTTGGAGGGAAAAGACTCAAACGATTGTTTCGGACGACTGACTGAATAAGTGGGTCTAGCGGTATACTGTAAAAAGAGACTGAATCTTGTCTTGGTCTGATCAATGCGACTTTATTTTGAGATCGACTTTCTCTCGATCTCTCGAAGCATGCCATTAGTCGTACCTCGGTCGCTTCCATTATTTCTTGTTGAAGGGGATTTATGATCTGTAATTAAAGCTGTCCTGTTATAAACGATTTTAAAACCATTGCGTCGTTGTTGTCTCAATAATTGTTACTAGAGATACAAAGCAAGGAAAAAGAGAGATCTGAAGCATAGAAGTATGTGAAGTGGTAAAGTGATTTTGCGAAACTGAAAAAGGGCTGATACTCTGCGACTTAGTTTCATTGTATTTGGCCACAATATGTTTCGAGAACTTTCTTTTTAGAAATCCACTGACGAGGAACTGATGTAAAGTTTAGAGCTTGCTTATACATGACCAGCATAGCAAGAGGTAGTTAATTTGGGCATCAGTGAGGATCAGAAAGGTTAAGAGCTTCGAGAAAACAAAAGAAGACTGATATTATCCAAATATAATACTAAATTTGTTAAAAGCAACAGTTTTTCTTTTGATGAGGACAGGTACTAAATTTAGAATTCCCTTCCCCACATCATAGATCTGCTACTGTACCTCTTTGTTTGCTAAGAAAATCGACCTTTTTGTTTTCTACCCTTTCGAACGATTTTTGCCTCCCCTTAAAACATCAGGAAAAAAAAACAAAAAACAACAACAACAGCAACAACAAAAAACATAGTAATGTCCCATAGCGCACATTTTCGTTAAATGGGTATCATATTTTACGTTACGATCAAACCATACTCCAAGGCTCCTCGCTGTAGTAGTTGTTTTAACTTAAGTATGTTTAATTGTCATTTCATCAAGGGATACTTTGTCTTGATGTTGTCGCACCTAGATTACCAAGAATTACGTCGTTCCCTCGTTCAGTATAAGTTATTATTACTATAAATAACGCGTCGTTGAGGAAATTTCTTGGGGTCTGTAACACCACCAGTCTTAGTGCCTCTTGAAATTAATTCGTGACAAGCTTACGTCTTGGCAATTTTTCAATTCTAAAATTACGCCAACAAGGAAGTGCTAACTAAACCCCCTCCAACGCATACCTTACTTGTCGAATGCACGCACTTCCTTCATCCCACAATACAGAAATTAAAGAAACGGAAATTACAGCCTTTATGCGACAGCACTCAACCTGATGTTTGCGAACCTAACCAATAAATTGTCAAGTTTTGTATTTTGTCAGTTTCGGGCTTCATGCAATAGCATGTGTGAGGATGAAATCTTTATGTAAACACAGTGTCATCTTAATCAAATATATAATAAAGTTGCCGAAAACCACTTAGATCACATGCTTTAGAAGCCAACAGTTTGGGTAAATTGCAATTGTTTCGTTCTTAGTTAATTTCTATTTTTAGGCCAATTCTTCGTAAATTCCAATGGACAGGGACCCTTCCGGTTAAAGCCAGCTTGGCTGTAGAATTCTGCTCTTGTGGCGTCCGTCAGAATTGGCGTTGCCCGTCAGTCACACGGGAAAAATAATTTGATTTGTCGTATATTCGCTAAAACCTTGAGTACAATCCCTACGAAGGTACTGTGTTAATCTGATTTCGCACCCAAGCTGCCAACATACAGATCCAATGGCTGAAAATCACTTTATCCTTAAAACAAACAGTTACCCGTGATCCCGTTGGTAAAAAGTTTGATTATTTAGTTAACCGTGAGCACAATACGTGTATGGAAGGTGTTAGTTTCGTATCCATGCTGCCAAATCTGAAGACTGAAAATCAAACTCTATCCTTAATTAAAACAAACAGTTAACCTGACATCCATCTAGATAAGAAGCTTTTATCTCAGAGAAGGTCAAAGTTTCGACTGAAGAGTCTATGATGTGCCAGAAGGATGTGCGTAACTTCATGGTTTTGCCAAAATCAGTGTTGAATGAACCGGTCAGTAGAAACCTAAATGCTACCGTGAAAAGTCCCTTTCGATTTCAATGACTATTCGGCAATATCGTCTTTAATAACTAAAATTTGCCTCTAAATCAACAGAGAAAGCCCAGAATAATCTTAAGTTCACAAAAATGTTTCAGGTCCTAGTTCAGGGAGACGGAAAGGCCAAATTAGCATTGCTGCGTCATAGATCGGTTTTAGTCTCCAAATGAGCCGATAATGAGGTCCTTTTTTGGAAACTACAGACAGAGATTTACAGATGACAGAGATTTACATATACGTCAATCGCTGGAGACGACCCGCGTAATGTTGAGAATTCGAGTGACGAGTGGTCAATGCTGAAATGAAAATGCACCTTTTGTCCTCTCTTGAATGCACTTAACTCCGTCTACCCTTGTCGCTGCGTTGTGAGTGCGTTATTCCTTATAGAGTACGTTTTTTCTCTGCTTGTTTCTTTTTTGGTGCCTTCTTTTTGTTAGTTTATTTTTCCGGTCCTAATCAGTGTCTTCCGGAACAGTGTCTCTAGAGGAGACTGATTAGGATAAAAATTATAATAGTTGTTTAGGCTGAAGAAACAATGGGTCTTGAAATTAATAGATTCGAGTGTTTAAGAACGATTAGCCATGACGTTCCAGTTTTTCGGGTACTGGGACACCCGGAGGGGTGCAGTGGGGGGGGGGGGGGGGGGGGGGACAGTACTCCCATAAATTTCGGATAGGTGTGTGCCGCGAAGGGTCTTAAACCCTGACCCTATTTAAGGATAAAGCTAACGAAAATTAATACCCTATTTAAGGCCCAAACCCGGAAAGAACCGGCGTGAAATAAAATCCGGAAACCTGTCAGTGTTCGCAGGCTCAGATGGGAGACGATCCAAACCATGACTTACCGCCACGGAAAAACATAAAATTTCATTTAGCTGGGTATTTACGTATTGCTATTTTAGCTGATACAATTTAGGCACCTTATCTAAGGGTAACACCGGGAACACTATGCCAATATGGGTAAAAATTATACCCTATTTAAGGATAACCATACCATCCCGCAGCACATACCTATGTCTCGGCCAAGCGAGTTACAGGTCACGGGAGGGAAAAGAAATGATTTAGAGCAGGGTAGAGTATCTGTCTTTGACATTCATGTGTGGGTTGGGTGCGTGGGTGGGTGGGTGAGATCAAATATGGACTGATAGCGGCTGCCAGAGGCGCCTTCACAGGCTGACGTTCGATCTCACCCTAGAGAAGCATTGGAAACCGCCATGAAACTATGTGATATGTGCGGTATATAAATCCATTACCATTACTATTATAGAATATAGCTGACCAAACCATAGCAGTTTCGAATACGAAGAAATGCCATCCTTGGCATTTCGTCGTATTGAATTTGCAATATGTACACCCAGTGAATCCTGGCATTTTTTATTCCAAACATTCCGCTCTTCTCGACTTTCAGCAAGCAAACTGAGGCTCTCCAGCGAAGGATAACTCTCACTTGAACGATTAAATATAATGAAAGAAACAACAACAGAAACAGTGAAAACTGATAGAAAAATAATAATAATAAAATAAATAAAAACAGCCCTTTTTCAGTTCCAGACCTTTACTAGTCTCACGCCTTTATTGACTGTATTCGTTGAATGCTGTACAATAACGTTTGTTTATTTTTTTTCTAATTATCATTATTGTCTCTTAAGGCCTTGTAAGGTTCTTTATTTCGTGTTCGCACCAAGCTTATTCGCCTTAAGTTAGGGAAACGCATTTGTATACATGCTTTTCGTACTTTCGACAATTTGTGTTTACAATACTCATGTAATTAAAAACAGCAACAAAAACACCATCAGCGATGACGAATTAATAATAATTAATGATGCCTTTTCCTTGTTATCTGATAACTGTTAAAATGCATGGAATATAGCTAGGTTTTTAAACGGGCTTTTAATTATTATAAGTACGTAACTTCCGGTCGACCGTACCATTGCGTGGAAGCCGGTACTTCATCAGCTAAAGCTCTAAACGGAATTGGCGCTGCCCGTGGGAAAACGTGATTTTTCAAAATTAATTTGGTTACGTTCAATGGTAAGTAGGCAAAATCCTAAAATGTATTGACTGGAAATCTAAATGGATTGAGTGGAAATCTGTAAAAAAGAAAGTGAAAAAAAAAATTTGAAAAGAAACTGAAATCAGAGAGAAGTCCCAAGGACGATCATGAAGACAGTTTAGTAGTACATTTAGTATAAATCTACTAGCGTTCTATCACGAATGCCGTTCTCTTTTGGCTACGCCGCTTGTCATTTTAACAATTAGATTATGCACCCGAGATTTCTAGCGCGTGATAGCTGATGAGGGCACAGCCCGAATTAGTTATCACGCATAGAAGAAGAACGATTTATTAGTAGTACTTCCACGAGGTGGCTCTTCACCTACTAATTACAAATCTTAAATCAAATCAAATTAAATCAAATGGTTTTGAGGAGAGAGGAAAACCGGAGTACCCGGAGAAAAACCTCTCGGAGCAGAGTAGAGCCACCAAACTCAGCGCACATATGGCACCGAGTCCGGGAATCGAACCCGGGACACATTGGTGGAAGGCGAGTGCTCGCCAACCCTGCTCCCCCATGACACAGAATAGACAGCGAGTAGCGTAGCCAATCAGAGAACGGCATTCGTGATAGAAGCCAGTAGATTTATACTAATCTGTGGTAGGTAGTGAGTAGCGGCTGTCAACAAAATGGCGGTTGCTTCGAAGCCGTCTGCGAGAAGGATTAGTGTACTTGTTTAGTTTTGAACGACTGATACATTATTTATACTAAAACAATTAGATTATTTGCTCTTGATTTCTATGCGTGATAAGCTATCACGCGATAGAAATATCGTGCTTGTGATCTAATATACAGGGTTCAATTCAGAATAATTGGGCGATAAAGGAGCCCCGGCCGTCACCGCCCAGACTCACAGGTTACGGGAAACGAGAAAAGGGATTACAGTATCGACATCAAACGAAACCCTATGTCATGTCTAGTCAGGAAGCCCTGAGGCAAAGGAAAAGCCGTCATTCAGTTGGTCGGGTTGGTCGTAGTCAGGAGTTTGCCTTGCTCTCTTCTGGGTGTAAGAATAGTCTTTAAAGGAACGCGATATCCCATCAGTGATCAGCTCTCAATCTTTATTTAAAGAGGATATTCCGTGACGTATGACGGCTACATAGGGAACATGTACATAGAATCTAGAATAGAGAATACAGCTGACCGAGCCACCCAGGCAGGGGTGGGGAGGGGGGGGGACCTCCCAGAAAAATTGGGTGGGGTGTGCGGCCTGCTTTCTGAAACCCTTACCCTATTTCAGACCCAAATATGCTTTTTCCCTACCCTATTTCAGACCTATTTTACGTACATGGTTGACGTAAACATAATTTGAAAAGGGCTTTTGGTGATGGTCTTATCGCCTACTACTGTAACGGTAGCTTCTTCTGAAAAAGCATACCCTATTTCAGACCAAAATGGTCAAAATCAATACCCTATTTCAGACCAAAACGGCTAAAAACCATACCCTTTGACGCCGCAAATACCTATATAGCCCATATAAAGACCCCAAGGCCGAGCCACAGCTGTCTTGAATAGTGCTTTGACCAACATCCGAATAAATGCCATCCTTGGCATTTCAGCGTATTGAATTTTCAATATGTACCCCGTGAATCCTATTTCATTTCGTCCAAACATTCCGCTCTTCTCGACGTTCAGCATTTAAGCTGAGGCTCTCTAGCGAGGGATAACTCTTACTTGAACGATCAAAATGACAGAAAAAAAGTTTTACAACAGCAAAATCTGATGAAAAAAGGGGGCAAAAAACAGCCGTTCTTTTCTCTTCCTTTCTCCAAAACCAGTTTTACGTCTTTGTTGACTTCTTATTCGCTGAACGCTGTCTTCTTCTTTTATAACATTTGTTTATTGTATGTAATTGCCACGGCCATTATTGTATCTTTGAATGTTCTAAGGGAGGGGCACCCAACTAGCCAAATCGATCAAATACTGTAGAAAGTCTGTTTAAAGTGATGATTTCGTTAACTAGAAGAATTTGATCTATTCGGATTCCTTAGCTGAAATTTTAATTGCCCGTAAATGTCAGGGAACAAAATCTTACTTTGAGCCGTTAAATGCTAGCTGAAATTAACTTTCCACTAACTTTCTAGCCGGAACTGTTTTCTTTCCGAAAATGCTAGCTGACGTTTTTGGCTGCCAAAAACAGCAAGTACGACCTTTTCGAACACCTCAGAGGCTATGATTTCTCCATTGCCAATCTTTTAGGCGACGTTTAAGGTCTTTAAATTACGAAAAGCCGAGTGCCTTCTTTACTAGACGCCGAAAGCGTAAGGCAAACTACCCTCCACCGAACAGGATATCTACCGAAACTTCAGTGTCGTTGGGTGTCCCTGTCTAAGCCGAGGTTCTTTATCTTGTGATCGCACTAAGCTTATTCTCGCTCAATTAGAGAAACGCATTTGTATACCTGCTTTTCGATCTTTCAGTTTGTGTCATTTCAGTGTTATATTTACACGGTACTCGTTATAATTTAATTAAAACAAACAACAACAACAACAACAACAGCGCTACCTTGTTATCCGATGACTGTCAACTGAAAGTGCATGAAAGAAAAGTTTTTCAACGGTTGTCAATTTTTAGAGGTTCTTTTACGTCACTTCCGGTCGACCGTACCCCTGCGTGGAAGCGGGTTGTACGTCAGCTGAAGTGGTACTGCCCGTGGGAAAAAATATATTTTCCAAAATTCGGTTCAAAGCTAGACAAAATCCTGAAATGGAATAAATTTTATTCCCATGCTACCATTGAAGACCTGTAAAACAGAAGGTGAAAAAAAAAAACGAAACGAAAATAAATTGGAATCTGAGAGAAGTTACACTAGAAGCCTCACCAGATCGAAATCTGACGGATACTTAAAATGTTCAAGAAGCTAGAGATGTGTATAGCTAAGACGGAATGTTTCAAGAGCAATTAAAATAAATAAATAAATAAATCTCTAAGCAAACCGGGAAATCTGGCCGGCACTGTTCATTATTTCTTTGTAGGCTCCAGGAAACCGGAAGAACCAAATTAGAATGTTAATACGTAACAGACAGGGTTCAGTTCCTAATTAATAGACGATAAACGAGCCCCTTTGAGAAATTCCCATAGGAAAGTCACAAAGATTTAAATATACGTTTCCAAAGACGACGACACTCCCAGCTTATTGCCCATGAATTCGGGTAAGTGGGGGTTCTTTAAATTTAATGCACAGCCAACCGGTTCAATGTGGATCAGTGCCATTGTGTTGTATTTAGTTATTCGAGTAACATTGCTGCTTGTTTAACTGTTTGTACTGCTGGTATTGAGCTAGGATTGTAGGACTGGTCCGGGATACGATCTTTAATTATGATCCTTCGGCAGTTAATAAGACTGACATGTGCGTTGTTCCGGTCGGCCATATTCCAAATTACGACCATGATTACTCTGCATACGGTGATTACTCAGTACTAAAATTCCCTCACAACAGGTTTTTAGAGCTAATGTATTACAAAATGAATCTGGAATATTGCGTGAAAAGCAAACGTTTGCGAGTACCGTTTGTTTGGCCAGGCCGTGAGCGGCCCTCGTTACTAGGCGTTTTGGGTTTTAAGATTCACGGGGCACGAGAAACGGGATACGGGAGCACAGCTCTCCAGATAAAAACGGGGTGGAGGATCTTCATGCTTAATAGACCCTGATTTGGAGTTTAAATGCACGGGTCACGGGAAATGGGACTAGGGATAACCACATTCAAGACTGATAACAACCCGGTTGCTGACATGGACAATGAGCAATAACGTGGAATAAAGAGTAAACCATTTTGGGTTTAAGAGGCATTAGTCACGGGAAACGGGATACGGGATGTCTGTCATACAAGCCATGTCTAGTCGGGTATCCCAGAGGAAAGAAACTTACGTAAGTCGGGCCAAAATCAGGATCAAATTTAATTGGTACGATTTGTCAAGCCCTTTCTCATGTTATGCCTTCGAATCGAAGATTTGATTAAACTCCGCGCGATATCAGCCTATTTCAGTCCTCGATCCTTCATTTCAAAATGCGACGGCCCGTTACGGTTGAGCTATAACGAACGCTGACAGGTTCACGGGTGTCTCGAGTCGTACATTGACCGACGCCAGCGTTTATGTTTGTTTTTACTGCTCACTTTCTTGAATTATCATCAAGTCAATCCTAGCTATTGCATATATACAGATTTGGCAAGAGTTCGGTCTCATTTGAAAAATAACCTAACAGAAATTTGAAGGATAAACTAACAGAGAAAACAAAACACGACCCGTGGGCGTCGAGTCCTCTGTCGCAACTTGTTGCTCACGAGACTATCGGAAACGTGGAATGAACCATATATGGAGAACCGTGTAAAAACCGTTTGGGAAATAAAAGCTTTTGTCATGCACGTGCGAGAAATATTGGAGGACTTGTTAAATTTCCTGCTTTTGATAGTTGCCAAATTTACACCTAAACTTGCGTGCAACCGCATCAAGAGATCTTTTATTTTTTGTTCCGTGTTCTGCTTTCAGTGCGCAATCAAGCGGAAGGGCATTGTCCTAAAAAGGAAGGAAAGGTGTCAATGTGATATGATTGGTAATTCAATACACTTATCCCTGCCCACTGGTACGAAGTAATATATAATGTTACAATTTGGGGGCAGATCCTTAGTAACAAAGCTGCGGACATAAATCGTAAAACCAACCTCTCTGGCCTAATTTCGCAGTCCTACCCTTGAACGTTTTCCAATATAGTATATTTCTACTTTCCCTTGGCAGATCAGAGACACCATTGAACCAGCTGTGGAAAGAAACCACCGAGTAATTGTTAACTGCATCAAGCATGACAACATTCAAGCTTACTTTAAAACTTCTACTCCTGGCTTTTGTCGGACAGGAATTAGTTCATGCGAACCTTCGCTCGATCAGTTTAGGGCAGCGAGTCCCAAATGCTGGCGAAATCGACACTTGTGGCAACATCAGAGACATAATCAAGAGAAACTCAGCTCGTTTCAGAAAGATTCTTGTGCGAAATACTAACAGTGAAATCGTCTTTGCCAATGATGATTGTCGCCGTATGACTGCACGAGGAAAGAGCAAACTCGATGTTTTGGCTTCCAGAGTGAGAGGACAGTGGAGCAATGTGCGATTAAAGGTGACCCTGGCTTGGACAGATCAACTCCTTCCTCAAACCCCAATATCGCTCCATTATGAAGGTAGGTCACGTTCGCGTTTCACGGTGTTTACCCTTTTGAGTTTGAGTTTAAATTGAAAAAAGTCAACAATTCTCTCAATGAGCCAAATGCTGCTCACTGGTTTATAAATCATTGGGCTTCGTTTGAATGGCTACACTAAACGAATTCAAACCGCGCACACGCATATTGGAACCCACCTCTTCAGACACGGGCCAACTGAGAAAAGTTATACAGTAGCTCGATATAAACTGTATAAACTTCTTATGTAACGGTTATCGCCAGTATAGAACTTAATTTTTAGGCAAGTGATTGTCCCGTAGTGTCCTATCTTATATGTTTCAGAAACTGTAAGTTTATTTTTTTTTTCACGTTTAACCGGTTTCCCGGAAGGTAAAGAATATTTTGCAATTATTTCACAACTATAAACCACTTGAAAAGGTCACCGAGTTAATTTTTAGTCGGATAAATGAAACGCTATCTGATGGGATTCGGAACGTACAAATAAAACGTGATACTACATAAATGTTTATTACTTTAAAAATTGTGCGCAGTTAAATTATATTTGATATGGCGAAATCGAAGTTCGTGCTGTTTCCCTGTTTGTCCTCTATTTATAAATTCTGAAACAGAACTCCAAAAGGTGTCACGCACTGGTTTAAAAGCTGTTTCTTGAAATGTGCTAAATGTGATCCCATCTAAAGTTTTGTTTACTTAATAAAAACACGTGCCAACTTCACGGTAAATCCTGTCACGAATGCAGGCATCTCGAATGAATGAAATAATTTCACCCGTCATGTTTTATTGCACGGATCAATATAGAGGAAAATCAGTACACGGAGACTCTTTGAAATTGTTTGTTCCGAAAACTATGACATTTCCTTCATAACAAGGACAATTTATTTTTTACCGGAAGTAAAAATTTCATCATAGTTGGGAGATTCTGTTAAGCAACCGGAATGTCATTCTCTTTATTCCAATGACCAGAGCATTTCTTTTGATACTGTAAGGAGACAATAGATGCTTGTCGCAGATAAGACTGTTAGCGATTTACTCGTCATAGGAAAACAACAGCCTTAATTCTTAGTACGTTTCTCTTGGACTTTTTAACTTGGGTAGCGCCACATCGATGCACAATCATATTCTCAATATAGTTAACATCTAGTAAACCTCCACATGACCACTTTTGTTTGCTGAAAACTGAACTGATCACAAGTGCCCAAGAGATGCAATATTTGTCATATTTCTGACTTGTTTTCCAAAGGGTCACGACCTCAAAAAGTATGGAAGTTCTATCTGGACTATGGATTGAGTCACGATAATGACAAAATGTTTATCGTCCCTCGCAATTTAGAACACTAAAGTCATTTTTTCTACATACCCTCAACGGCGAACACGTATCTTGCTAACTTGTGTTCAAGTGGTAAAAAAAATATCTGCATCGTGGTAGGCACGTCCTCGTCTCAATTATTTGCCTTCAGTTAATCGACTTTGCAATCCAATTTTTTACGGTTTGTTTGTCATTTCTAAAGTTTCTGTGAACTTCGGTTACAATCTAGATTTTGTGGTTGACATGATATTGTTTATCGAGCAAATTTTCACCTCATACAACCTTTTCTTCACGATTACGTAAACCACCCAAGTGACATATCTTTAAGCAGTCGCAACTTGCCTAAGCGCATTTCTGCGATTTGTTTATACCTCATAAGAGGCCTTCCAAAGAGTAGAAGCGGCAAGCAACGTGGCTTAAAAAAGGGCGACAATCTTCCCCCAAAACACCGACAACAGACAGAAATTGTCCGAAAAGCGCCACAGTTTGCGACAGGGACAATTCATCATCGTTTTCTTGACGACCGTGACATTTGTCCCCAACGAAACAAGCGAGAGACAGAGTCACAAGCGAGCGACAAAGCAACATCAGACCACCCCTTGGAAGGCCTCATAAATGATTCTTTGATCATGTAAAGCATAACTAGATAGGTAGCCTGCGTAGCAAGCGTTTCCGTGTGGTTTCCGAGCAAAGATGGACTTAAGAAGTTTTGGCTCGCCCAATTTTTCGCGCGGGAAAAACGTCTAAAGCCTTCTCTGCTCGAAAACCACACGGAAACGCGCTCTACGCAGGCTACTGGCTTGGCCAATTAGCTTTTTGTGGCTTAGGCCACTTCCACAGTGGCCAATTTTACCGTTTCATTTATGCTTGATAGAATCATAATAAATATCTTTTGTCTTGCAGGCCGCGCTCTTCGTCTCCAGACCTCTGATAATGACAGACAGAAACTCGCCACTCTCGCAGGCCTGGCTGTTCAGGCGGGATTTGACTGGGTTTACTATGCAACAAACTCTTACATCCACGCAAGCGTCATTCGTGATGGTAAATGCATAGTAGTATATCTTACACTGTTATGATCCGATAATTTCTGAATAGAAAGATAGTGCCACCGGCCTTAAACAGCATTACGAACACCACTATTGGAAGGACAGATAAATGGCTTTGATTTTAAGTGGAAGATTTTCTTGTCATCCATACATTAAGTTAGCACCACTTTATTTTTAAAGTAAGGATCGATAGCTGTAACTGACTGCAACGCTTACGCCACGGACCCCAAAACGATAGCCACAATGCAGACATGATTTACAGTATGATACGGACACAGACCGGCCCAGTGTATTTTATTTTATTTTATTAGCTTCGCCAGAGACCTGGCAGGGACACTACAACAGCGTGCGCCAATTACTGTAGGCCCGTAACTGCAAATCCCTTCTCCGTAACCACATTCTAGTAGAGATAGACCACCACACCGGGGACTACGTCCCCTACTCTTTTCGAACAGTGCGTGGGTTCTTTAACGTCCCACAGAATCAATTATGAAGAGTTGTGAGACGGGACCTACGGTTTATCGTCCTTATCCGAGAAGACTAGAAAGTCTAACCATTTGCAGATATCATTACAAAGGCAGCACTTTCTCCTCAATTATTTAAAGACCCTGAGTGTTGGTCCGGCCGGGGTTTGAACCCGCGACCTCCCGCACGGTAGTCCGGTGCTCTACCACTGAGCTAACCGGTCAGTGTAACACCAGCTAATAACTCGTAGCGCAAGCCTGATACTATCAGTTAATAGGGTTATGGCATGCGCATTTGTTCGTACACAAAATGTTCTTAGAGAGAAAGACGTGAGGTAAATTCTTTAGTGGAGAAGGCGACGTGGGATCGTTCTGTATGGGTTTTAGTCTACACGGGGGCTAAAACATAAAAAAAAAGCCAAAGCCCAACGTTGCACGATTAGAGTAGTTTTAATCGACACTCATGGTCGTTATTTTGATTTTCATTTCTTGTGGCTTGTGGCTTGTTGAATTAACGTCTGAAAATTCAGAGACAGCTCCGTTAAGGAAAGCGTCTTCATCTAATACTGAAGTTAGACATTTTCCGGTTTAGCAAAGCCAATGCACTTTCTATCTGTTTCTTCTCAGTTTGCCAGACATCTGTGGATTTGGCATTCATTCTGGACAGCTCTGGAAGCGTGGGGAGCTATAACTTTAACCAAGTTAAGAACTTTGTCAAGAATGTTGTGGACTTCTTTAACATCGGTTCGTCGGGAACCCACGTGGCTGTTGTCACGTATTCCACGTACTCCCGGCTGGAGTTTAATTTGAAAGCGCATTACACCAAGTCAGCAATCAAATCTGCAGTGAGTAGGATTTCATACCGAGGCGGATGGACGTATACTGCTGACGCTTTGGATTTCGTGCGCAGGAATATTTTTGTGACATCACAAGTGAGTTGTTCTCAGTTTGACAGTGCCTTCTGTTGTTACTGCGCATGCGTTCTGCGCACTCGGGATTGCCTGACAAGCTAGGGTTACTGAAGGACCATGCTTCCTAAGGCAAAAGTGTCTGCGCAGTTTTTAACTATTGAAGCAAAGCAGAACTTACTAGGTTCTCTTGTTATCCAAAAACAAACTTGAAGGTAGCCACGCATTTGTACGTATTTTAAAACAGCCAAATTATCTCTGAAGAATGCGTGTTTATCCCCCCCCCCCCCCCCCCCTCATTTTTCGGTTGTTACATCAAGATCTGCCATCCAACATAGTTAATAAATCGGTGCCCAGGCGATACTTGTGTGGGATACACTGTCCAAGCTTTGCAACTCATTAGAATTAACTGACTTACAATCCGATGATATTGGTGTGGGATACCACGTGTATCCCACATTAATGTCATCGGATTAGTCGCCGACCCTAATGCATCATGGGACTCTTCTACACAGACAGATGTAAAACGACCATTTGCGCGTTTATCATGCACGTGTATTGCATGGAATCATTGCAATTGAAATTCGGTGCCTTACTCAAGTCATACACAATCAGGGTATGGTATCAGCTATTATTATTTACAAAGTAAGTTTCACTAAGTTATGGCATAGCATACTCTAACTTCGGCAATGGACTGACCACCTCTCACAAGCATAGCCGCAGATGTATAGTTAAACCAACGGTTAAACTCTTGGCTCTACGCTCTCTGATGCAGCGGACGGGATACTAGTATCCTTCGTAGCCGTTATTAGGGTCGTCACGCAACGCTCCTCCCCACTAACGGCTGCTTACTCAAGCTTTGCATTCCTTTCCCTCAAACTGACCAATAAGGAGCAGGCTTCCATTTTCTAGAAACCTGGTCGTAGTCCTCGTCTTGTTGTGTTTTTGGCGGCAAATATAACGAGAAATATGATTGGCGCAGCTGCCAAGAATTACATGAATTTTATTGGTTGTCGGTAACAGAGGGAAAGGAATGCAGAGCTCGAGTGAGCAGCCGTTAGTGGGGAGGAGCGGTACGTGACGACCCTAATAACGGCTGCGAAGGAGACTAAACGGGATACGGAATCTTCTAATTTCCTTTTCTTTTTCTGCCACAGGGCATGCGTCCCGATCAAGGTATTCCAAAAGTTGCCGTCCTACTGACTGATGGCTACTCAAACGGACGCGCCGTAGGAGGACCTGCGAATCAGCTCCGTAACCTTGGAGTGAACATCTTTTCCATTGGTGTTGGCGGATATGTAAACCCAGCAGAGCTTAACACCATAGCGTCTGATCCGGACAGCACTCACGTGTTCCGTATGAACAGTTTTAATGACTTAGCTGGCTGGGTGGATAAGCTCAGTTCTGTATCATGTGACGGTAAGTGACCAATCACTCCTCTTGACTACTGGAGTTTTTTGGAATTACACAGTTAAATAGTTAGCCATGTTTTCATTGACCGGTTAGCTTAGTATGCGGACCTGTCTAATTAATTCTCGATGAGCATAAGACATCCCGAATTCCCGCGCACAGTAGTTCTATGTGTGTCTAAAACCTTTTATCTTGATATTATATGAACACTTTTCTCTTGATTTCAGAGGGGGCGTCTGTTTCTTCCTGTGACGATACAGTCACAACAGTGGAAAGCGATACGTTCAAGTATTTCAGGACCCAGTTTAACACAGTGGCAAATAACAGAATATCAGTTGAAGTTAGAGATATTGAAGGTAAAAGAACGCATTACTTTTATTTCTACGAGCTACAACGCTTTTGTCTGACGGATATTCGGGCAAAAACAGTCTTCCTGTGTTTTATGTTATGTTTGATAAATGAGCAGGATTGATTTGTTAAGATTAAAAAACGGATTACGAGTTTATTGAAAGGCTTCAAATCTTTACTGTACGTCTATCCATTCTTAGACTAAATTTAGATTTTGGGTTGTTTTGGCCTAGAAAATCGGACGTAAAATTTAGCCGTGTTCACACCAAATATAAAGACACTAATTAAACATTAATTTCTTTTATAGTTCCTCAATAAATTATTAATGAGTTTTTGAACGTCAGTTATTCCTGATACAAAAGAAACTTGCATTTAGGATTACTCATTTTCTGCAACAGCCATGCGGTTACGGTTTAATTTTTAAAACAGTTTTGAATAGGAGCTTATTTGGTATTATATAGGCAGTGATGACTTGAGACTGGACCGATATCGCAGAGGCCGTGAATTGGAATCCTGTATACACAAAAAAATGTCATATACATGGTACAATGCAATCACTGTCACAAACAATACATAGGCGAAACTAAACGACGACTAAAGGACCGTTTCAACGAACATCGTAGAACTGTCGACAAACAAACCGACAGCTCTAAACCCACTGCAGTATCAAAACATTTTCTCTCTAACGGTCACAGCGCTTCTGACATGCAACAAATTCCACTAGAACTGTCCAAATCTAATCGTGACGGTGTGCGAAGAGCCAGAGAAGCATGTCTAATTGATAGAGGTCAAACTCTTGAACCGTTAGGAATCAACAGAAAAGAAGAAATATAATACCTTTCTTTTTGTTTTCATGTTACGTTTTTTTCAAATTTTCAAACTGTAACGTTTTTTATTTTACGTTGTATTGTTTACCTTTATTATAATATCATGTTACATCTACAACTTTTTTTTTTAATTGTAACGTCGTTTCATCTTAGGGTCATAATATCTAACACCCTGATGAAGGAAGGCTGTGCCTCTCGAAATATTGATATATAAATATATATATTCCTAGCCGTGTAACCAGCCTTGCTTGTTTTTTACCGTTTCCTAGTTTACAATTTTATAGCTGGTTAGATCTATTACAGGATCCGGCTCTTCTATTTTGCAACGGTGGTCCTTGCTAAAGTATTTTCCAGTTTTTCCTGTATACACGCCTGATTTTCCCAGGCTAACCTTCCCAAGCTGCTAATGATCTCTCATAGCTTTGAATTTTCACCCGCAGTTCCAATATATGATTTTCATACATTGGTTTGGATTTCGGAGAAATTACAGAGAATCGCGTCCGTATTGCCATTTTCTTGTCCTCTTTCTAGGAATCTCGCATCTTTACGCGTCGTTAACCAGCACCAACCCAGGCCCCATGGATAGCAACTCGGTCAAAAATGAAAGTGATGTGTCTCCTCGTGCCATTTCTCTGACCCTGTCAGGGAACAAGGTGAGAGACAATGTAACAAGTAATAGCACAAGTTGATTGAGTTGATGTCGCAATTTACTAGATTGCTTCGTCCTAGCAGGGGTGGGGAGAGGATGGGGAATCACACGAGTTAGTTGGGGGGCGGGGGGGGAATCCCGTAGGATTCCCGCTGGCCAATCATTGTGATATAGATACGAGAATAGTGTATTTTAGAGGGAGAAAGATCAAAGATCTTTGGCAGAAATTGTTTTTATGCCTCATGTAACATCCCACACTAAATCTGTGCAAATTGGTTCTTACGTGATAGTGAAAAAAGTAATCTAATCTTGAAATGACCTTGTCAATGTCAAAGAGAAAATGGTACACGAATTTCTTACTCTTGGTAATGAGTTTATTATTTTCCTAAAAGCCGGCTGTATGTTGTAGTGAAAAAACTCTCTCTCTCTGATGCTCTCTTCCTTCTTTATCCAGAGGTCTGCTGGTTTAATTTCTTATAACATCAAACAAAAATAAAATAAATAGAGGATTAATAATAAGATGATGAAAAAGAATGAGATCTGCTACAGACGTAATAAGCTGTCATTCGTGTCCAAACGTTAGCCTTAATGGATGTCACGAGGTATATGGTTCATTTGTGCGAGCCTTGCTTAACAAATTTTTCATTTTTGTTGTTGTTTTAAGTTGGTGTATGTAGCCGTACAGGGACAACAGGCTAGTAATAAATTCAAGCTGTCTATGTGGGACGCCCTCTTTACACAAGACACTTATGTGACAAGCGTGACTGAGGAGAGAAACGCACCTGTCACGGTGCTGAATCAAACGCTAACGCCATATTCTTACACGTAAGGATTCATCTTTGTTTTTACACATTTGCCGTTTATTCCTTCACCAGCTGTTGCCATGTCATTAATTAACTATATCTGAAGGCAAACTGTTCTGTGAAAATGCGTGACATGGGCCACGCATGGGCGTTAGACGATAATGAACTCACATTTGTGTTTATTACTGACAAATAAGATAAAGGTTTTTAGGAAGATAACGGCTTTCTCTTAGTTAGGGGATGTCATTTTTTATACTGTGATATTCTTTGGATTCAGGTATTGCACCGTTGATGCTTGGATTTTCATATTCTTACTTCACAATCCTTCTTTTTCAGCCTCAAATACAGCATTATCGAAGGAAACATTCAAGATTCGTTCAGTATAGATCAGAATACGGGAGTTATTAGCACAAAGAGGAAGCTAGACCGCGAAAAGCGGGATTCGTATCGTTTGACTGTGCTAGGTCAGAACACTCAGAACAGCTGTCACAAAGGGCGTGCCGTGGTGCTTGTCAATGTTGACGATACCAACGACAACTCGCCTTCGTTCGCTCGTGCGCAGTACTCGGCGACTATACTTGAGGGAGAGCCCGCGAACACGCTTGTTACCAAGGTTACCGCCACAGACAACGACACTGGCACGAATGCATTACTTACGTACAGTATAACATCCGGAAATCAAGGTAACAAATTCGAGATCAACAACATAGGAGAGGTTCGAAGCAGGCAAGAGTTGGATTTTGAAAACAAACAGAGCTACACCCTTGGAATCAGAGTCCAAGATGGCGGAATCCCAAGCAAAGGTGCTAGCACAACTCTCACGGTGACTGTTCAAGATGTGAACGAGCCTCCTTATTTCGTTAACCCCTGTGCGCTCAACAACACCTGTAAATTCACTATATTAGAAAACAACAACCGTAACGCGGTACTCGGTGATATCCAAGCCAGAGATCCTGATAGCTGCAACTCCCTGACGTACAAAATTACGACAGAGCAATCTCAGGGTGCTAATGTCTTCGCTGTTAGTAACAGTGGCGAGGTCACTGTTCTTTCACCATTGGATCGAGAGTTTAAATCCCGATACACGGCGGTGCTGACCGCAGAGGATTGTGGGACACCGGCGTTGAAGGTCTCCACTCGAATAACAGTTGAAGTACTCGATGTCAATGACATGAGTCCGAAGTTTTCGAGAAATCTGTACACGGCCTCTGTGTACGAGAATGTTGCCAACAACACTGTTGTCCGACAAGTCAGCGCTTCTGGTAAGTCATTTATTCACTATTTTCATTTTCGTTTTTGTTTGGAAACTAACCTCTAATGTGCGGAGTCTCTGAGGTGTTGAAAGGCTTCCTTGAAAAATTTCCAAAACGAAAGTCTGCAATTAATTTTCACTTAGACAAGATAATAAATTGCCTTAGTCCACAGGGTGTCTCACGGTCAGGTAATAAATAAAGCGAATTTTGCTTTAAGTTAGAGAACTCAAAATTCTATCTCAAACTGATAGACAAAGTGGGAAAATTGTACGGTACTCACATGGAAGGTGTGGTGGTGAGAGCACTCGCCTTCCACCAATGCGTTCCGGTTCTATTCCCGTGATCGACGTCATATGTGGGTTGCGTTTGTCGCCCTTGGTACGAGAGGTTTTTCTCCGGCCGGGTTCTCTGGTTTGCCCCTCTCCTGAAAACCCAACGTTTTCAAATACCAACTCGTTCTGGACATTGTCCCAATTAGCATCATGTGTGGTATTAATACATTGACACTCTAATAATTTAATCCTACGCACACTCGTTAGTGTACAGAAGGTTTCCGCTTTTTTAGATTTATTTATTAACATTGCCATCTTTACATATTTTCATAATTTCTAAATTAGAAATTATAATAGTCCCCAGGGCAAGTCAGTAAACCCACACACGCTTAGCTGACTAAGCGATAGCTATACTCAACTATAATTAGTTGATTCAATAATCAATGCGTTTTAGCCTAATTCTGTGGAAGAGAAAGGTGCCAGCAGGAAGAAGAGTTATCAGTCAATCAATCAATCAATCTATCAACCAACCAGTGAACTAACCAACCAGGCAATCGATCAATCAATCAATCAATCAATCAATCAATCGGTCAATCAATCAAGTAAGCAAGCCAGCCATCAATCAATCAATTCACGTTTTTTTCCCTACCGTATTTATAAATTACTTACTTTTTATTTATTTTAAATTTATTCATTTATAGATGGGGATGTTGGAAGCAATTCGGAGCTCACCTACAGTCTAGTCTCCGGCGACACTAACGCGTTTTCAATCAACCCCAAGACCGGTGAAATCTCAAATACAATACTGTTTGACCGCGAAACCAAAGACTCTTACACTGTGACTGTACGCGCCAGCGATCATGGGTCAACACCGCTGACAGGAACTTCGACTGTGGTTGTCACGATCCTAGACGTGAATGACAATAATCCAAGCATCAAGAACTTACCGATAAAAGTACAAGTTTCTGAGGGAACGTCGGTTGGGACTATCGTTTTTGTTCTGTCTGCTGAAGATAGGGATACAGGTTAGTTAAGAAAACAGTCTTTCCTAAACGTTTACTTTGGAGATAACCCAGAACTCATAACTGTAAAGCCCCCGGCTGAATGATCAAACTTCTCCGTCCAACATCGTGTTAGAAGAACATGTTTGACCGTTCAGCCGCCTCTGCTAACTTTATATTGAAATGGTTTTCCATGTTTGATCTTCATCTATCATTTCCCTTTACGAACAAACGTTTGATCGTTCCAACCAAGAAAGCGTGTACAGCCGATACAAAAGCTACTATATAAACCACATAACGGCGAAATTTCAGCGATAATACGCAAATATCGTTCCGTTGACTCACTTTGTCTGGTTTTTGGTCAAACATCGCTAGTACACTTAACGTTGTGTTTTGCAAACACGATGTTGGACGAAAATTTTTGATTGTTTAGCCGGGCCTTAAATAAAGGGAAAACGAGTTCGACCTGTTTAGTTTGTTCTCAGCGCCTGTTCAAACCAGAGTGATGGGGGATTGGGGCGTAATAAAAGTTTAGAGTAGTGGATACAATTCACGCGCACACGGAGTCTGAGTTGCATGATAAAAACATTGACGCTTCACCAAGAGAACTGCAGGCTAAGTAAACATTTTGGATTTTCCATGATGCACTGCCAGTAAACTAAAAAGAAATGGAAGATACGAAAAAGAAAATAATAATAGTAGTAGCGATGACGAAGACGACGACGACGACGACATTGGTAATGATAAACACATACTCACACACAAGGCATAGGGACGGGCACATTATGTAACTTTGACAGGCTCCTCTGCACTCACTCTGCGACAGCGCCTTGAACAGATACAAAGGGTGTCATATATTGCCTTCGTTCTGTTACAAGCTGCATGCCTTGGTCGCTTTTGATTTCCTTTGCTCGCGTAGATTTTGTAACATCGTTGTCGCTAACGGGGATGCTATTTCTGTCTCACAGGTGTGAATGGTGATCTGCGTGCCCATATCGACTCTGGAAATGACGACAATTCGTTTCATCTCGACGCGCAGACTCCCGCCCTAAGGGTAGCTCGTCAACTGGACTTTGAAACCAGGTAAAACATGATCTCGGTGAAAGGGGCAAATCTTCTTTTCTCAAAGACATTCAAATATAACGCCCCTGTTATGGCCTTGATCACACTTCCTTTGTTCTTTCTTGGTATTCTATTATGTTGCACGAATTATGGTGCGACACAAATTCACTTCTACGGTTACTCTAAACCCCAACTAGTTTGCTATACGGTCAAATAAGCTCGACAGTCATTTAGTTTGCACTCAAAGATCACTCGTAATCATGCCATTACGCATTACTGCAGTATTTCACAGTTGTAACGGTTAATTCAAGGAACAGTAGGCAAATATAACCAGCATTCACCCTGTTATCTTCTTTGCAGGCAGAACTACCACCTCAACATCCGGGTTACAGACAGGGGAAGCCCCCCACTCTCCTCCTTCGGAACACTTGAAATTGAAGTTCTTGATGAGAACGACAATGCTCCAGTGTTCAGTTTGTCATCCTACAGAGCTTCAGTGAAAGAGAACACGGCAGTAGGAAAATCTTTCTTTAAGGTATTCTTATTGCAATAATCTCAGCCACATACTGCTAGTACTAGTAAAGCAGTACTGCCTTCTGCAGCGTACAACTTAAAGCCAATATCACTAGTTTCTTACATTTCTTCATAATTTAACTGAGTTTGGCAGAAAATACTTGTCCAAGTTATCTATTTTGTAAGATCTAATTATTTGTGAACCGTAGATCGACAGTTTAAAATTGGAGAAAAATTTGAACAAAATCCTGGTATGTTGGGTGTGACAAGCGAGATAACAAAGCTGGTTGTATTTCAGGTATCAGCGACAGATCTGGACTCTGGATCGAACGGGCAAATAACGTATTCCATCACCAGAGGCAATGACGGAGATGCTTTCCTAATCGATTCCACTGGTACGTCCACATTATATACCGAGATGATAGAGCGGTTTTTGATTGACTGTAGAAAGTAATCTCACGCTTTTCTCGGTTTTCCTGGGCCTAACCATATTATTTCATGTGTCAAAAAGTTTGCGGTTTTCTTGAACTTGTTTATAATCATTTCCGATGCTTGCCGCCATTGCATTTTCCGCTTGAAGTTGTGATTGCCTCATTATAATGTTAACGTTACGGTTATTGTGATTGGTTATGATAATTTTTTTGTTCTGGTTTTGATACTCTGTCGCTTAATTGCTCCACCACGTTTTCACAGGGCGGAGGTAATTTTCTGGTCATGGATTTGTGGAGAGTATCATCTGCGTATTTCCACTCGGTGATAATTCTTTGAAATACACGATCCTGCTATATAATACTTTCAACAATTATCACACATGAAACTTTAAGTGCGACAGCTTCAAGAAGAAATAAAACGCGTACCTATCCACTGAACAGCTGCAACGTGTTACACAAAAATTATTTATCAGGATACGGATCGAAAAATGTCTCTTACCCTTTCCGAGGTTTGCCGAAGAGTTTCGAATGTTGACTTGGAGTGACCCCCCAAAGCATCCGACCAGCTGTTGTACCATGGATCCCATGGCCGAAAGATGCTGGTAAAAACAACAACAGCAACAACAACAATAAACACGATAAACAACTGTCGGTTAAAGTAGTGTCGATGTTTTGGTTATTCACTGATTCAGGGTTTTTATTTGCTCTATAGGTTCCTTGTCGGTTAAAAATTCTCCCGACTTTGAAACACAGAACCAATATAACTTGCTGATAGAGGCAGCAGACAACGGCAATCGACCTAAAGCCGCATACGCTCGGGTTACCGTGACCATTGAAGATGTGAATGACCACACCCCTCAGTTTAACCAATCAGATTACAGCTTTGTAGTCAGTGAGGGAAAAGCCATACGTGGAAAATTTGGATCAGTTCTCGCAACGGATCGGGACTCCGGGCCAAGAGGAAGGTTGATTTATTCCATTAAAGGAGGAGATGGGGATGGTGTGTTCGCCATTGACGGGAATACTGGTAAAGGCAGTAGTTCATTAATGGAATTATTTAAATTGAATTAAATGAAATGAGATGAATCGAATGAAAGGAGCACAGAACAAGTTCTCAATCTGTACTTTCACAAATAAAGTACAGGGTGCATGTGCGGTATACACTGTCCACAATGCATTGCAAACTTTGTAACTCATTCGCGTTAACGGACTTACAACCAGATGGCAATAGCACACACACACACACACACACACACACACACACACACACACACACACACAAAAACAGCAGTTTCGAAGATTCTTCACAATCTTGACTTGTTTTAAAGATTACAGGACATGTGATTAAGGATTCCTTGTGTGGACTGAGAAACTCACTAAAACGATATTAAGCACAATTGGAAACAGTAGCAGATGAAATCGCTATCTGTGTATTTTCTCAATTCAGTTGATACGTACTAGTAATTGAGCAATGAATTTGAGGCGTTGGCCTCGTCTCCTCTCCCCTCAAGTAAAACTTGAGAGGGACGTAAAAGAACCGACGCGCTTATAGCAAGCAGTAGCAGACTTGCATCTAGTCCCTGTATGTTTCTACTTTACGTGGGTGTTGGCTAGCCGATGGGCTAGCCATCTGTCCCGCAAAAGCTTCAATTGGTTCTCGAAACCAAAAGTCATTGGCTGTTGGCTCCATACTCCTACTGGAGTATATAGAGCTTACAAGTTACAAGTAGGACCTAGGAGGAGGCTTACGAGGAGGAGAAATACATGAAATAACTGTTCAGTAGCTGGAAACTGCATTTGAATGGTCACGCGACTTGACATCATCCACTGACTAAATAGTTACAACCACATGGCACAACACAATAAACAAAGTCACGGAAACGCACTTCAGCGTCTTAGTCGCTTTCACAAGTATCATGTACGGGCTATCTAAGGGAATTATAACATTTTCTTTTATTTCCAGGGGCTCTCAGTGTTGCATCTCAAATCGACAGAGAACTAAAGGACAGCTATACCCTGACTGTTGAGGCTCGTGACGGAGGAAAGCCGCCCAAAAACTCACTCGTCGACGTCAGAATCACGATTTCAGACATCAATGACAACCAGCCACTGTTTGATAAATCCCCTTACTTGCGCGCGTTGATGAGGACGCAACCATTGGAACATCTGTTGTATCTGTGTTCGCCCAAGATGACGACATAGGACGAAATAAGGAGATAACTTACAATATCAATACCGGTAACGAACAAGGCACCTTCAAATTGAATACAACGAGTGGTTTGATCACGCTTAACAAGCTTCTAGATCACGAGACCAAAGCTTCGTATCGTCTGGTTGTAACCGCGGCGGATCATGGGACACCTCCTTTGACGTCATCCGTTGACGTCACGGTGATGGTTAATGACGTCAACGATAATCCGCCCTCGTTTCCATACTCGCTATATAACTGCACTGTAGCTGAGAATTTGGCTGGAGGAGTAGCGGTATGTTACGTCACTGCCAATGATCCGGATGCCGGTCTAAATGGACAGCTGTATTACACAATAATAGCTGGAAATGTTAATAATGCATTTCAAATAAACAGCGTAAGTTGCAGATCTATTGCATTAATAACTAATTGCTATAACAGTGTTTTTTGATCGTTAATAGGACAGTGTAGGTGGACAGTGCGCGCCTGAAGCCTGAATAATGGACAACAATGTGCGCCATGTTGCTCGCTGTGAGACGAAATTCGCGCTTAAAGAAGCTGTCTATTTACGCTTCTCGTAATTTAGTTTTTTTTTTGCTCTGAAACGTTTTCTCTGACTTACCACAGTGTTGCGATGGCCGCATGAGGACTTGAAATTGAGTAAAGGTGAAGTTGGCTTAGGAGTCACACCACACTGAAGTGCGGCCACAGCTTTGACTGGAGGAATAATGAACAGTGGTGTTTCTCTCCCCCCCTCCCCCCCCCTCCCCCATTCCTCCATCCCCATCCCCCATCCTCCATCCCCCATCCTCCATCCCCCATCCTCCATCCCATTCCATCCCATCCTCCATGACATGGTGCTTATTCCATTGGAGAGTACCAGCCATTCTGTTAGGATCAGCGATTGGTTCAAAAGCGGCCATTTATACGTTATTTGTAAAGAATTAGGCAATATAATATACGATTTCATGTCAAGTGAAATAAGGTCATTGGTGAGGGTGGGAACATTGAATATGAAATCAAAACGGAGGCCTGATGCGGAAAAACGATATTTACAACAAGAAAAGACCGAAGTCCAGAAGCAAAAGCTAAATTGTTTGTTTTCAAAAATTCTTCCTCTCTCGTTCGCAGGCAACGGGTGAAATCACCACAGCCAAAACACTGGACAGAGAAGCTATCTCCGTGTATAACCTGACGGTCATGGCTGAGGATGGTAAATCCGTCGCGCGAGGTGGCAAAACACGATCTTTTAACGCTACCACGTCTGTGTTAGTTCGCATCGGAGACGAGAACGACAACGGACCAGTGTTTAAATCCAGTTACGCTTTCAACGTGAGTGAGGCTGCCAAGATCACTGACGAAGTTGGGCGAGTGACAGCTGAAGATGAAGATGTGGGACAAAATGGCAACGTTACTTATCGCATTTTGGGAGGAAATTCTGGTGACAGGTGAGGCTTGGATTCACTCAGTTGAATTAAATGCATGCGATAACATAAATAATAAACCCAGTGTGTTTTAGGATTTTAAGGGTGCCACCCCTCAGTACAACAGCCACAATATTGTGCTTTATAATTTCAATGGTCCCATAATTATGAGATGTCAGAGGTGCCTTTGCCAGAGAATGTCTTTTCTTGATTTTTGTTTCCAGTTGCTTCAATAAAATTTGTAGATAGAAAAAGAAATTAACATTACTGAGAGATATCCTGAACAGTCAATTTTCTTGCGATAATTCAAGTTGCATTCATTTTTCTTAACAAATATATTTATTTCAACAAAAAGAGTACTACTTACACAATTACTTACATCATTTACACGAATTTAGTTACATTAATGGCAAAAAGGAACTCGGGCTACTTACAAACTACTTACAATACGATACTTACACTACTTACAGAACGGTACTTACACTGCTTACGGACAAACAACAGCAACTAATGAGCGAAAAAAAAAACAGTTGCAAATGCTGGCTGGAATGTAATACGGAACTATATTGATAAGATTTGGGAAATAAATTTTTTTTTCAGCCACTTCTATTGTTTTAACTGTAAGGTTATTTTACTTTGTAAAAGAGATGAAATCTTAAAAAAATGGAGACACTTTTAATCACCGTTTCTCCTAACGTCGTTGCTTCCTTCTTTGCAGTTTTAGCATTGATTTTACTTCGGGTGCAATTACAGTAAAATCAAACCTAGACCGCGAAACATACGCCCAGTACTCTCTTACTGTCCAGGCGAAGGACTCTGGAGTCCCATCGCTGTCAACTAGCGCGGTTGTCATGGTGATGATTGGTGACGTCAATGATAACGCGCCCGTGTTCAGTCAGCAGATGTTTTATGGCAGCATAAGAGAGGATGCATCAACAGGCTCCACTGTTCTGAAGGTAAGTGTAGATTACTTTGAGAAAACAATGTAGCTTTACTGTGATGACCTGCCGCCAGCTGTTCATCACAGTAAAGGCAATGGCATTTTACGTCCACAACCGAGCTTTAAGTATTCTGTTTTTCCCCTGAAACTCCAAAATTAACTGGGAATTTTTTGCATGATAAACGGGGATGGCTTTCTTAAAGGTTTTGGTCTTTATTTTTCATTTAGAACCGTGGTACGCTATGCGTTTCGATAAACTACTCCAAGCGGTAGCAGCGCCAATAACATTACCGGCAGCCAAGTGGGAGAATTATAGTAACTTTCCAAACTGACTTGACAGTACTGAAAGACTTCTAATGATCTCACAACTTGCATGCCTCACAAGAAAACTTAAAAAGCTAATTACAACATTCAGAAAAAAATGTCTGCAATCGTTATTGTAGGTAGAGGCAAACGACGACGACGAAGGAACAAATGGCCAACTGAGGTTCGATCTTCAAGGAAAGGGCAGTGAAAATTTTACTATCGACGCCAGGGGCTTCATTCACACTGCAACATCGCTGGACTACGAAGTAACAAACAGCTACGTGCTCACTGTGACCGCAACAGATGGTGGGTTCCCTCCATCCTCTGCATCTGCGCAAGTGAACATCAGCGTCATCAACGTCAACGACAATGTCCCCGTCTTCGATATGTCGTCGCAAGTGTCCAAAGTCCGTGAAGACGTTGCCATAGGGACGCGGGTTGTGCGGTTGAACGCTACAGATGCCGATGGAAATAGCTTGAATTTTACAATTTTGAGTGGAAACACAGGTGGTGCTTTTGCTATTCATCTTACCAGTGGACTGATAACTGTCGCAGCCAAGCTTGACCGTGAGAAGATTGAGAACTACACACTGTCAGTGGAGGCTACAGACCAGGGTGGACAATCAGTTAGCCATAATGCAACAATCCAGGTTGTGGATGTTAATGATAATGCACCAGTGTTCAGGGAAGCCAGCTATTCCAAAAATATTTTGGAAAATCTTTCTCCAGGTAAACATTTCACTATAACGTATTGCCGAATGGAGTGCCGTTAAACTAGCTTAAGTCCCTTTCAGGACCTTGCTCTGTAGAGTTCTAGCATTAGTGTTCTGTTTAAACTGTGTTGTATCGTACGATCTTTCCTCTGATCTTTACTCCAAAATCTGGGCAAAATCTTGCAGTTTCACTAAGTTGAGCAAGCGATTGGTTATTCAAAATGATGGAGTCTGCTGCTAAAATCCTTACCTTTAACCATCCTATTAAAAGCTGTGGATGAAATTTTTTGCACGGTTTTATTACTTTTGTGCGACATGCTTTACAAAATGGTGTTATCAATTTTCAAACTTGAGGTTGAAATCCTAAATTGTGCCTACTCATGTAAAAGCTGTGAAAAGTAGTTCTCTATGGTACTGTTTAGTATGCTGCACAAGGTAGTCCTAACTAATATGCCTGCGGGCGAAATACCACCGTGTAACCTTTCAAATGGTTTAGATATCGATAAGTACTTCCCCATGGCAATATTTATTTTTTGGTCGGCCGGGTGGATGAAATCCTAAGCTGTGGCCTGTCAAATGATAGCTATTGACAAGACTTTCCTCTCCTGCTGTTATTTTGAATTTTTTGTCTATTTATAATTTTGATACTAAAACCATTTGCTGGTGAAAACAGTTTGTTAATGAATTGACTTTCTGTTTTTAATAGGGCAGTTGATCGCAATGTTACCGCCACAGATAAAGACAAGGGTGCGAATGCCGTTCTCAGCTATCAAATAACATCGGGCGATACTAGTAAATTTACAATCGACACCAGTACCGGGATTTTAACAACGTCTGCAACGCTAGACCGAGAGCAAGCTTCCTCTTACCACTTGGTTGTCACTGCCAAGGATCACGGAACCCCATCTTTGTCTTCGACTGTCGTTGTCACGGTAACCGTTCTTGACGAAAACGACAACACTCCGCGGTTCTCCTCACATTTCTACCAGGCTTCTGTTCTGGAAAACACCGCTATCATTACCAACGTATTGCAAGTTACAGCGACTGACCCAGATGACGGTGAAAATGGCACGCTGACTTACTCCATTGTATCTGGGAATACGAACGATGCTTTTGTGATCAACAATGCCTCAGGATTTATAGCTGTGAACAAGAATTTAGACAGAGAAACTCTTTACTATTATAGCTTATATATAAGAGCTTCAGATAACGCAGTGTCGAATCCCAAAAGCGCCTATGCTCGAGTGAATTTCACTGTCTTGGATGAGAACGACAACAGTCCTCAGTTCATCAACTTGGCGAACTTTACCGTTGTGGAAAATGCCAAAACAGGTACCACCGTCGGATCGGTTTCGGCAACCGACTCTGATGTTGGCAGTAATGGCGAGGTGCGGTTTTCAATCGTGAAAGGGAACGATGGCAGCGTGTTCCAGTTAGATCCGATTTCAGGTCAAATAACAGTGATTGGAATAATTGATCGAGAAATGCAAGCGAGCTACAAATTAACCATAATGGCATCTGACAGGGGAAATCCGGCGATGAAAACCAAACAGATATTCTATGTCGCTGTCCAAGACCAGAATGATAACCCTCCCAAATTTGATGGTAGAGTTTATAGAGGTTTGTATTTAATTCTGTTGAAATAAGTGACGATTTTCAAGTGTTTAGAGAGCCAGTGCAGTGTAGTCGAGTGGCTGGACTGGATGAGCTTTTAATGAATCCAGCTCCTCATGAAGCTATCCAAGTTGTAATCCAAACGTTTCGGATTCAAACCTCCTCCGACTGCCAGCTGGAGTTGATTTCCGGTACGCCAGAGTTCAAATCTTCAGCCAGGCTTGTACAATAGCCAACTAGTAGGCCTCCTGTCCATTAGGGTTTTTTTAATCCACGTTTTGTTAAATTTGGATTGTTTTTTTTTAAGTCGGTCCACATCAGAACTTTGGCTGCCCATTGTTTCAACCAAGTTTACGTCTATTTTACCCCCCTCTACGAGTTCACATTTAGATCATATTGTCCTTGAACTGATTACATTGGTCAGTGTGAACGGCGCATTTTACCCCAAATCTCGTAGTCAATTATTACTTTGGTTTTTGGGAAGTGGAATTATAATAGTTGATCGTTTGTTGCTTACTCAACAGGTACTGTGAAGGAAAATATGGCTGCCATGCCTGTTGTACAAGTTACAGCAACAGATAAAGACGTGGGAACTAACGCAATAGTCACCTACAGTATTACAGCAGGAAACGCCAAATCGTACTTCATCATAGATCCCAAAAATGGACAGATCAACACAACAGCCGTACTAGATTTTGAGACAACTCCGAACTTTACCTTGACGGTCTCCGCCACTGATTCCAAATATACCGCCAATGTCAGTGTATCCATCCAAGTCATTAACGAAAACGACAACAACCCTTCTTTTAACCAAGCCACCTACTTCGCTAGCGTTGCAGAAAATTCTCCCGCCTTGACATATGTGACCAAAATCTCCGCTTCTGATCTTGATCCTTTTGGCCAGTTGGCTTACTCCATTGAGTCCGTACAACCTTGTAATCAAAGTGACGCGTTCAGTGTTGATTTCACTTCCGGGGTCATCTCCACCGTCGATGTCCTGGACCGAGAACTGGTTGATAAATACTTCATTCAAGTAAAGGTGACTGATGGAGGAGAACCCTCTCGGTCTGGCTTTGCCATGGTAACAGTGAATGTGACTGATGAGAATGACAACCCTCCCTTGTTCAACGGCTCTTCGTTTTACTCCACTGTCTCAGAAGACGCCGACATTGCGTCGTTTGTGATAAAGATCCGCGCTGTCGATGCCGATATTGACAGCAACGCTAGGATATCGTACAGTATTAACTCCAGCAACGACATGTCTGCCTTTACTATTGCACCAGACACTGGCGTGATAACCACCAACAAGAAGCTTGACCGGGAAAACATCTCCAATTATCAACTTATCTGCGAGGCAAGGGATCACGGACAGCCGCAACTAAGGTCTATGCCGGTTATAGTTCATGTGACTTTATCAGACGTGAACGACAACGCACCGGTTTTCTCGCAGTCCATATACTCGGCAAATGTTTCTGAGGATGTCTCATCTGGAAGCGTTGTGGAGGAAGTGCTGGCAGTTGATCCTGATGCCGGGCTCAATGGAGTGGTAACCTACCGAATTTCTGCTGGAAATGACGATCTTGTATTTCATATCGGGAACAAAACGGGTAAATACTCATTTTAAACTCTCCAATGACTTTGATTGCATGGGTGGGGGGGGGGGGGGAATTTCTAATTTGGGCCCATAATAATAGGTTAAGTAGTCGGTACATGGCCTTAAACTTTTCCCCTTTTTTTTTACAGAAGTAATGTTTTTGCAAACAACGTTTGCTCCCATATTAATTAAGGGCTGTAATACATTTTGTAGTGAAGAATTGTTTTAATCACTTGCGCCGCAGGAAGACTTTCCGAGTTGGGATTCTTCGTTCTCTAATGGCGTTATTTTACTTATTTAGTTACTTACTTATCAATCCGGTAAGCTTTGATGATCAATTCCTCTTTTCACGTGAACTCTGAGGAGAAATAAAATGTTTGGAAAATCGTTCTCTTTCAAAATAACATCATGTTGTAAGAGCTGCTCCTCAACAGAGCGGGCAGATTGGTATTTTTGACACCAAAACTTTGCACGTTTATTTGTCTTTCAGGTGTGGTGACAGTCTCTAAGACATTAGATCGCGAGACACGTGACTCTTACTTATTGACTGTGACAGCGAGAGACATGGGATCCCCACCAAAAACGTCATCAGTACAGATATCAGTGAGCGTGCTCGATGTCAATGACAATAGTCCAAAGTTCAATGAATCCTCTCTCCAGGGCGGCGTCCTAGAAAACTCGCCGGCCGGAAGTTTAGTCATGCGCGTTATGGCGACAGACGCTGACATAGGAACGAATGCTCAAGTCGTGTTCAATTTGACCACAAGGGAATATTCGGATGTGTTCACTCTGAACTCATTCACTGGTGAAATCACCACGCGGAAGTCTTTGGATCGTGAAAAGCAGGATCGATACACTTTGAAAATAAGCGCCAGTGACCAGGGAAATCCACAACTGACATCATTAGCTGACGTAACCATCAATATCATTGATGTAGATGACAACTGTCCTACGTTTGTGCCCGTGGAGTATAATGTAACCATTAGCGAGAATTTGCCGTTTAATCAGAGCATTGTGCAAGTGACTGCCACAGATGCTGATCTGAAGAACAATGAAAAGATGTTGTATGCTATACGGTCAGGTAACACTGGAGGAGCGTTCACCATTGACAGACATGGTATGTTTGCTTGATTTTACTTTAATTTGAATCTTTTTAAAGGATTTCGCTCGTTGTTATCGCTACTATCAACTTTATTGGTCTCAGAAGTAAATATATACACATATAGTAAATCAATAAGAAATGAAATAAAAATACCAAAAGGGATTGCGCGAACGGGAAAAGTATCTCATGCGAGGCGCAGCACTAAAATCTGATTGAGGCGGATACCTTTCTAAGGTGGATAGTTATAAGTGCTGCCTACTCTGTCCGCCTTAGAAAGATTAATGGCTTCGACTCAGCATGCTGATGATGATGACGATGATGATGATGATTATGATGATAATGATGATGACGATGATGACGATGATGATGATGATGATAATGATGATGACGACGACGACGACGACGATAATGATGATGATGATGATCCACTTTCTAACTTTTACCGTAGGATTTGTGAGGGTCAGTTCAGGAGGAGTCGACCGAGAAGTAGCCGAATCTCTCCGACTGGTCATCCGAGCGGGTCGCGAAGATTGCGGTGTGAATAATACAGGAGGAGATGGCAACTCCAGTAAGAAAACCCTTTAGTACCGTAGTCACTTTAATAAATAAATTCTGTGTACCGATCGGTTATCGAAGCTTGGAGCCACTTTCTACACTTGTTATTTTGCCAATCGGGAGAGATAAAACAATTCTTGAACCTGGCGATGAAACGTTGAAATAAATAAATAGGTAGGTACCTCATGCGGTATGTTATCCAGAGATTGGATATCGATCAGTCCTTCAACGTCAAAACGAAATGTTGAGCTAAAAATTAAGAAGCCGAGCTTACTATTGATTGAACCTGAAAATTAATTATTTAAGTGTGACGCACGTTCCGATCATTATGACTGAGGTTGTCTTGTGTCTCTGCAGATGAGGGAGGTGAGGAGGACAAGCTTGCTTCCAGTGCTATTGTTAACGTCATTATAACGGATGTTAATGATAACCCGCCTCACTTCCGTTATACTCCGTATAAGTTCGAGCTTGATAGCCTCAGCGCCTCGGAGATTGGCCGAGTCACCGCGATCGATGACGATCTTGGTCCGGGTGGAGTCGTGAAGTTCCGATTGCTTGAACAGAAAGAGGTGAGTATACTTTGCGTGATTTTTCAGTGTGTAGTGTGTCAAAACGGCGCATTTATTACGAGTATCGATTATAGGAATGGTCGCTTGCAACCAAAACCAGAGCTCAGGGATGTCGGAACACAACATGCTGGGAGATTTATTTTAAGTTTACGTAGTCCTCACAGTCACACTGATTACCTAGACTTACCAACAGCATACACTTTGCTTCAGTTCACTTTAACAACGACGGCCTCTGCTTTGTTTGATATGAAAACTAGTTCATATCCTCAGCTAATGCAGTCTTAATTATATACCTTTAACATGGAGATCCAGAGCATTCAAGAGCAACAACAAAAGTTTATTGTACGACAAGAAAAAATATTATAATATAATCTATGGTATATATTAAAAAAAGAGAGTTCTAAAATGTTCTTAGATTAACACGCTCGAATGAACATAGAATCTTTTGGAGTTTTCGGATACGTATGTCACGTAAAGACAGTAATTAAAACCAATTTTTATGTAACATTATTTTAATTAAATTTTAATTATATGTTGCCGAGATGTAATCCTGATTTAAAACAAACGTATGCATTGTGGCATACCAATTTCTAGATTTAATAAAATTCCATTTAAGCGAAGGCGATTAAAAGTTTGCTAAATTCTCGTCTTAGGTGCAGGGAAAGAGGGTAGTGACCGTTGAAGCATATGACATGGGTACGCCAAGTCTGAAGAGCTCCATTGATGTCACTATCGTAACAAGGTATGTTAGGAATCAAAACCCATTGTGGTTATGGGTAACGAGCGACGTGCGACCCACACTTTACAAGTGGTTAGAAATTAACTGGATTGCGCTTTAGAAACTGAATCTATTATACACACACGTTTGTTAAACACAATCGGGTTACAAGAGCATCGAAGGAGTAAAATCATTTTCAAGAAGAACAATACCTGCGAGGATTATTGAATATTAGGAGCGTTTCAAACACAGTTGAAAAATTAAGAGAAAATAAAACGTCTTATATCGAGTAGGCACTGCCCAATCTTCATAAATTCTTCTTCCTAGTAGTTAGCTAATATCTTTCAATTTACATTGCCATTTCTATTTGTAGTATCATATGCGAAGCTATGGTGTTCAAAGTCACTGAAGATGGCATTATACAAGCAGACACATTATGTGAATTCACTGAAAAGCCGAGTGGAACAAAGCGTCTGGTTGGAGACAGTCATAAGGTAAGAGGGCCACCAACCGAACTGTTACCCAAATGCCTTTATCTTAACCATTTTTCAATAACTTGGTGAAGCGCAATCGCCCTGCCTAGTGTAGTCCTAAGAAGGACTGTTTATGGCGACGTTGATTGTGAGCGGAGATCACATCAGAGTCAAGTAATTTGTGTAGCGTCAGTAGATGCTATAAAGTCATATAAGTCGTGATGTCATTATGTTGTCTGCCAGGTAAGGCGTGTGGGCTCATTGAGGTAAACCTAAGTGAAATGAACAACAAGGAAAAACCGCGATTAATGTGTCAAAAATATTTCGTTTGCTATCGGTTAGCAGTTTGTACATATCTGCGTTTGGCCGCAAGCAGCACATCACCAATGGCAGTCTGGCACATTTCTCAACAATTGCTTTCGTTAAATTTTGCTCCTACGTTGGTCTGTGTCCCAATTAATTAGTTGTTCATTCGACCTAACAACAGTTTTTTCGCCCCCCCATAGTTGAAATGTTTAGCCAAGGGGAACACTAAGCCTCAATACCGCTGGATGAAAGATGGTCGTTTTGTCTCCAACTGGGATGACGTGGGTGACTACTTAATTGAACAGACAACTGAGGATGATCAGGGAGGCTATTCGTGCCTTGCGTCAAGCGCAGCTGGTCTGATACAGTCCAGTGTGGCTTACATAACAGTGAATGGTAATTCATTAAGATCTTAGTTGTCGTCTAAACGTTTTGATGTTAATTTATAGTATGTATTTGTTTTTTAAGTTGAATGATTTACTGACAGGCTGATTGATTTTATCTTTCTTTGATTTCAAGATCTGAGTTTCCGTTAATTTTGATGTAAGAGGATGTAAGCCAAAAAGATATGGCCGGTTTTAATTTTCTATAGATGTTTTAATTTATTGATTTGTTTGTTTATTCCTAAGTAAGTGTGCGAGTAAGTCGGTTAGTGAGTTAGCTTCTCGTTATCATGTTGTTTGTTTTGTTTCGTTTTCGGAAACATAATTTTCAAACAACTCTAAAATTGTTCAACTAAAAAGTACGTACTTGAAATGAAATCATGGTATGCATCTGTCGTAGGGAAACAAACTTGCTCTCTGAATTACTTTCCGTGTACCTTCTAGATCCTCCAAAGATTACAAAACATCCAGTCAACAGCAGCGTTCAACTGGGAGGTAGGGTAACACTGTCTTGCAATGCGTCAGGTGATCCCCAACCCACCTTTGCGTGGTTCAAGAATGGAATTCTCATGGTTGAAGCTGGAGGAATCAACCCTTTCCTCCCAGAACTTGTCTTGGAAGATGCTCTGAATGAAGATGAAGCTCGGTACTACTGCGTTGCTAAGAACGATGCTGGCAAAGCGCAGTCTAACTGGGCTTCCCTCAAGGTTTTCGGTGAGTAGGTGATTTAATTAAACTGCTTTAATTAGCGCCGGCTGGATCACATCGCAATGGAATTGAAAGTTACTTTCGCGAATAGGACATAATTCATTAACCACCCTCACTTTTATTCCCGAGACAATGAACAAACCGGATACAGTACCTTGTCAATGTACTGCTCATATGGCCCATGCATGTACTCAAAATGTAATGCCTTAATTGTTGTAGAGCATACAGTTTATGAGGATTTCATTTCGATCACTAACCCAAAAATAGGGCTACCCTCTGCATCATGAAAAACAACATCATCATGTTAGTTGCTTTCATTTCGGTCGTCAAACTTTAAGGTCCCATTCAGAGACATTGGTATATTTCATTTTTACGTTCAACTGACTCGTAAACAAGAGTCTCATTGTACGTTATCATAAGCAGCACTTACGGACATCAAGCTTGCATACGGTACAGAGGCAGTCACGTAAATTGTCGCAACGTGGAATGGCAAACTGAGTTTCCTTTTGCAACAAAACAAAAGCATCAGAGGAAAGTATTGTTGAATAGCTGTCAAAACGATCAGGTTACTCAGCACCACGGAAAGTGGGGTTTACTAAATGTCATGTATCCAACCACTAACCAAAAAGAGCATGATATAAACAGTACCACAACAAGATACATGGTCCGTTCCCGAGAAACGTCCGAAGAGGTTTCGGTCCCGGGAAGTATTTTGCGAGGTTCATCTCGCGTTGCTTAGTGGTAGGCTTTCGATTAAATTAAGTAGCTCATTTATTCGTTAGCTTTTTATTTTCTGAAGTTTTCCCCTTTCAGTTTCGTTCAAAATCGAATGTATATTAATGAACATTGCTTAGGTGAAATAGTTTATCGGGCCCGAAATCTTTCCTGGAGACGCCTGTCCTGTGTAGCATCCATTTCCGTTGAATAATCCCTTTTTGGGATTACGGTCTTAAGGTTAGAACCGTCTCGAGTGGCCTCGATGTTCACTATGCGCATGCTAGCTCAATAATTTATGAATATCTTCTTACCGATGTGAGGTATAATGGTCTTGAGTGAAATCGATTATATTCTAATTTCTATTCGTAGGCAAAGAAGCTCTGGTGTCTATGACTCTTTCTGTGAAAAATCCAAATAAGGATGGAACCTGCCAAATATTTGATGTCAAAGAATTTAAAGTAAGTTTCCTTGGAATTGGCGTTGTTACTAACTCCGTTGACAGCAGACGTTAGTAATTCGTTCAACGTGTTGAAATCAGAAAGATTAAACGTCTACATTCCTACGTTCCATGAAGGTGGGGGGAGGGGGGGAGTGGAGGGGGATAGCATTCTTTGGAGGGGAGGATAGTTGACTTTTTTCTTGGAAAGTTGGAGTAACAAATTATGGAGGGAATTGGTTCTCAATGGAGAAATTGCTGAAAAGAGGCAAGCAGCTCTCCGTTCTAATGTCTACATTTTTCTGTTTCGTTGTTAGCGACTCCTAAGTAACGCACTTAAAGCCAACGTAGAAGTAACTGGTTTCACGGCCCCCGAGAGATGCGAGGAACACCCGTGTAACTCTGATCCTTGCAAAAACGACGGCGTTTGCTCCAGGCAAGGTCCCAAGTACACTTGTCTGTGCAAGCCGGGATGGTCTGGTCATCACTGTGAAGAAGATGTCAATGAATGCAGTGGAGGTGTGTTCTTTTACTTGTGTGATTTTGTGGGAACCATTGTGAAATGCAAATCGACCAGTGCTGTATTGTAGCGAGCAATACGGAAAGCGCTTCGACTGCCAGACGAAACGAGTGGTATTGCGACTATATATCGAGAAATGTAAAAGTTCTTAACAGTTAGGGAATGCCATCTCAGAGAAGACTTGATGTACGTGATAATTCAATTAATTACCGTTATTCAAGTCAAGCTTTTTTAATTCAACTGCATGTACTCTGCACAGTGGTTATTAATGGGCCATACCACGGGATTCAGCGTAGAGTGCAACCCATAATGAAATTTTGGCGATTGATTGAAAAGACAGTCTTAGCAGAGCTTTAAAAAAATGGCAACTTGTTTGTTTCCTAAGCTCAATCCGTTGCCATCCTTGCTCTCCGTTGCAAGAGACGACATTCAATCACTTCAGTGCAGTAATATACTCGTTGTTGGCAAAACTAGATCATTATTTTCCGGTTTCGATTGATGTGAAGACATCATCATAGGTTTTTGAAATGGTTCTAAAATGTCACGACAGTGCTCTTTCAATACACCAACGTCTTGCTGGTTGTGATACCTCAGTGGTTTAAGTGTCAGAAGGAAATTTAAAGGTCAACAGTTCGTCTCTTGCTAGTAGAACTCTACTTTACTCTGAGTATATTCGCTTTTCATTGTGTCCACTCAAATTTCTTGTAGTCATTCATTTAGCCCTTAGCACCCAGTGGAGCATAGGCCATCGAATCCATCGGACTGGGCTCTGGGCTGTCCTTCCTTCCTCAGTCCAGCTAATTCCCTGAGCCATAATCTCTGCTCTGCTTCAGTGTCTACAATATCTTGTGGTAGTCATCGTAATTCCTGGATTCTTGCAGATCCTTGCTTTTACAACGGCACTTGCACGAACACCGATGGCTCTTTCGACTGCAGATGTGGCTCAAATAAGACAGGAAAAACCTGTGAACTGGATAAAGCGGCATGTGACGGGAATCCATGCAATGGAACAGACATTTGTGCGTTGTTTGAGAGGTCACCTCGTGGATTCCAGTGTGTGAATAAGGAACTCGAGACGGATATGACGCTGCCTGAAGGTCGCACGTACAACAGTGTTTACGATCTCGAGAAAGTCATCGAAAATTTAATCAAGAGTGCTCCAAATAATGCTAACAATGTAAGATGGACGTTTAGCGAAAGTAGTAATGAATTTATCTTTGACCTTAGCAATATTGGACTTCTCTTTCCACTAACGTTTCGAAATATGTTTTAAGCAGAACCGCAACTTTGTACTGTATACAGCTGCAACTGTTTTAATTTTCACATTGCTAAATTTAGTTATTTCTTTCTACGTTATTTTTGAATTTTCTCGCATGTTTTCTTGCGCGCAAAAACTTGAGGTATGTTCGCATCTCTTGATCCTGAAAAGAGAGCAAATTAAAAACAGCAAATTAATTTAGTGAAAATATACACTGAGTCGTCTTTTAAAATCTTTTTAATTAGAGTGTGACGGGAAGGCGAATACGGGCAGTCAACAGAAAACTGGACTACGGCGCATGCTCTGTCCGTGTCACCAGATACAAGAACAGGGAAGTTAGCTTTGTGCTGCTTTGCCCACCGGAAATGAGACAGCCTGAGCCACAAAGTTCCCAGCGGTTTTTATGTGAATTGATGTTTAACGCTGGTCAATCCACATCATGTGGCAGAAGTGGAACAATGTTGACGCCGATTCCACCGACAACTAAACCTGCTGTCAAACCACTCAAGTAAGCCCTTTTCCATTTTGGTGATCCACCGCGCTTGTGCTTCCCACCAAATGTTTGCAGCAATCGCAAGCAACTACATGCAGACACATTTGAACTGGATGGGAGGGCTATTTCTCTATATGGTCAATTAAAAGAATTCCAAGTCTATATAAGGTGATATATAATGAATTCACCGTTATTATCTTGTCTACAGAGTCAAGTTAACGTTTTTTGCTCGAGAGAGCGAATCTGGAAACGATCTGGTTGCTAAGGAAGTAATTGACATGATAAACAGTGGGAAAGCTGAAGGGTTAGAGGATCACGGGTTCAAAGTGGAAAGTGCTTCAGCTAGTAAGTGATTGTTATGTTCCTCTAAGCAGGAGTTACGTCCGAGTGTACAGATAAAATTGTTGACCGTAGAATCAAAACATTAAAACCCAAAAAAACGTTGGCTACAGAAAAAAGGCTGACAACTGAATTCTGAGACAATCAAGACATGATAATGATTTTTGGTGAGGGAAGAGAACTCCCTTTTTTCTTTGTCCATCCTCGACTGCTATTCGTTTTAGTTAACTACATGCACTCGAACTCAGAAAATTTGCGCTTATGGTAGTGTACTAAAATTTGGTTACTATTGTAAGATACTCTATTAGCAAATTGATGTAGTTCTTAATATGTATCGATTTAATAATATCGATTTTAATACAATACTAGTTTTTTTTTATTGTTTCAGGCTATCCGGCACCTCAAAAAGGTAATGTCAAGTGCAATACTTTGTCTACATATGTCTCAGCACTTTGTTGTAATGGAAAATGCTTTTAAACGAAGAAACGATCACTGAACTAGACCCACGCAGCGTGGCGAGAAGTCGACTCAATTTTATCATCGATCTCCTTACAATAGAATCCCACAGTCTTCGAGTTTCTAACCTTAAACTGCAATCTGAATTTTTTCAGAACGATAAAAAACACTTGCATTCTAAAGCGGGTATTTAGTTCTACTTTGAAATATTACGAAATATTATACGCTTCCACATTTGTTTCAAAAGTGGCGGCCATTAGTGAGGGAGTCAACTCCTAACAGAGCACGATCCAGAATCTGGGTTCCTGGTGGAACATAAAGCAAGAGTGGTTGACTACTCGCAGGAAATACTCGGGCGCTTACCATTTACACGATCCATCCGGGTGGAAATTTTAGGTGTAAATATTCAGTGCTGCTGCTTCAGTGTCCAAACGCAAAATGGACAGATCACAACATGTTCTAGTATCAATTGGAAAGCTCAAAAAGAAAAAAAAGTGCATTGATTAAGCCGATAGCCTATAATTTCTGAAACTTTCCAAGTGGAATGGTATGTTCCATTTCATTTTCCAACCCAAATTTCCGGTGTTTCCTTGTAAATGGTAAGGACCCGAACTCATCTCACTGAAACCGAAACCAGACTGTGGCTCAAGATGATCTCTAATCTTGGTGCGCTCCTTATTCTCTCTAGCTGAAGCCAAATCAAAGGCAGGTTTAATCGCTGGTGTTACGGTCGGAATGCTTGTGCTTGTTGCATGCATAGCTGTTGTTGCAGTTGTTGCGGTAAAGAGGTAAGAATGATAAATTTTAACTCGAAAAAGCTGAGCAAGGGTTTGGTTTCTGTACTCCCTTAGTCATCGCCCACGCGTTGTTATAATATAGGTTCTCTGCACATAAACAATAAAAACAGATGTAAAACGCACCGAAAAGGAAGATTGCCAAAGTGCTTTGAAACGGATACAAGGAAGATAAAGTGCATTCTTAAGGTTTACATAAATTACTGTAACAAAAACTTCATCCATATTTCTGCTACAAAAAGGCCAACAACCCAGGACCCGGTTGTTCAAAAGCCGATTAACGCTAACCCAGGATTAAGAGTTAATTGACGTTTTAACCTCGCTCGTTGAGAAGGTTTTGTAAATCAAATTTTACGCTTTAAGTAAAGTTAAACTCCAGTCAAAACTTAAGGTTGAAAATCTTTTGGAAATGCTTTTGTTGAACATCAACCAAGGGACCGGTCATTATTTATGTAGAGGGGGGGGAAAAAAGAAGGGGGGGGGGGGGGTCAAGGCTTTTTTAGATTGGCTAGAGGGGGGGTTAATTTTCTTTTAAACAATTAATGGGGGGTCATCATTTCTTAGGTTTTGCAAGGGGTCTTGTCTATGCTTTTGCAAATGGGATTACTTTTACGAAATAAATTAATTTCAGAGATTTAGGTGATGAAGATGGACAACCCAGTTAGAAGAATATTGTCATAAACTTCATTGCTTTAATATTTCACACTTTAATAAAAGACAAATCCAGATCAGCCTGTTTCAGTGTTTGATTTTGGCTGCATTTAATATCAAAATCAACAAAATATCTGTTGGTTCAACAGCCCATGAAGTAATAAAACATGAATAAGATGACACAAAATATATTGCTTTGCACCTTGGAAAATATATTGGAAAAAATATTTATATTTGGTGTCCAACATCTGAAAAGTGGCACTTTGATTGCAGATCTTGTGGTGGCAACTTTAGAAGATATATACCTTTTCCAATGCTAGAAAGGAATATTTTTCCTACACTGCATGTACTGCAACAAAACACTACTTTATAGAACCAATACTTTTCCAACAACCAGTACCTAACCATCACTTTTAATTCGGGGGGGGGGGGGGGGTCATCAATGAAATATTGAATTAAGATGGGGGACTACTTGCCATTTTTAGACCTGAGGAGGGAGGGCCTGGCAAACATTTTCATCTATCAAAATATTTTTCCCTCCCCCCCTCTACATAAATAATGACCGGTCCCTAAACTGAACTCAAAGTTCACTCTAACCCGGGATTAACGTAACCATGCTTTGAACAACTGGGCGCAGTTGACTACTACTTTCCGCGTGGTGGTTAGTCACCGCCCGGCCTCCACCGAACCCACCACCCACCCCTTAGATGTACTGTAGCCCAGACCAAATCACCGGGAACTTTGTTTTCTGCCCTTTGGAGACGATGTGTGGTTCTTTAACCTCCAATTCTTCGTTTTCTTTGGGAAGTTGGAGGAAACAAGGCTACCGGCTTCACGCCATAACCAGACGACAGTTTTACCCTGTCAGTAATTTCTTACGTGCTTTCCTTCCAGGCGGCGTAAACCTCTCAACTTCCACTACTCGTTCCAAGAAAGAGCGGCCATGAACAGGAAAGAGAGTCAGAAAGCCATTCTCGATAGAGATAAATCTGTGAAGGAGATTTCTCGCTCGGAAAAACATTACCTGAACATCGCGTATGACGATGAGAGTTGTGACGTGTCGGATGATGAAGGACAGTTTATGGTTCAAGTTGACCTCGGAAAACCACGACGCAAGTCTCCTAGCATGGTTAGTATCAATGAGAACTGTACTGTAATAGTTCTGATACTGAGAGCACGCTGTTAAAATTAAAAGAAATCGTATTTTTTGCCAAGTACAATTTTATTTATGGTGATATATCGCAATATTATAATGTTCATAATGTGTATTTTCCCGCGCATGTTTAACCATGACATTTGATTTGATTTTTTTTGGAGGGAACTGCCACAAAGTGTCCCAATGTGCGGAAAACAGTTTGCCGTATTGATCCTTTTATTTTTCAAGTTTACCAAAACGTCTGACTCATGTTTTTTAAGTTGAAATCCATGGCCAAAAAGGCTTATTTATTGTTTTGGTAAACTGATAAAGTAATTTTAAACAAAACTGATCCATTATTTTGGGGGTTGTCTCTGTTTCCAATTTCCCTTTGAACTAGAAAACCCGTGAATAGCTTCTTGTAATTTCCCACCGTAAAAGCTTCAAAAGCTATGTTTTCTCAGTCCATTGATATTTTCGCCAATAAACCGAACATGAACCCTTAATTTAAACAACTACTCTGTCTGCAGGTTTTCAATGAGGCGTATTTTTACGCCAAGATCACCACGCTAGAAGCTGAGGAGTTGCTGTCGACAATGGTGAAGCCTGGAACGTTTCTTGTGCGCCGTGGAGAAAGCAGTAAAGAGTTTATTCTGACTGCCAGAGCACCAGAAGGAGGCCCTTCCTTCAGACATCTGCCTTTCAAATACCACAAGGAAAGCAACACTCTGGTAGCCCAGTTTGGGTCCATGAAGGACAGCGTTAGCTTTGATACACTGAATGCCCTGGTTAGTCACTTTCAAGTCACGCCAATCGAATTTGACGAAGATTCTCCAGATTTAGTTTTGACTCTTCCTTGGAAAAAAACCGAAGTGTAAATGACTTGTCTTGTGAACTTCTGCTGTAATTATAAATTAGGCTAAAATGGAGTGTTTCGTGTAAAAGAAAATTGTCCTCGAAACAAAACGAAGATGATTACAACCAGACAATCACAGCGAATACAACTAGCCAATGATAACTCGAATTAAAGTAGTAGTAAGAAGTAAAACTTTATTTATACACGGTATCAATTCATTTAGATGCTCTTCTACTTTTTTGACAATGTTGTCAATGTGGGAGTCCCAAGATAAGTTCTCATCCAAATCAATACCAAGATACTTGTAGGTTTTAGCTCTTTCTAAACAATGTTCATCGATTTTTACATCAAACTGATAGTTTAATTTGGCCAATTTGTTATGGCTACCAATAAGAAGTGTAACTATTAGCATGCGCCTGAAACTAAGGGCGAACGCTGTTAAAGGAACGATTCTATGTTTGCTCCTGACTGGCTACATGTGTAAACTGTATGTTTTTTCTGACCCAGTCAAGGCTACCATCTGGTAACGTATGCCATGAGCGAAAAAAAAAAAAAAAACTGCCCCAAAAGCCAAATCATGTTTGGGTTTTTCTTTGCCGTGATTGGTGAGATAAAGCAAAGTGTGTTAAGAGAAAGGATGGGCTAATACCATACTCTCCGTTGTAGAATTTCTCACGATATCGATACGATATGGACATTTTGACGTTGTCAACGAAACACACGTTGTTGGATAAGGGGATAAGTCAGAGATTACTTGTCGTCAGGAGCCCATCACTGATGACCATCACTAGTGATGGGCTCCTGTAGTCGTTTTATCCACAACATGATTACCCTGAATGTTTTGCAGCGTACGAAATTCGGTTACATTAACACTTGCAAAAGCAGCTGCATTGTACTGTAGAATAGCATTTCAGCTTAAAGAGACTGTATGAATTAGCATTCTCTAGGGACACGTTTTAAAAAGAATCTATTTAACAATTAGATTATGAGCTCCAGATTTCTATCGCGTAATAGCTGATGAGGGCGTACCCTGAATCAGCTATCACGCATAGAAATCTCGAGCTCATAATCTAATTGTATAAATCTACTAGTCGTTCAAAGCTAAACAAGTAAATTATCTATATTCTCCTCCTAGACACTTCGCAAACGCGAAGAATCGACCGCCATTTTGTTCACAGTCGCCACTCACTATCTATCACAGAATAGATAGCGAGTAGCGTAACCAATCAGAGAACGGCATTCGTGATAGAACGCTAGTAGACTTATACTAAAATAAGGAAATTTTTGGTTTGTGGAGGCACGGTATCGACTGGTTTTTTTATCGCCATCGGGAAAGAAATTGAAAAGCACTTGTTCGTCAATAATAATAATAATAATAATAATAATAATAATAATCTGCTTATCTCAGGTTTCAGGAAGTCTCTGAGAACTTCTCTGAGAACTTTTTTCTTATTTGTTTGATTTTTGTTTCGCTATGTTTTTGCGGCGTCGTTAATAAAATATGAAAGAATATAGAAGTACATGACTGCCAATATATGAAATTCATATATTTGAACTTCGGATTAAATATAGAAGTGCGTATGAATGTTTTTGTCCCTCAACCGGGAAAAATTCTGTAAATTATAAAATAAAAACCACTTTTATTGCAAACGAATTCTCTTCCTTCACTTGAGTTCAAACGAACTGAATTCACAATTGATCCCCGAAACTTGGACTGAGAACATGTTACCGCAAATGCTGTGACAAACCCCATGAATATCACTATGAAGCAAATTGAGTATGATATCAAAGGAGTTTTGGCCACATTTATTCTTTAAGCCATAATGCAGATATGCTTCACGGCTTCTCGATGACCCGCGCTAGGCATACGCTCGCGGAATTGTTCTACAGGGAAATGAATCCAAAGCTCATTCGGACCAGACATAACGTTTATTGTGGACTTTCTCACCAGGTGCACGTTTCTCAAAACTCCCGAAAACGTTTCGGGCCCGAAAAACTGTTTTGCATGTACTAGGTTCGTTACCAAAAATTCGATTTCTAACATTTTAAATGATCTTTAAAGAAAGCACGCTATGGGATTGAGAGACACATTGCCTCTTTTTTTTTCTTTTTTTTTTTTGATAAGATAGTACCAATCTATAGAAAACCGACTTGAAAAATGGTTTTCGGGCCCGAAATGTTTCCCGCGCCGCGCCATCCCCCTTTTAGCAAAAACACAAACGTATAACTGATTGATCGAAAGTCCCTTTCCACTGGGGAGGCTCGGCAAATATTCTTGCGTTATTTCATCGAACATCCAAACGTCGAGCTCGTAGTTTTGTCAGCTGATGATTAGCAAAGGACGAAGCAGAAACAGTGCAATTTCCTTGTGCTCGCGGCAAGGGAGTTTCTCAGAAATTAGGCAGGGCCTCCGTGATTTAGCGAAGTCGTGAGCAAAGCACTTTTTTCGAATATGTGAATGATCATCGCCGTTATAAACACTACTTAGGCAGTAGTGAAAATAAGGCCTGATCAAAATTTAGGCTTGTACGGGATTCGACGTCGAGCTCGTAGTTTTGTCAGCTGATGATTAGCAAAGGACGAAGCAGAAACAGTGCAATTTCCTTGTGCTCGCGGCAAGGGAGTTTCTCAGAAATTAGGCAGGGCCTCCGTGATTTAGCGAAGTCGTGAGCAAAGCACTTTTTTCGAATATGTGAATGATCATCGCCGTTATAAACACTACTTAGGCAGTAGTGAAAATAAGGCCTGATCAAAATTTAGGCTTGTACGGGATTCGACCCCACGACCTCTGCGATCGTTAATCCGCAGTTCAAATATGATTTTCATACATTCATTCCCACAAAGCACTTTTTCGTTAGGGGCTCTCTGGACTTTATCAAATTTTGAACAGCTACAAAGACCGTACACACGCCAGAACTGTTCGGTTTTCTTAAGCGCTTGGAGCTATAATGACTTTGAACAGGCGCTACCTCAGTAGCAGGTGCTATCAGTTAGTTAAACTGATATAGGAAGGACTTGCTGACACTAGGACTTGGAAACATGCAGATAAAATTAAACCAGCTAAAAAATCTGGGACCAACCAACAGTGTTCAAACAAATTTCATTGTCTTAAATAATCTAACAGAGACAAAAGCTGACCATAAATCGATAATAGGCTGCCGTCGCTTGATTAACGTTTTTAATTTTCTAGACTTGACTTTAAAATCAATCATAAAGAAAAGCTTGTCATTTTTTATCAATCATAAAGAAAAGCTTGTTGTCATTATAGGTAGGCGCTATAGCTTGGCATTATAGCTTGGCGCTATAATGACTTTGAACAGACGCTACCTCAGCAGCAGGTGCTATCAGTTAGCTGAACTGATATAGGAAGGACTTGCTGACACTAGAAACTGGAACTGACAGATAAAACCAGCTAAAACGCCTGGACCAACCAACAGTGTTAAAACAAATTTCACTGTCTTAAATATTCTATAACATAATAAAAAAAGAAACAAAAACTGACCATAAATCGATAATAGTCTGCCGTGGCTTGATTAATGTTTTAGACTTGACTTTATAATCAATCATAAAGAAAAGCTTGTTGTCAACAGCTTTTTGAACACTGGCTACTTTGGCGACAATATCTCATTTAGTGGCTAAAGTCTACCTGAGCACATTCGTGAGGTATTACGACTTTAATTTTTCATTAACAGTCAGATCCCAGAGGCCTCGCATTTCATCTCATTGTGCTATAATGTCCATGTGTGAGCAATGTGGCCAAGCATCATGCATGCTACGATGAGAAGACCTAACAAATTAAAAAAAAAACAAAAAAAAAAAAACAGCGCTAGCAGGTGTCTGGGTAGCGTTCCCCCCCCACGAACGAAAGAAAAAGAAAAAATAAAGAAAAGCTTGTTGTCAACAGCTTTTTGAACACTGGCCACTTTGGCGACAATATCCCATTTAGTGGCTAAAGTCTACCTGAGCACATTCGTGAGGTATTACGACTTTAATTTTTCATTAACAGTCAGATCCCAGAGGCCTCGCATTTCATCTCATTGTGCTATAATGTCCATGTGTGAGCAATGTGGCCAAGCATCATGCATGCTACGATGAGAAGACCTAACAAATTAAAAAAAAAAAAAAAAAAAAAAAAAACAGCGCTAGCAGGTGTCTGGGTAGCGTTCCCCCCCCCACGAACGAAAGAAAAAGAAAAAATAAAGAAAAGCTTGTTGTCAACAGCTTTTTGAACACTGGCCACTTTGGCGACAATATCCCATTTAGTGGCTAAAGTCTACCTGAGCACATTCGTGAGGTATTACGACTTTAATTTTTCATTAACAGTCAGATCCCAGAGGCCTCGCATTTCATCTCATTGTGTTATAATGTCCATGTGTGAGCAATGTGGCCAAGCATCATGCATGCTACGATGAGAAGACCTAACAAATTAAAAAAAAAAACAGCGCTAGCAGGTGTCTGGGTAGCGTTCCTCCCCCACGAACGAAAGAAAAAGAAAAAAAATAAAGAAAAGCTTGTTGTCAACAGCTTTTTGAACACTGGCCACTTTGGCGACAATATCTCATTTAGTGGCTAAAAGTCTACCTGAACACATTCGTGAGGTATTACGACTTTAATTTTTCATTAACAGTCAGATCCCAGAGGCCTCGCAATTCATCTCATTGTGTTATAATGTCCATGTGTAAGCAATGTGGCCAAGCATCATGCATGCTACGATGAGAAGACCTAACAAATTAAAAAAAAAAAACAAAACAAAACAAAACAAAAAAACAGCGCTAGCAGGTGTCTGGGTAGCGTTCCTCCCCCACGAACGAACGCGGTTGGAGGAACGCCTGACGAGCCCTAAGAGCGTCTGCGTAGGAGGCTAATGTCTGCCAATACTTGTTCTCATCTTTATTTTGCTCACATTTATTAAAAAGCACCACTTCACTCCACTTCATTCCACAAGATGGTAGCGCGTCCTTTGCTCTTCGTTAGTTGCTCTAATCAGCTCTTTATTCGAATTTTTTAATCTCTCTCTTTTTTTTCTTTTCTCAACGTTGTTCTCGTTTTAATCTCAAATTTTTTTTATATCAACGTATTCATTTTAGCAGTCTTTCATCTTTCCTTATTTCCTGGCCCACCTAGATTAGCTATCCTACCTGAGGGACAGGTAGTCCTGTATTTTTTTCAGCATGTCAATAAAAATCAACTTCAATCTTCAACATCCTGTTCAATAATCGTTCAAGTTTGCTAAACTCAAACCTTCTGGCGGGTAGTTGAATTTGCTATTATTGCATTTATTTTGATAACTTCGCTTTGCAGACGTTGTTGTGGTTTTATTTCTTTTCTTTTTTTGTTTTTTTTTTGTTTTGTTTATTATAAGAGTTCTATAACACTTTCTCAGGGTTTATTGCCTGTGTTAAATATGATAATTTAGAAAGAAACGCGCCGGAAAGCACTTCATATCTGTAATCTGGGTTGTTACCGATTATAGATGAACTTCAAAGTGAAATTCTAATAATATGGTAATCACTCAAAAGAATCATGTCAAGTTAATTTTCATTCCAATTGCTCCAATGGACAATAAAAAAATACGAAGAATACGAGGATTAATGAGAAATGAGAAATTAAAAGGTACGCTAGGCTCTTCGTTTAGTTCAGATCAAATTCGCTCGTTTACGGACAAGTAAAAACAAAAAAACAAAAAAAAAAACAGCAGAACGCTACCGTTTTAACTGTCAAAGATGTTTAGTTAATCATGGAGCAAGGGTAGTATGTAAAGATACAAAACAAACTTTGCAAGAAATTAGAGACCATAATTAATCTTCGAGCGCTTATTCCAGCAGCCTTGGCAGTCTGAAACAACAGTTATAGGAGAAAAGCCACAATGGCGGATGACCTGAACTCTCGAAGCCTTCCCTTGACAATCTTCGAAGTTAGTTCTTTGGTTGTTTTAAACATTTTGTCCTTGACGGGGAATGCATTGGTTTGTATTTCAGTTTACAGAAACACACGACTTCGCACCACCACAAACCTGTACATCATCGCTTTAGCAATAAGCGATTTGCTGTCTGCCGTATTCGTGATGCCGTTTGTCATCACAGTGCTTATATCGGGCGAATGGATTTTAGGTGAAGCCATTTGTCAACTTCAGTTTTTCTTCGCCTCGTTTGCCATCAACGTCTCGCCGGTAACCATGGGCCTTACAGCTGTAAACCGCTACGTGAGAATATGCAAGACAGACCAGCAGTACAAGAAGTGGTTTTCAACCGAGAAGTCGATATGTCTGCTAGGGCTTGTTTGGACATTCGTGGCCTCTTACAGTATTGTTCCAAGCTTGGTTGGTCTACAAACGTATACGTTTGTCCCTAGTTATGCCATGTGCGCTCCTTCTCATCTCAGTGCGACTTGGAAGACGATCCACTACGCTGTTGTCGTCACGCTCTTCCTTTTAACCCCGTTAACGGCAACCATATTCAGCTACATAAAAGTCACGAAGAAGATCCGTGAACACAACACCAATGCGTCATATTCGATCCGGACGCGAGAAGGAGGCACGGCCACGATCAGTGCAAGTGAGATAAGAGTCAGCAAATCGTTGTTCGTCATCGTGTTCGCTTTCATGATCTGCTGGATTCCATTCTGGGTGATTGTTATTTTGCGGCGTTTCCATCTTGTTGAGAAGATGCCAAGAAACATTGCACTTCTGTGCATGTTTTTTCTATATTTGTCCAACACAATCAATCCATTCATTTACGCTGGCATAAATCCTGCTTTCAGAAGAGAATTCTCTAAGGTGATTTGCTGCGGAAAACGACTGAAAGTTGGGGATGCATCTACAGAAGTCAACACAAGGACAGAAGATACGGATACGCCGCAAAGCATCGTTCTTTTGAGAAGCCGTGCTTGGAGAAAACATCAATCATCAGTAATGGGAGGGGGGATCGCAAGTTTTCAAGAAGTGGAAGAAGTGGAGGAGAGAGGAAAACGTGATCAGTCATTAAACCCATCGCCCAGAATGCAGCGACATATCCGGGACCTTGACAATGTAGATAAAACCAAAGGAGTCAACTAAGAAAACCAACTTCGCAGTGTTCACACTATGCAAAAAATCTGACAGTACAATAAGGCGTGTTATTTGTATTTAGTACCATGGAAGAAAGGACACAAACGTTTATCTTCTATCTTTGAACTATAAACCAAAGTTTTAAGTTGTAAATGCATGCAAGGTTGGCGAGGGAAAAAGGTCGTGGGAGCCCTTTGCTTAAAACTTCACCCACTTAAAGCTCTTCAATGTAGAAAACTGATAACCGTTTGTTTAAAAGAGATATGCTAAAGCAAAGACATACAACAATTAAATAACGATTTAATGCCAGACCTTTCGGGAGTTGTCATGACCGCAATATCAAGAGAAAGAGATAATTAATATGTAAATTTCAGCTGTAGCCTGCTTTCGCTTTCTTTAATTTATTTTGATAATAGCCTACTTGTAGCCGTACCCACCCCCGGGGGTGAGTACGGCTACACGTAGGCTATTTTGATAATGGTGCCACGGCGACTCCGAAACGTCGAGCTTTAATCTTTTTGGATAACTTTCTTGTCTTTTTATTATTGCATTGTATCTCATACAAATGGCCATAGGAGATAGATGCTTTTAAGGTACTTTAGTACACCTCTGGCGGATTGTAACTTTTAAAACCAAAACCACTTTAAGTGTAGACGTGATCACAACAAGAAAGATTACGTCTTTTTTGTTTTCGGTGGCATTGTCTCCTCGCTGCTGGGGGTCAACCTGTCAACTTCATTTAAGTAGTTAATTCAGTCGGGAAGCCCTTGGTTCGCCCCAAACGTTTTTATCTGACGTCTTTGCCAATTGGATGTCCTTGCCTTAGTAATTTAATATATTAGTCCAAGCCTGAACATCTGTCAAGTATTTGCTCTTAATTTGTATGAGTTAAGAACTGAACGCGACAAAGCCACGTGTTTATTGAGATATAGTAAAACATTATACATGTACTGTGGAAAAAAGTGAGCATCAATTTTCTCTCTTATTTATATAGATTGGTCAAAGGAAACGTTGCCTAGGTGGGCGGTTCTCGTAATTCGCAGACTCGTGTCTCTAGCCATAATTTGCATAATTTTATTTAAGATTCTGTCACTTACCATTTTCAGAAAAATCCGGATGGAATGACTGTTGAGTAATGGTAAGCGATTTAATTTCCGAATTAACGGACCAACCGGATGAGATTGGCCCTTACCATTTACTGCAAGGCAGTCCGTCATGCGCACTCACTCGTTCAGACGCAAAAGGACCTGGAAACGGAACGATTATACATACATACATACTTTATTGTTACCTCCCCAATGGGGCTTTTCAGGAACAATTATTTAAATTACTAAAGTTACTAATAACTACACAATTAAAATAAATTAAATTTAAGAAACATTTACAACATTATCTAAACTTTGTAATCGAGAAAAATGCTAAAAATAAATGAAGTTTAGGAAGTATTTACAAAATTGTCCAAAAGCTTATTCTTTAAGATACGTTTAAAAACTTGTCTTAACGATTCGCCCAAATGGTAAGCAATTTTCCGAAATTCCGTTCCGAACGGGAAAAGAGGACTACCTCTGGAGGTTGTCCACAATTTTCGAAAAGATTTTCAGGAAAATTACTTTACTATTTGACTTCAAACCGAAATTTCCGGATTTTTCTGACAAATGGTAAGCACCCAAGGTAAGAAAATGGGATACAAGAGATAGATAGTGTAAGGCGCTCGTTCAGAGAATAGTAAAAAGAACAGCATTTTTAAAGGCCAGTCAGACTTAGATATCAATTTAAAACCATCGTCTTATTGTGGCATGCACGTAAGCGCATGCTAATGACGCCATAAATTATGCGCAGAACGGTCCACATGGAATCACATTAAAGAGGCACTCTCACGTAATTAAAAAAAAAAAATACAGTTTTCTTGCTTAGCACTTTTGTGCATTGAAACGTATTTCAGTTGTCTTATGGCCATGTAGGACATGGAGAAAATGAATTGTGACGAGAAAAAAAAAATTGGCTAACTTTTTCAAGTTTTGTCATTGTGTCTTGGAAAAATCGCCATAAAATAATATTTGTTTATTTTCCTTCCGAGAAAGCATTTGACATCTATCTTTTTGTGTTAAATAGGCCTTTTGTATAAAAGAAAAGCACTTCTTCACAATTTCAACAAGCCTGTAACAAGAATTTCCCAGAGAGTAGCCCATGTATCGCGTCTAGAGCGTGCTTGGTTATTTATACGTTATTTTACGAATATTAACAATACGAATATTAACAATAGGTTCATGCGTGAGCGTGCGTTCATGGAGATATGAAGCACGCCTGAAGTTTGAAGAGCACGAAAGATGCGCAAGTGTTGCTCAAGGCGTAGCCGAGAGCAACTCCAGCTCTTGAGTGCTCTCCAAACTTTCATATCTCAATAAACACACAGCTTATGTACGAACCAATTGTTTTATAAAATTTTGAACGCCTTAGTTTAATGCGTACGTGATCATCAGCGTGGACAATCGGAATATGAAGCACGCAATCAATAATCGTTCAATTTTGCTTAAGTCAAACCTTCTGGCAGGTGGTTGAATGTGCTATTATTGCATTGATTTTGATAACTTCGCTTTGCAGACGTTGTTGTGGTTTTATTTCTTTTCTTTTTTGTTTGTTTATTATATAGATGAACTTCAAAGTGAAATTCTAATAATATGGTAATCACTCAAAAGAATCATGTCAAGTTAATTTTCATTACAATTTCTCCAATGGAGAAAAAAAATATAGAAAATACGAGGATTAATGAGAAATGAGAAATTTAAAGGTACGCCAGGCTCTTTGTTTAGTTCAGATCAAATGGGACAAGTAAAAAAAAAAAACAGCAGCACGCGACCGTTTTAACTGTCAAAGATGTCTAATTGATCATGGAGTAAGGTTAGTATGTAAAGATACAAAACAAACTTTGCAAGAAATTAGAGACCGTAATTAATCTTCGAGCGCTTATTTCAGCAGCCTTGGCAGTCTGAAACAACAGTTATAGGAGAAAAGCCACAATGGGAGACGACCTGAACTCTCGAAGTCTTCCCTCGACAATCTTCGAAGTTAGTTCTTTGGTTGTTTTAAACATTTTGTCCTTGACGGGGAATGCATTGGTTTGTATTTCAGTTTACAGAAACACACGACTTCGCACCACCACAAACCTGTACATCATCGCTTTAGCAATAAGCGATTTGCTGTCTGCCGTATTCGTGATGCCGTTTGTCATCACAGTGCTTATATCGGCGAATGGATTTTAGGTGAAGCCATTTGTCAACTTCAGTTTTTCTTCGCCTCGTTTGCCATCAACGTCTCGCCGGTAACCATGGGCCTTACAGCTGTAAACCGCTACGTGAGAATATGCAAGACAGACCAGCAGTACAAGAAGTGGTTTTCCACCGAGAAGTCGATATTTCTGCTAGCGCTTGTATGGACATTCGTGGCTTCTTACAGTATCGTCCCAAGCTTGGTTGGTCTTCAAACGTATACGTTTGTCCCTAGTTATGCCATGTGTGCTCCTTCTCATCTCAGTGCGACTTGGAAGACGATCCACTACGCTGTTGTCGTCACGCTCTTCCTTTTAACCCCGTTAACGGCAACCATATTCAGCTACATAAAAGTCGCAAAGAAGATCCGACAGCACAATACCAATGCGTTTTTTTCTATTCGGAAGGGAGAAGGCAGCATGGGTACGATCAGTGCAAGTGAGATAAGAGTCAGCAAATCGTTGTTCGTCATCGTGATCGCCTTCATGATCTGCTGGATTCCATTCTGGGTGATTGTTATTTTGCGGCGTTTCCATCTTGTTGAGAAGATGCCAAGAAACGTTTCACTTCTGTGCATGTTTTTTTTATATTTGTCCAACACAATCAATCCATTCATCTACGCTGGCATGAATACTGCTTTCAGAAGAGAATTCTCTAAGTGATTTGCTGCAGAAAACTACTGAAAGTTGGGGATGCATCTACAGGATACCATATTCAGCTACATAAACGTCGCGAAGAAGATCCGACAACACAATACCGATGCGTCATATTCGATCAGGACGCGAGAAGCAAGCACGGCCACGATCAGTGCAAGTGAGATAAGAGTCAGCAAATCGTTGTTCGTCATCGCGTTCGCTTTCATGATCTGCTGGATTCCATTCTGGGTGATTGTTATTTTGCGGCGTTTCCATCTTGTTGAGAAGATGCGAAGAAACGTTGCACTTCTGTGCATGTTTTTTCTATATTTGTCCAACACAATCAATCCATTCATTTACGCTGGCATGAATCCTGCTCTTAGAAGAGAATTCTGTAAAGTAATTTGCTGCGGAAAACGACTGAAAGATGGGGATGCATCTACAGAAGTCAACACAAGGGCAAAAGATACGGATACGCCGCAAAGCATCGTTCTTTTGAGAAGCCGTGCTTCGAGAGAGCATCAATCATCAGTAATGGGAGGGGGGAGTGCACGTTTTCAAGAAGGGGAAGAAGTGGAGGAGAGGGGAAAACGTGGTCAGTCATTAAACCCGCCAATTGCAGATAAAACCAAGGAGTCAACTAAGAAAACCAACTTCGCAGTGTTCACACTATGCATGAAATCTGACTGTACAATAAGGCGTGTTATTTGTATTTTTAGTATCATGCATGGAAGAAAGGACACGTTGAATTATAAACTTAATTTTTAAGTTGTAAAAGCTTGCAAGGTTGGTGAGGAAAAATGCAGGTCGTGGGAGCCCTTTGCTTAAAACTGCACCCACTTAAACCTATTCAATTTAGAAAGCTGATAACCCTTTGTTCAAAAGAGCTATGCTAAAGCAAAGACATACAACGATTAAATAAGGATTTAATGCTGACGTTTCGTTGTAGCCATGACCCCAATATCAAGAGAAAGAGATTATTAATATGTAAATTTAAGTTCTAGCCTACTTTCGCTTTCATATATATTTAGTTTTGATAATGGCGCCATGACGACTCCGAAACGTCGAGCGTTAAATCTTTCTTTAATTTTTGGATAACTTTCTCGTCTTTTTATTATAATTTAATGGTATCTCATATAAATGGGCATAACAGTTACATGCTTGAAAAGCACTTAAGTATACCTTTGGCGGATTGTAACTTTTAAAACCCAAACCACTTTAAGTGCAGACGTGATCACAACAAGAAAGATTACGTCTTTTTGTTTTCGGTGGCATTGCTCCGCAGTAATTGTCTCCTTGCTGCTGTGGGTCAACATAACAACCTTCATGTAAGTAGTTAATTCAGTCGGGAAGCCCTTGGCTCAACCAAAACGTTTTTATCTTACGTCTTTACCAATTGGATGTCCTTGCCTTAGTAATTTAATATATTAGTCCAAGCCTGAACATCTGTCAAGTATCTGCTCTAAATTTGAATGAGTTAAGAACTGAACGCGACAAAGCCATGTATTTATTGAGATGTAGTTAAACTTTATACATGTACTGTGGAAAGAATAAGCAACAATTTGCCCTCTTTTTTTTTTTACATATATTGGTCAAAGGAAACGGCGTTGCCTGGGTGGGCGGTTCTCGTAATTCGCAGACTCGTGTGTCTAGCCATAATTTGCATGATTTTATTTAAGATTCTGTCACGTAAAGAAGATCATTGCTTAGGCTAGGTAATAAAATGGGATATAAGAGATAGGTAGTGTAAGGCGCTCGTTCAGACAAAAGAAAAAAGAACAGCATTTTTAAAGGACAGTCAGACTTAGATATCAATTTAAAACCATCGTCTTGTTTTGGCATGCTCGTAAGCGCATGTTAATGACGCCATAAATTATGCGCAGAACGGTCCTCATGGAATCACATTAAGGAGGTACTCCGCACGTAATTAAAAAAATACTGTTTTCTTGCTTAGCACTTGTTTTGTGCATTGAAATGTATTTCAGTTGTCTTATGGCCATGTAGGACGTGGAGAAAATGAATTGTGACGAGAAAAAAAATTGGCTAACTTTTTCAAGTTTTGAAATGTGTCTTGGAAAAATCGCCATAAAATAATATTTGTTTATTTTCCTTCCGAGAAAACATTTGACATCTATCTTTTTGTGTTAAACAGGCCTTTTGTATAAAAGAAAAGTACTTCTTCACAATTTCAACAGGCCTGTAACAAGAATTGCCCAGACAGTAGCCCATTAATTACTGAAAGGGTATTTTTATGTCGCATTAGGCTAATGGTTTAGTTATATCAGAGCCGGTTACAGTCCAAGCAATGTCACCTTATCAGTTTAAAAACAATGCCATGTATTGCGTCTAGAGCGTGCTTGGTTATTTATACATTATTTATTTATGGTTTCTTATGAAAACAAGAACATTAACAATAGGTTCATGCGTGCGCGTGCGTTCATGGAGATGTGAAGCATGATGAAGCACGCCTGAAGTTTGGAGAGCAAGAAAGATGCGTAAACGCCCGTTTAAACGGTTTCAACATTTGACCAACATTCATTCAACAAAATTTGAACGAATGTTGGGCAAATGTTGGAAGTAAAAACAAAGTTGTGCGGAGGCCGTTCAAACGGTTCCAACATTGCGCCAACAAAGGAATCAACACTTTGAGAAATTCGATTGGGAGGAACTAAGAACTAGAAATCATACTCTCCCGTTCAGATTTTGCGGCCTGGTGAGCAAATGGTGAGCATGCGTGTGCTCTCCAATTGTTGGAAGGAGTGTTCAAACGGCTTGAACACCATTCAACATTTTCAAGAACAAAGGAAAAGTTGAATCGATGTTGAATGAAAGTTTAAACCGATTTAAATTTCATTCAACACGCTTTCAGCAAGCTTTCAACTTTTTTTACGCTTTCAACAATGTTGGATGACCTGTTCAAACGCACCCGACATTTCGTTCATTAATGTGTTGAACGCAAGTTGAAGCAAATGTTGAAGCCGTTTAAACTGGCCTTAAGGGTTGCTCTAGGCGTAGCCGAGGGCAACTCTAGCTTCTTGAGTGCTCTCCAAACTTCACAAGTGCTTTATATCTCAATAAACACACAGCCGATGTACGAACCAATTGTTTTATAAAATTTTCAACGCGGTAGTTTAATGCGGAGGTGATCATCAGCGTGCGCAATCGGAATATGAAGCACACTCGCGCAATCGAATTTGATTACTCATGTTCAGAAATGAAAATTTACTAGCTATGTTATAAATGAAGTTGAATGGATTTAATATTGAATTCAAAGTCCAGGTGCAAGGCTGCATACAGCTATGTAAGGGATGGACCATTAGAAAAAACCGGAGTGAGGTGGGGGAGGGGGCGGGGGGGGGGGAGGGGTGACAATTCCCAGGAATAAATTCCTGCAAGGGAAACTTGAGTAAAAAAAATCCTGCAAGCGGTACCTCAAGAAATTCCTGCAGACAAGCGGGATTAAAAAAAATCATGCACCTTACCAAAAATCCCCCCCCCCCCCCACCCCCACCTTTCTGCCTCCTCCAGTTTTTTCTTTTTTTGGTCCGCCCGTAAATAGAAAATGAAGCTAATCGGAGAGTAAGCTTGTCAGCACATCTTTATTAACGTGTCTAGTGGCGTAACATAATGCTGCATTGAGGTTGGTTATTTAATTATTTTTTTTTCTTTTGAAGAAACTTAATGTTATGTGTTTAAATGGAAAAAACGGAAACACTTTATCTAATAAAAAAGCTATATTGCGGGCTGAAAGTGTTGGGACAGTCACTGACATACGAGCAAAATTCACTCCAACTTCACCCTCCTTCTGGGAGCGAACTGGGAGCGTTGGACAGACATTTGCCAAGCAAAAGAGGAGTCAATGTTCGCTGAGAGCTATGGTTTAAGATAGCTTCTTCTTCGTTCATCTCCTTCCTCTTATAGGAAAGCCTACTTGTGGTAAATTTTATGGAAAAGAGAAGACTGAGGGCAACTTTAAACGGAATTTCTCCCACCCCCCTCTCCCACGGTATTCAAATTAGTTAGTTGTCACAATAAGCTCAAAAGCTAGAGGAACAACTGGAAATAGCTGTTAAACCAGACATAAAGAGGCCTGCGGAGATTACTAGGTTTTAGCTTTGCTACTCATTGGTTGACAAAGTAGCGTTAGTAATGCTAACCAATCAGAAAGCGATGGAAAGCAAAACCCAAGCCAACGATTAGGAAACAGATTCACGGTATTTTACCATATTGCTTCCTCGTATACAGATTTCAGTACAAAAAGTAATCTCTTTCCCATGTTTCGCTATTCCTGGCGCGCTCACCAAGAGGAGAATCAACGGCGTTCCGCTTATTCCGGCCCACTGTTCCCTGTATTTCTTGTGATATTTCTTTCAGCACCTCCTTGGCGTATTCTCCAATGAAATCCGACAGGTGGGCGTCCTCAGTGGGTTCTGCTTCAAGAAGCTCTCTTGCGTCAGTGAAAGAATCGTTTAATATGGCAATGAAAAAGTTCATCGTGAAGATTGTCATCAGGAAAAAGTAAGCAAAGATAAAGAACGGTCCGAAGAAGCGGTCGATGGTCTCGAGTTCGGCGTAGTTGGTTCCTTTGATAGCAGTGATAGAAACAGAGTATGGTTAGGTGAGTGTGCAGAAGGACAACTACAGAATTTGAAATCCTAAGAGTTACTAGCAGTTATTTTGTCTGTGTGTGTATGTCGACGCGACACAAATTGATTCCCACTAAGAAGTGTTACTTCTTTCGAATAATCACGTTGATTCCTGATATATTTTTGCTCTAAACTCCAATTGCCAAGGAGAAAACACTAAATCGGTCTGTTCATACTTGGAACACACCAGGGCTACCGAAGGGCACATTTTCAGTAAACCCCGTTAGTGTCATACCACTTTCTCCCTGCCACCCCAGTGAATTCCAGGTAGCTTGGGCCTATTTAGTTTTCTCAATGGGAACAACGAAAACGCTTTATCTAATAAACAAACTACAATGCGGGCTGAAAGTGTTGGGACAGTCAACGCGATATCAGCCAAATACACTCCAATTCCCCCATCCCCTCAAACAATGTTGAACCGGGAGCGTTGCACAGACATTAGCCAAGAGCGGGGAGGGAAGAAGGGGGGGGGGGGGTGGGGGGTGGGGGGGTGGGGTGGTGGAGTGGGAGTGGCTAGGCTGGGTGCTGGGTCATAATAATGATGGCGAGAGTAAAAGGCACCAATATGAAAGGATTCCTGGAACTGTCCCAAGGACATCTGTCCTCCATTGAATGAGGGCTGAAAGTGTTATCGTATTATTTTGTTTTTTTCAGGGGTACAAACGCTCTCAATTGGCTTATTTTATGTGCACAGTTTCACAGGTCAGTTACCTTATACCTAACACATTCATATGAAAAAAGAATGGGTTTGGTTTTATCTGCTACACTAACTTGCTAAAATGCTACACTAACTAACTCGATCACCGTCGCAAACAGATACGGGAGCCTCAAAAAAGACTATCGCACTTCAGGAGCCCGATTGTCTTTTCTCTGGCAAACTGACTTGGCCAAGTTTTCATTTTCCCACCAACGGAGCACCGAAGTTTCTTTTGAACTACCACCCCCCCCCCCCACCTCCAAATCGCCACATCACCACCACCCCTATCCATTGGGTTGAATCAATAAAAACTATCTCATCAGAGAATTGCCTTACCTTTGCCGAGAATAATTTCAAACGAATTCACAATTGATCTCGGAAACGTAGAGAACATGTAGGTTGCACTGCCAAATATCATGTTTCCACACATGGCAAACCCCAGCAATATCAAGATGAAGCAAATCGAGTATGATATCAAAGGAGCTCTGGCCTCCCTGATACTCTTAGCCATAATGGAGATATGCTTGTTGAATTTCAGAATGCGAAGAAATTTCATTGTTGCCAGAAAAATGACCATAGCTAGGAACACACTCTCGATGTCAGTCCACAGGCCGACGTAGTCAAAGCTCATTCGTGCATAGGGATTCTCGTGAACTTTTTCCACTAGCCTCCTAAGAAGCAAAGGAAAAAAAAAAACATCTAACTTAATGGATACTTGGGATAATTTAGAGTTGTGTTCCCATAATTCTAAGAAATCGAGGGAAATTATTTGTGAATTATTTATAGACACACACACGCACACACACACACACACACACGCACACACACAGTGAGCTCGCACTTTCTTTATATATATTCAAAGGTGACAGTTCCCTGCTAGCAGAGGTCTCTGACGGCCCGAGACCTCTGCTAGCAGGGAAAGGTGACGGACCGGAAATAAATGTTGCTTCTTAAAATATCTGAATGTAATAACTGTTCGTCAGTAGGATACCTAAGATGCAATTCCACAATTGTTTTCGGCTCCATTAAATCCTATACCAATTGCAGAACATTTTAGAATGAGCCACCCACACCGTGAGCAGAGTTATTGACAATACATATTAGCGAGGCAAACAACGAAAGCAACCCATTAGGTTTTGAGCTCGAGGTTTCAATCGCGTGATTCCCTCTGCTAGCAGGGGAATCGCGCGATAGCTGATGAGGGCGAAGCCGTAATCAGCTATCACAGATGGAAATCGAGAGAGAATAATCTAATTGTTTCAGAATAAATCTATTAGTCTTTCGAACCTAAACAAGTAAATTATTTAAATCCTCCTCGAAAACACTTCGAAAACGCGAAGAAGTGATCGTCATTTTGTTGATAACTACTACTCACTACAGTATCACAGAGTAGATACCGAGTAGCGTAGCCAATCAGAGAACGGCATTCGTGATAGAACGCCAATAGATTTATACTAACATCTGATACAATTGGTAAGAGACGAAACCAACTAAATGTAAGAGCAAGAGATCTTTGCTATAATCGAAAAGAGATCAATGACAAACTTCTTTAATCTGATATTAGTATTGCAAGATCTTGTTTCTAGCCTCAATTGTAAATCGTATAAAGGAACAGTTTCAGAAGGCATTACAAGCCTGCTGTGAAATGCACTGTATGTAGCTGCAGACCTTTTACTTGAAGGCAGTGGATTTCAAGCTTCTCTTAAGCGTTGTCAGACACTACGAATTAACTACGGCTTTGTGAGGCACTGTAATGCATCTCTGGGAAGGCTTTCTCCAGTCCAAGAGGCAAACTTTGACTCCCTAACAATGCCTTCATAGTATAAACAACTACAGTGAAGAGAAATGCATACAGTTACTGTTTTATCTTACCTCGTGTACTCTGATTTGAAGAAGAATATTACAATCGTCGCTATAGTGAAGCAGATAAAGGCGAGCTCAATAACGTTCCATATGTCTTTGAGGTACTTCCATCTCAACTGGTGCATTTCTTTAATCTCATGATAAATAGAATAAATGAGAATCAAAACAATGAGCACATAACATGCGATGAAGATTGCACTCAAACTTGCGTTTGCGCTGCCAACAAAAGAGATCGGCTCTATTTGGTATGTTGGGAGAATCCCTCCGGTAGGTAGTGATTCAAATTTGTACTTAGAAATCGCGAAAAGGTTTGTTGCAGGTTCGAATACCACGAATTCTAGCAAAACTATTCTTGTGAGCCTGTTGATCCAAATGTCTTTCTTGAGGTTGGAGAGCACATTCTGAGCGGTTTCTATGTCGTATCCTAACTCAGCTACGAGTCCACCGCCCACGTAGGTATTAAGGGAAGTGATGATGGGTAGGGTCCCTAAGGATGCAGCGTCGTGGTACTCCAGCGTGTGCCCGCAGGTGAGAGGTATAGAAGGACCTACAGGAGAAGAAGGTAAGACAAATTACAGACATAGAATCGGGATAACACATGGGAAGGAGGGGGGGGGGGGGGGGTGAGGATCAACCCAGTAATACAGAGTGAGTAGCAATGAGTAAGTAATTTAAACTGAGACAAGCCGATTGTTTTTAATAGGGGGAGGGGTGGGAGGGCTGGGAAGGGACTGAGAAAAGAAGTTACATCATTCCTACATCTAAATGACGTCATGATTTGTCGTTGAGTAAAACAGTTTGAGGCATGGAATAGCCCCTATACAAAAATGGCTGCTGCCTAAAGTTATTCTTTTGTTCGTATTCAAGTATAAAAGAATTTGCTATCCTGAATGAGGTGCAGAGGCTATTTTGAACACGAACAAAGAAATAATTTAAAACCTGTCATTTTTGCATAGGGTTTGTATCATTGCAGCTTTAATTCTATGCATGTGGGAGAGGAAAGGGATTACAATAAGCCGGCCCCATGGTCAGGAATTCTAAAAGCTCTGACAAGGTGGTGCTGACATTGGGGAGACAAAAATACACAAGCCAGTAAAAACAAAAAATAAAAGCGTTTGTGGACAATTAGGTGTACGATTTATAACGGCTGGCCCTAACGTAATTGTCCTCAGACCTGAATCAGAGCTGCTACTGTTAGGGCTGCTTTCACTGTCTTGTCCACTACTACCATCAAGAGTGCTGCTGCTACTTCTAGAATGGCTGCTGTTGGTATTGCTGTCGTCTACGCCCACTACGTAAGATGGGGACACGTCAACCAACTCCAGCCTGGAGTCAGCTGATGCGTCTTTACTGTTGGCCTTGGAGTAGTAATGGTAACACCTAGGAAACCATAGGTTGATTTCAGGGTAGGTGTGCCAGGCATCACATGGCTCTGTGGAATAGAAAGCGACAGCACTCTTAAAGGGAAATATCGCGCTAATACGGCACCACTAATTTGAGAGTTAAAATCAGGCTTTATATGGAAGGAACTCTGATTCCAAGGAATATGTTTCTATACAGAATCGATGCACAATTATGTTTTGCCGCGCATTTAAAGGATGGAAACGGAATGAAACGTTAGAAACACTGGTTATGAAAGTTCGATTTAAAGAAATCGTCAGCAAAATTTATACAAGCTGTTGGCTCCCCGTTTAAATTCATTTAATATATTTCTTTTGCTTTTGCAGAGGCATTCTATGGTAAACAACAACAGCTACAACAACAACAACAACGTTTATTCCTCAGTGGTAGAGCACCGGACTACTGTGCGGGAGGTCGCGGGTTCAAACCCCGGCCGGACCAACACTCAGGGTCTTTATATAATTGAGGAGAAAGTGCTGCCTTTGTAATGACATCTACAAACGGCTAGACTTTCTAGTCTTCTCGGATAAGGACGATAAACCGTAGGCCCCGTCTCACAACTCTTCACAATTCTCTGATTCTGTGGGACGTAAAAGAACCACTAGGGACGTAACAAAACTCTGGCAGTGACCACCCCTAGTGTCTGTCTTAATTTGATATTGACATTACGGGGGCACTCATAACTCAACTTCATTAATTGTAAACTGCGTTATAAGCAGTCTGGCAAAGTCCCCCGGCCAGTGTTGTAATGCGCATTTGAATATTGCATAGAAAATGCGCAATATAAATGTGATATATTATTATTATTATTATTATTATTATTATTATTATTATTATTATTATTATTATTATAACAACAACAACGTTTATTCGTACTTTTTCCTTTTTTAAATTTATTTATTGCATTTAAACATATACATTACTTAAACACCGTACGTATTACAGTTATTTACACATATACATTACTTACACACAGTACTTATTATAATTATTTGCAAACAACATGTTAGGCAAATATATATTTGCCACAAATATATTCCGGCAGAATAAACTCAATAGCCATTACACATACTGACTAAGTCACAGAACACAGTTTGCCTATTTCTCATTTAAAAATTCTTTTTCACAGCACTTGTTTGCAATATAAGTTTCTGTTTCGAACTCAAGTTTAAGTTTAATTTCAAATCCAGATATACAGAACATTTGTTCTCCAAGGGCGATGGAGGGATTACTAACCGTAAAACTGCCTGCAATGAGACAATCGAACTCCGGAGGCCCGTCCAGATTAGAAAGTTAGACCTTTCGATCTTTCTTTTGCAAGTATCAAAAGATTCAACATTATTAAGATTTAAAAGAAGGTCTCCAATGTGGATGACACTAGATCAGAAGAAATTTCTATTAAGAAAAAACAGGGACATCACCTATGCGAATATCACACTTGTGCTTACCAAATTTATACAGTTATACAATATGGATTCACAAGCGCACGCTCTTTTCGAAGAGAACTATGTTACCAGATTAAACGACAATTTATGTAGAATAGCTGTGAGACGGCGCTTTCGAATTTTAGCGAATTTCTGTGGGTGTCTTATCGTGTAAACAGATTTGCCAAGATATAAAACACGCCTACAATAAACTGGTAATGTAGCCAAACTAAGAAGTTAAGAGAAGAATGATTATCTGATTTGGGAAATAAACTTGTATAAGATTTTTCACTGACGCTCGTGCTGGGCATCCGGCTGTTAGGTAAATTTAATGAGAATGACTCGGTGACTTTGAACTAATATTATATCAGTAGCAGATGACAGCTGTAGCGATGCGATAGGCTATAAATAAACAAATCGAATCTACACAGCAAATCACACACTACCTCACTGTAAGTAATCCGGCCGCTATATTTCTTAATTAAAACAGAGACAAAACAATCGCGCGAGATAAGCTACTTTGGCTTGAATTATGCTTCCAAATAAACTAGTCTTGGACACAGAATCATTCATAAAGGCGGCTTTGTTGTGAATTATTTATGGATACCTTAGCCAAGTTGACGCCAGTACCTTGTTTAGTGGCTACAGTTTTCCTAATGGCATTCGTGAGGTGTTTTAACTTCGTCATTTTAAGGCACTTGTCCTAAACCTCCCATTCTCATCAATAATTAACAAAACCCTTCACTGTTATTTAAGTCAAGCCCGAACTAATTTTATTGCAGGTGGTTAATTCTTCATTATGGCCTTGTTCATTTAATTAAATTTATTTTGTGTATTGGACCTGCGCTGGTTCTACAACACGTTTTTGAACTTTTGCCCATAAGTTCCATTTATCACAACTTCGTGTGAGATCATTATAGGTTGTCTAGAAGGTGAAGTTCAAATGATATACGGATCACACAAGACTTATCTAAAGTTGTTTTATACCCCAATTCTCTAATGGAAGGGAAAAACTATAGCAAATATTGGAAGTGACAGGTTAACAGGTGCATGTGTCCTAATTGCACTTCAAAAGAAAATTCGCCCATTTACAGGGGAGTCAACCAACATTAGACTCCCTTTACCTGTCAAAAATGTTTAAATAGTCATGGGATGATATAAAATGTGTAAAGATGCAATGTAAACTTGGCAAGCATTTAGCAGAACGCCAGGAAATCGAATCTTCGAATGCTTGTTTTCGGCACATTTACCAATAAAAGCAACGGAGAACAAACAAGGCAGTTTTAAAGAGACCAGCGACGATGGCAGATGACCTGAACTCTCGAGGCCTTCCCTTGAAAATCTTCGAAGTTAGTTCTTTGGTCATTTTAAACATTTTGTCCTTGACGGGGAATACATTGGTTTGTATTTCAGTTTACAGAAACACACGACTTCGCACCACCACAAATCTGTACATCATCGCTTTAGCAATAAGCGATTTGCTGTCTGCGGTATTTGTCATGCCATATAGTATCGCAGTGCTTATAACAGGCAAATGGATTTTCGGTGAAGTCATTTGTGAACTTCACTTTTTCTTCAGCGCGTTTGTCATCCACGTCTCGCCGGTAACCATGGGTCTTACAGCCGTAAACCGCTACGTGAGAATATGCAAGTCTGATCAACAATACAAGAGGTTGTTCTCAACGAGGAAGTCGATATTGCTGTTAGCGTTTGTGTGGACCTTCGTTACTTGTTACGGTATCGTTCCAAGCTTGGTTGGTCTACAAACGTATAAGTTTGTCCCTGGTTATGCTACGTGCGCCCCTTATCCTCTCACCGAAACTTGGAAGACGATCCACTACGGCATTGTCGTCACGCTCTTCCTTTTGACGCCGTTAACGGCGACCATATTCAGCTATATAGAAGTTGCGAAGAAGATCCGTCAACACAATACCGGGAGGCGAGAAGGAAGTATGGCCACGATCAGTGCAAATGAGATAAGAGTCAGCAAGTCGTTGTTTGTTGTCGTGTTTGCCTTCATGATCTGCTGGATTCCATTCTGGGTGATAGTTATTTTGCGGCGATTTCATCTTGTTGAGAAGATGCCAAGGAACGTTGAACTCCTCTGCATATGTTTCCTATACTTGTCCAACGCAATCAACCCATTCATTTACGCTTGCATGAATCCTGCTTTCAGAAGAGAATTCTGTGAAATACTATGCTGTGGACGACGAATGAAAGTTGGGGACAATTCTACAGCAGTAAACACGAAGACAGAAGATATGGAAAGCAACGTTCTTTCCAGAAGTCGTGCTCGGAAAGTTAGCCTATCACCAGAAAAGGTCGACGCAAACATAGATTGTCAAGCGGGGGAAGAAGAGGAGAAAGAAGGAGAACGCGGACAACCATCAAACCCACTTGGTGGAGACGACACAAACGTTTAAGCCTAAGAAGACAATAGTGTTCACACTACGCAGAGATATTCGACATGTCATTTATAATTGATCTCATGGAAGCAAAACGAAAAGAGAGTTGATTCTCCGTTCAGTAACAAAGTAAAAGATTTTGTGTTCATACTTTGAAGATATATAGGACTGCGTAGCTTGTCATTTATAGTTAATCTCTTGGAAGCAAACGGAAAGAGAGTTGATTCTCCGTTCAATAACAAAGTTGAAACATGGATTTAGTGTTCATACGTTGAAGATATATCCGAACGTGTAGCTTTCCATTTATATCTAATCTCGTGGAAGCCAAACGAAACCTTTAGCGGATTGTAAGTGTTAAAAGAAAAACTGCTTTTAGTGCAGATACGAACTGAACGCAAAAAGAAAAAAATAGACACCGGTGTTTGTCGCCTTTGTCCTGCTCGGTCTGAACGCAAAAAGAAAAATAGAATGGAACTAGATTCGATTATTATAAACATTTTCCCTAAATGTAATCCTCGCTTTTCTAATTCAGTTTTGTAAGATTTTACATCGACACAGATCTTAAATCGTTTTAATAGATACGAGTTAATAAGACAAAAGTGCTATATATGTATTTATAAAATATTTAAGATAGTACGCGCCCACTCATTGGTCAATAAGTGTGTTTAGATGAGAGTATGTAAACACGGTTGTGACGTCACGCTGTTTGTGTTTCCCGGTACAATTTGAAAACATTTCAAAGCTTTCGCAAGACTCATAAAGCAATTTCAAGTACAAATATCAAGGAAATAAAAAAAAAAGAATTGCCAAATTTCGATTTGGGGTTTAGCTATCTCTTCCCCCGTGAGCCCGAGGAAACAAAGCAAAAGAAAAACCACAGCGCTTTCCCTGCCTCGATGATCGTGAGCTACACGACCTACAGCGAAGCCGAAGAGGACAAAATATGCAACAAAATAGGCAGTAAACGTTTTTCAAGGTAATTTTTGCATTAAGCACTACAACAAAATTCTCTATAAGACAATCTTTATTTAAAAAAATGTACACGAAAACGTACACCAAACTAAGCGTATATGGTACAGACTGTAAATGCTTCAAATCAAACTTTGCGCGGCCGATCGGTTGCCGTGTTTTGGCTGTCAAATTAGCGTAAAATGTATTTTCTCTGAGACCTTCTCAGCTTAAAAATATACTACAACCTGGATCCGCTGCTTGGGCTACTTTACAAGGCACGATGAGCGATTCAACTTCTCAACCTTATTCTCGGGCTGCCAATTCGGGCAAGTTCACGCCACTTTCAGAAGCGGTTAAGCACAGTGCAATTCATTTCCAGCTTAAACAAACTTCTCATCTTGAAGTTCTTTCCTTACCGATTCGTATAGTTTGGGCATTTCTTCTGGTTCTCGCCGAGCGTTCGGTATTTTTCTGCACGATTTCAGAGGAATCAAAGCTTTGACCAACATGGCGCTTGCATGAGGCTTGCCAAAAATTTCAACTTGATTTAGACTTTTATAACGCGAATTCTGATTGGTTCATGTGCTGTCAGTTGCGCGTTATGATTGGCTAGTGGGAAATACGATTGTTCAAAGCGTGTATTGAGAAAATCTATTTCAATCAAGAAGTAAATAAACAAATGTTCCCTTCTTTTGTCGAATTACTTTTTAGAAATATTTTATAAAAGCAATAGAGGACTTTTTTCCGTGTTTACATAGCCTCATATAAACACTCGGGGGGTTGGGAGAATTCTCGAAAGTTATGCAAACCCTCGACTGCGTCTCGGGTTTGCAAACTGTCTCGAATTCTCCCAACCCCCCTCGTGTTTATATGAGGCTCTGTAAACACGGAAAAAGTCCTCTATTGCTTAAGTATTAAGTTGATTAATCACTGAAAGAAAGGTGTTATATCTCTCTTATTTCCAGTAGTCGAGTCAGTTGGAACGTCTTCTCACTTAGGTAGAATTTAATGTGTTAAACCAATGCCATATGTTACCATCATGGTGTTTTAAGCGGTGCTTTTCTATATTTATTTATCGATTCAGAAAAAAAAAAACAACAACAACCTGTACAGCCCCAGGGGCTTAAATCTCTGTAATTCATTTGTTAAAGTGAGTTCGATGAACAGAAAATACTAAGTGACACCTATCATATTTTAAGTTTGTGTTTAGTTTAGTGTCAAATCATAATAACCATTGAAACCGTGTATTGTTATATTTTCATTAACAAAATTGAAGCAAGTATTAGTACTCCTGGAAATAAGACAATAAAAAGTACCCCAAAGTAGTTTGCCAGCATCACCATTTTGTACTCATTGGGTGGTTTGTAGAATTACTGGTCACCAAGCACGCTTATCCGATTAGCTTCTACGATGCTCTTAAAGAGTCTATATAAGGTAACCATCGGAAATGATATCAAACAAGTTGCGTAAAATAGCGGAATATGAAACTTGATAATGCAATTGCGGCGAAAACCATCCGCCTGACAAGGATGACGTCAGATTCCGTCATTCTTTTGCGTGGCAGCCTTTTTGGACCCGGCCATCTTGGATTTTACGAGTTATAGAAACCCACGTCAACCGACCAAAAATAATCCAAGTCGATGAACATTTGTTAGAATGCATTAAGCAAAGTAAACATTGCGAAACAAAACGTGCAATTTGAATTGAGTTTCTATTAGAATGATGACACAACGGTAAGGAAAAAAACAACAACATGCGAAGAACAACAATAAAACTGAGAAAACAGACAAATAAAAATTAAAGAAAAAAACCATGGTCCGGTTGTTCGTAAGCCGATTAACCTTATATTCAAGATTAAAAATTAACCAAGGAGTTTATTCCTCTACGCACAAACGTTGTTCAGCGCTGATATTCTGCAATATTCTAGATTAGAGAACGACAATCCTGAAAAGCAAAAAGCGCCAAAATAACCTTTCATCCAAAACTGCGACCAAAGTTTGCGATAATCCTCATAGCCAGAAATCCCATACAACATGGCTTCCAAAATGGCCGCAAGCATGCGTGGAACACGCACTTACGGATTTAACATGGCGGCGAAATATAAAGGAAATGAGGGGAAAAATAATATTGTTTTGCATTTTGTGGCGTAGCCGCTCTAAACTAAACATGATTTTGGTAGAGAGAGTCAAGTTCGAGTCATGTTGTAAGTGAGTAAAATATGAGAAAAAAAAATAGTTCTAAACGGTGCCTTTTTGATCGAAATTATCTCATAAACTAGCCACACTTTTCTCTCAATGTTCCTTTAAATAGGTCTTACCTTCATGGTTTCCTTAGTCGGCTTTGAAGAAACAACTGCACTGAATTAATTTCCCACAATCTTGTTCAAAAGATAAGATATAGCTCGAAAAAATAATATTTTTGGCTCTAACAAATTTCTTTAACATGGTGCGTTTTGTATGTAAATAGTGGAATTTTCCAAAAATGCGAGACGAGCCGAGATGAAGCCATTACGGAGGAAAAATGCATCTTCGAGAGGTTTGCTTTCATTCCACTACGGTCGCCATATTGTTTTAACGTCAGTGGTCAGTTGTATTCCCCATAACAAGTTAGGTACTTGATATATGATGAACAGGCCGAATTTCGAAAAATAGCGGGAAACTCGAAGTAATAGGTCTTAACATTCTCTAGCTTTTTCGAATTTTTTCATACATTCGTCTGTAATTTGTTGCCGCGGGCTGAAAAATTCCCGGGAAAAAATAACAGACGAATGTATGGAAAATTCAAAAAGCCAGAGAAAGCTTTGTGGCACGGCTAAATCCCTTAACGTTTGTCAGTGAAACCCTTTGCCTAGTACCATTAACTAGCAATATAACGTTTTGCTTAGAAACAAGCGCTTCACGCATTTTATTGACAACGGAATTGCATACAAACACTGTAATTTGTGTTCTTTTTGCCCACCCGCCAAGATGGCGCCTGAAACCGTGATAAGACCTATTATCGAAGGAAGTACAGGAAAATGTTCACATATCCCAAGTGTGATGTAACACCAATTAAATCATTTGAAACTTGGTAAACTGATTTTGTGGATACATTTCGATCAATAACCCTTAAAAAAAGTAGCGAAGCAAAGAGCATGTAAACAACAATAATAGCCTTCATTTGTCCGCCCGCCATGTTGAATATCAAAATATACGCGCCCGCCGTTCAATCTGCTGACTGTCTTGGGTTTCTGGCTATGCTGGATTAAGTTAATCGGCTTTCGAACATCTGGGTCTAGTAACTTAAAACACAATTGCACTGGCAAAGCTACAATCACAAAAAACAAAAACTGATCTATAACGAGCGACCAAAGCGTGAACTCAACTTTCTTTACCTGGCTTGATCCGTGCTTGACGTAGGCGGGGAAGACTTACAATGAACATCTTTTTGTTGGAAAAGAAATTTTCCTCTTCGAATTTCCGTCCGTTGTACCATTCACTAGCATAAAGGCTCGGAAGCATATAGTTTTCAGCCCACCACCAGAAAGTGTGCAAGTTTCTTACCTAAAGCGCCAAAATGTAATTAGTTAATAAGTGAAGATATGAAGTATATTACATTTTATATAATAGCAAAATCAATGCACGTACTCTGAATGGTCAATCAGCTATGGTTTATGGTGCCAGTAAACTCATGGAAATTTCGCGCGTCTTCTGGATTATTATATAAAAGCAATATACCACAAGTGTCTATGGTTTATAGGCAGATAATCCCACTTGGGATGTTGGAAGGACACTCGAAGAATCCGTAAATCACGAGCCGTAGGCGAGTGATTTACGAATTTTTTTGTGTTTTTCTAACATCCGGCGTGGTTTATCAGCCTATAAACCATAGAAACTTGTGGTATATTGCTTAACTAAAAGCTGGTGTAACCAGCCGAAATGTCGTAACTCTGCGACGCATTCTCACAATGTTTGGCCAGTCCCTTGGTTAGTCTTTGCTATTTTGATCCACCGTACGTTGAGCAAGTTTGATCACGTATGGTTTCTGCTGTGGCTTTCAAAACCAATAAGACACTCTACAGCATTTTTGCTGTGGGTGGGTTTGAAAGCATTAATTTTTGTCCGTAACTGAAATAGAGGCATATGGCAGTAATGGAAAACCAGCTCTCCTGCAATAATCTCCGAAGGAATTTCGGCCGTAAATATCCAAAAGAGGCTATATAACAGTTGCTTAATTTTGGTATCTAAAACGTCTCAAATTTAAAGCAAAAAAAGTCTATGACTATATATCGGTTTGTGTTGTCATTGGCTCTCCAGTTTGGGATCCTTTTAGGCTGTGTTCTTTTATGTTTAACAAGTAATTACCTTGTCCAGTTTTGTGTTGAAAATATCCTGAATATTCTTGGATAGGTAAATCCTGTCGACGCTTCGGCTTCCGTAAGAAGCTATTGACAGGAGGAAAAAGAAGAGAAGTTGCAGTCCAACTTGGGAAACGATTTTAAACATTTTGACTTCGTTGAGCCGTTTTTCCCGGGCTAAGGAAACGGCGATTGGATCAGGTAGACTGTAAAGACTCCTCACTGGATTGGGATTCTTCATTGTGTCTTCTTCAGGGGTGGCATCTTTGAGTTCATCTATTATTATCTCAGTAACCTCTACGCCTTCCACCTCATTTCTTTCTTCTTCTGGGGGCTTCCGGAACAAAATTGCTAAAACAGATGCGACCATTAATACTTTCAGTGGCTGCAGAAAGAAGATATCCTGCACCAGAGATATAACGATGGATGTTATCCACCTGATGGACTTGTCCTTGCCCCATATCATGCTGTAAAACATAGTAAATGTTGCACCCGTCAAAGAAGTCAGTAAGGCTAAGGCATAAGCAACATTATTAAACCAGCAAGGCAATCGGAATTTCTTTCTCTTTTTAGGTACCGTAGTGGTTTGACTGCCGAATGGTTTTGCTTCATTTCTTTTATAGTTTGGTTCAGTCGGTTCCTTTTTCCCTTGCGCAGTTTTATCAGTCTTTACTGCATCTTTTGCTTTTTCTTTCGTTTTGGCCTTTCTTTTCTCTTTTGCTTTTTTGCCAGTTGTTGCTTCTGTTGTCTCTTTTGATTTTTCTTTAGTTGTTGGTTTGCTTTCTTTGAACTTTTCTGCATTTGCCGACTCACACCTATGCTCTGCTGGTCCGACAGGACCATCCCTCAGGGAAAATAATTTTGGTTTTGTGTAACGGAAAATGGTAATTATCAACAGGTTCACTGGTAAAATGACCACACTGCTTTGCACACCGATCAACAGCTCGCGCCAGGTGAAGTCGATGGGACCAAACTTAATCCGAAGGCTGTCTTCCGCATCACTAAGCTCGTAAAACATGGCATTTGCAAGCATAGAGGAGAATAGGAGAGCTATGCAGCAGGTGAGCCTTTGAACTCGAGTAAAAGTACTGTTCGGGGGCCTTGTGTACACTGAAAACCACAAATGTCCATCACCTGTAAACCATGGAAATCAACAAATAAATAGTACAGTTACGAATATGACGACGAGAGAACATGATCTTGATCCACGCATTCTAATTACGTAGACTAAACATACAGAGTGAACTATAAGCCACCCATCCAATGTCCAATCTCCCACCAGTCCATACGTTAATACGTTCGCACGTTTAACTGTCAGTCAGCCACGCAATAACTTTATAGATCTGACTGTGACACAGCGACTCATCCAGCAATCCATCCCTCAAGGATTCAGTCATATAACTTTCATAATTGAGCCATTTACAATCAATCAATCAATCAATCAATCAATCAATTAAACAATCAATCAATCGACCGATTAACATCTTAGTGAATTAATTATGAAACTAATTACCTATGCCCTTGGACGCTCTGGATTCAATGAAAAAGCATTTACAACCAATCCATCATTCACTCAATCACTCAATCGGCCGCTTAACCACTTAGCGAATTAATTAATCTATCAAACCTGTTACCTATGTCCTTGGACACTCTCGTGTAAAACAGGTTTTGAAATCCGGACATCTGCCTGTGGTCAGCGACAAATATTGTCTTTTCAATGAGCCCGTCATCCTTTTCCACCGCAAGCCAGCGATTGCAAATGAAGAACCATTTCTTATTTGAAGTCACACGACGAACAACAATCTGACGCAATTTCCAAGAGGGACTTGAGCCTGCGTTATCGTGCCAAACTCTAACATAGTTCAAACGACCCAGGGAGCTTGGTAGCCTGACCGACAAAAAAAAAAGACGTTAATAAAGGGGCAGGGGATACTTGTTTTGTAAGGGATTCATTCAAATCTTCACTGAAATTCACCGAATACTTCTCCTTGTCATTAGATGTTGATTTTGCTATTCACATATAAGCGTTGGTTTATTAAGGATGAAAGATAAGACAGTTACTTACTTATTGCACTGCGTACTCTCTGTAGGCAGCGATTCAAAATCAATTTGAATTTACTCCCACACAAGCCCAAATTTGTTTGCTTGGTTAAGTAGTGTTCATAACTGCGATGAACACTTGAGTCTTCACTTTAAACCCGCAGTTCAAATATGATTATAATACATTCATTCTCAACCAGTCTCCAGAGATTCGAATGACAATGGGTGGGCGGCCATGTTGGTAGACAATAACAAAAGAAGCTAACGAGAAATCTTTTGTTCACGGTACACCAACATGGCGGTGATGACGTAACGTGCATACACCCTATAATCTCCTGGTCTTGTGATATTTTGTTTCTCAATTTTTTTTTAATATATTGAGATTTTCTCCAGCTTGGAGTTTAATAGTCTCCTACGCAGCCGTTTTTTTTCACGTCACGCAACGCTCCTCGCCACTAACGTGTTGGCGAGGAGCATTGCGTGACGAGACAAAAACGGCTGCGTAGGAGACTAGGAGTTTAATCCCTCTAACAAGAATGACAATCACCCATCATTAATGAAATATTGCAAAAACAAAACAGTGTTCATAAGCGGCCTCCCTACCTGGCTACAAAGGTGCTAACACTGCCACGCTTAAAAGGGTTCTTAGTACCATTGACATCTTTTAGAGGTAATATTTCACTTTCACCATAATCACCGCTGATGTACATGGAGACATTTGCAGTGGTGCCAGATGCCCCGAACATCCCTGTGTAAACTGCAATCTCGTAACTGTGATGGCCAGTTCGTCTGGTTTTAACAGGTATCGGCGCAGATGGCTGCAAAATGTGAATTGGATTGCTGACTACATGCACATAAATAGGCTCACAGGGACCAATTTAATATTCGGAAGGTTATAATAGGGGGAGTATAATTTTGAATTTACCGTCCAATGTACAAAGACCTATCTAAGGCTGATATCTGAATCACTTTCGAACAAGTGTTAGCCAGTCGCTAATGAATACCATGTAATCTTATCAGATGCAAAGTGATAGTTTTGTTGTTGTTTCTTTTTTTGAGTGCCGAGAAACTGTATAATCACAGTCAGACGTTTCGGGAATAACCCTCTTATCAGAGACGTCTTGGAGTCACAGGACGTCAGCCTCTCGATGAGACTGTCAAAAGAAACATTGGTAGATAGTCTCGCGAAGGAGACTAGACTATTTGCGGATTAACTCTGACCTCTCGTGTTGTTTCATTATACGACGTATCTGAGTCTAAATTTGATCTACATTCTTACAATGAACGTCGAAGGAAGTGTAAATAAACGATAGGGGGAATAGTACCTGCAGCCTTTACCTGTTATGGGCATCAAAGGGTTCTGCGCTTTGCGCAGCGGACTCCATACCCATTAGCGAGCATGCAAGACATCCTTCACCTGGACTTTTAATGCAAGGAGTCATCAAACATCAGGAGGAAAGGGTTAAGTATCCAATTCAGGACGGCGAAAAAGTAGTGCTCCTTATTAATCAAACTATAGCAACTGCTGAGTTATGCCTCATCATGATATGCTTAATTAAGGAGCTATGTCACAGTCTTTGGATTTTAAAAAGTTTAGCCTCAATTTTTCAAAATCATGTGGTCATTTGTAATCCGTTTTAATCTTCTCCATCCTTAACCATCCTCGCCATATTTGAATTTATTCTTGTGTCTTTGGTCGTTATCTTCCCTGTGAAACTGTTATTTCACTATTTCCCATTATTTAAATGCATTTTCATGTCTCCAATAATCACCCAAAATATCGTGACCGAGCTCCTTTTTATTAAAACATAACACTATCACATTTCTTCCATTGGGTAAAACTTTCAAATCCCGGCAGTATCTAGGGTGTTTATCAGTAACATTAAAAACCTTTTCTTATTTGCCGTGTCTAGCTCCGATGCGCACCTATAACTCGCCGGTAGAACAGTCGAACTTGACGTTGAAGGTGATATGGTCGACTCTTCTTGGAAGAACATAGATTTAGCTATGTCACTTGAAAAAGCTGCCTTTTAGACTTGATTACTGAAATCGTTTGCCTCAATTACCTGTTGCTTGTCTCTCCTATCCACCCTTCTTGCAATTACCACACCAAGAATGTATAACATGAAAAACACACCCACGGCAATGATGACTCCAACATTTCCTGTCTTTCCAAGACTGGCAAATCCAAGTACGACCTCATCAACGTCCATGCTGTTTGGTGCCACAAAGAAGTCTCCTCCGAATGCGGTCAGGTGATTGCACAAACACTGCAACTTGTCGTCGGTTGTTTTAGGACCAGGCTACGGATAAATAAGAGCTATCGTAAAGTTCCGAAAAGCAGCGGTCCCCACTTTGGGGGTAGCAGTTACTTTCTGAGAAAGTAACTGCTACTCCCGAATTGAAGTAACGTCAATTTCGGGGCTCTCTGATAATTCTCGAAAGTAACCACCCACTCAAAAAGGAAGAAATTGACAGAGCTTAACAAATCCTAGACAACCCGGAAGTCAAAAAAATCTCCCAAATCTTGTTTGCTATGGTGTGACGGCATAGGTCTGCATTACAGCAGTCAACGTACGCAACTTGCGGTTTCACTGCAGGAGCGTCTTAGCTCACCTTCTATAATGTCATGTAACGATCGTTACTAAAACACCACCCAAGTACTACGAGTAACATACCAGTACAAACGAGTACATACGAATGGCATACGGTTACATAGAGATACATACGAGTAACATACAAGTAACATACGAATACATACGAGTAACACATACGGTCAAATGTGGGTCATACGCATGAAATACAAGAAATTGAATTTTTCTCCAAAATTTTTGATGTGTTTTTTACTGCTCGGTGGATTTATTAATCCAAGGGTGTAGTGCGAGGAGAGATTAGCATTTGAGAGAGTGTGCGTCTACGTGTGTGATGGGGGACCTTCAATGGTGTTTCGTGTGAGCCTATTACTGCATAAAATAGCATTAACACAATGTAATATAAGAAATAAAGTTAAAATAAAAGAGGTAAGAAATATAAAAAAAAGTACTTAAATAATAATAAAGTAATACATAACTTGTTTAGTCCCAGAGGTTTCTGCACGGGTAGTCATTTCAACTTGCCCACAACCTCCCTCTCAAAACGCTGCAGGTTTGGTCTACTTTCCTACGCTATCGCATTACCAGGTACGTTCGTCACAACGGAGAGCCAGAGATACCCCAGTCGAAACTGTATCCCACACACTCCCTCAAATCCTAATTTTTCCCCATACTACACCCTTCAGGAATTAATGAATACAATGAGCAGTAAAAACAAATCGAAGATTTCGGAGAAAGAACCAAATTTTTTATAAGCGAGTCGAAAACCACACAAAACCGGAAATTGAAACACCTAATTTTGGTCGTTACGCAATGCATGCTAAAAACTCGCACATTTGACAAAACAACCTAATTTTTTCAGAATCACTAGATACTTCTTTCTTCTTTCCACAGAATTAAAAATATGCGTTTATCTTAAACACAAGAAAAGTTATGATTTTTTTCCCGAACCCTCTTAAAAACGTCTTTAGCATTTTTGCCAACATAGCCTCCAAACAAACAGATTTTTTTCAAAAGTGGGACCTCTACTTGAATGGCGACTGTTATAAGCTTAATGTAATAAGGCTAAGCTACAAATATCTGTATTAAAAGTTGTGGGTACTCGTAAGTTTGAAGCGCAAAAAATTCGAGCAAGTAGCTGAAAATTCAACGTTTTGTGTAGAAATGATGAATCTCGTGACTTAACTGAAATAAGTTTTAATTTTTGTCAGCGAATAATTTGATGTTACCTGATTAGATTTATAGAGTTTTACACCAAAAAATCGAGAAATCGTCGGAACTTTGCCTTGCTTTTGATTTCTAGCACTGATCATTCGTCACCTTTGCGGTCACGCATCACGCATCACCCACCACGCGTTCCTGGTTGACGGAAACAGTAAATTTCGACGACATTTTGATAACGCAAAAACAACACAGGAAGTTTTTAATAAACACGCTAATTTGATTATGGTAACTTTGTTAACCTACAGAAAATGCTAAAAAAGGAGACAGAAATACACATTCGTTATTCTTACCTTGTTTGGCATCACGCCATGGAGGTCTTAAAATATAATTCACAACTTATCAAAAAAAAAAACTGCCGTCTATAATATCTAAAACTTATTTTAAAATACCGTAAATTACTATTTACGTTGGACATGCAAGATACACCAGGAGAGAAAACATCATTTTAAGTCCGATAAACTCTATTTTCATTCAGCTTTGAAATATCCTTTCAATAGCAATTTCTAAATATTTTTGATTGTGTGAATCTCTGTTTTTAGTGAAACGGAATTCACGAATAAATGTTGTCGACAGTGAGGACAATAATTAGGGAGCTTTAGATTTGACAACGAGTACGAGATTTAGAACGAGTACGACTTTTTAAATCTAGTTTGCGCGCCTTACATAATCACTCCGTATATAAATCCTGTTTCTAAAATCTCCTTTTCTGTTATTAAGCAATAGGGCAGAGTAAGGGATATGTGGAGGCGACTGGTTTGAAGTTTGAAAGTCTTACTCGTACTCGATCTCGTACTCGTACTCAAATCTAAAGTCCCCTAGTAACTAGTAATGCTCGCTTCGGCAATGTAATGCGGCATCTCTTTCATCAAGACAAGAAATTCTCAAGCAATTTGTAAGATCAATACATAGGATATAGTTCCAGTCGATCGTAATTCAATGTTTGTTGAAGTTTGCATGACAGACGATTCGTGACTCCGAATGATAAAGTCGTTTAAATTTCAATGTGTTATATACGGAATGTTTACTGGCTTAGTGGTTTAGTGCGTTCTCTTCGTATTATAGCAGTGCGCCCCGTGGTTCAATTCCCCACCTCATCAAGTTTTTTTTTCTTTGATCTGTTTTTTTTTCTATTCCTTTTCACTTGATTTTCTTTTTCCTTTTGTCGTCGCTTAAATTGTAAGCTGGTTTTGCAATTTAACACGGAAAAATGGTGAACCGATTCTATGGATATTCACTACTCGAAATACCAACGCCAACTTCCGATTAAGCTTGACAAAACACTGGTACTTCGAAGAATTTGCGTAGAATTTGGTATAAACCGGCGTCTCAGATCCGTTGACCAGTTTCTCGAAGATAACCGAAAAAGAAAAGCTACACGCTTTGTTGGTTTGACTTCCGGTATTGCACCATCACTAGTACTTAGTCCACCACTCGGTCAATACTTGTTTAGCATCAAAAACCCGGTCAGGAAACGCTCTAATAAATTCGGTTCCTATAAGAGGTACGTTGGAGGAATTCAATTCTGACTAAACATTTCTTTTAGAAAGGCTTTCGCGATTTCTTACTCTGACCCCTAAATAAGTATTTTTGTTCAAGAGCCTTCAATTTGCGTGAATTAGTCGACCGTGAACTAACACGAAACATTGCTTCGTATTCTATGGCCCCTTCTTTTTCTTAACAATAGCGACCAGTTCATTCTTGAAATACACAATAGTTTGCACTCTCTTGTGGTGTAAAAGTTAATCCTTAACAAGAAAATACAACGTGAGTACGATACTTTTCAAGTTCGGGTGAAGTTGTATACCAACCTGTATACCGGAAACGCATTTAAAGCCGTAGTCGTATGCTAAAATTGCTACTCACTCGTAGAGAAATGGCAGTTTTATTTTACGGTCAACGCAAAAATGGTTTCGGAATTCGAATAGCACAAAGATATAAAAATTATTGTAAAGCGATAAGTATAAAGCGAGATACAAATTTTTATGTACCCAACAAATTTCACTGAAAAATTTAATGAGATGTTGGAGGTTACGCTAATTTTAACACGTCCAAAAATAACTCGTTTTGAATATTTAATAAGCTGTTTGCGGTTTAGCTACGCATGAAAATATAAAAGTTAGCTAATTCGTAACGAATTGTTACACCTGAAGAATATAACAGGTAAAAAATGTTATCTATCAGTCTAACGTGTATTCGGCGTTAAACAAAACTATTTTTGAAGATCTTTAATATTCATTGCGTATTTTGTGCGGTTTGGTTTATCAAGCTATAACTTAATTTTTCTTGCGATTCAGTTAAACCTTTTCAATATGTTGCTGAAAACCGATCAAAAGAAACGCTTTCAATTAAATTCCTTTGCTATGAAATGTATATTGAAGTAATTCAATTCCGGCTAAACATTTCTTTTGCAAAGGCTTTCACGATTCGTGACTTTGGTGACCACTCACGTTAATTATTACAAAATTCTCTAGTGAAGGTAACTGAGGAGCAAGTGGCGCAATCGGATAAGGTACAGACTATGGGCGATGAGATCTGAGGGTCGCGCGTTCGAAGTCCTGTCACCGGAGAGTAAATAGTTTATTTATTTACTTGTCACTGTTTCTTCCTCTGGCCGAGAGGGGTACGGGGCAAGTGACGGACGAAACGACGAGAAAAAAAAAAAGGGTAATGCAAGAAGCGGCTCGTCGCTAAGCGAAAAAGCAAAAGCAAACGAGGAAAATAAAAAGAAAAGATGTTATTTTTAAAATGCCGCCTTTATATCAAGAGAAAGCAATATTTTTTCAGTATTCAAATAGTTCGTAATTTAGAAATGTGTTCTTTCCACGCTATCGTAAAAGGTGATTGTGTGGCAAGTCGAGGCCTTGAGATGCTGTTTCTTTTGAGAGACTGTAATGACGATATTGGAGGGCACCTCGTCAACTGTCATTTGTCTACGGAAAGTCTGTCCGAAACTGGTCTTATCTTAGCGAGGGCCGGTCTATTCTCGGTTACCAAATCTCAGATAGGAATGATGTCTATTTGTCCAAGACATAGGCATTCTTTGGGGAAGTTTTGGCCACCACCAAGATCATGTCAGTACCCTGATCATAAGGGAAAATCTACTGCCGTGGGAGGAAGGCATGTCATCGGTTTAAAACTGTCAAGGGAAATCTTCAGTTTGTTTGGTGTAAACGCAGCTGTAGGATCTCGTAAGTACAAAATATAGTTTCAATGCTATAGCTGCTCTTTAAAAAGAGGATACAGCCAGTCGAAGCTTCATCACCCCTTTCGTTCCCCTTCCAGGCAATAATTTTAAAAAATTGCTTATTTTGTCCCGCGAATTATTTCAAGGGGAAGAGGGGACTCCCATTTGAAAAGCTCTGGGATGCTCGGGGAGTAAATCTCTCTTTAGCGTTTTCAGGAGAAAACGCCACTAATTTTAGAAGAAATGCTATCATGTTCATTTTAGGCCCGGTTCAAACGTCGAACTTCACATGTACCGAATCTAATGCAAATGAGCGAAAACAATAGATTTTTCTCATTTGCATTAGATTCGGCACATGTGAAGTTCGACGTTTGAACTGAGCCTTAGAGTGGTACCTTTCGGGGGTCAAATAAAGCTCTAGCCATGCCCAGATTGTCCTCTTTTCAATTCAAATGTTCTTATGATGGGGGATACCATGACCTTGCAAAGTAAAAAAGATGCAAAGAGATTGAGAATTTGAAACCGGGCCATTTTTTTAACTTTTACATAGTCGGATTAACACTTTTGACGTCTTCCTCCATGGTAATTCCCCATTTTATTTTGGCTACAGTATTTTTAAATGTAGACTTTTCCGGCGTCTTTTTCATCTATAGTTCGTTTTGAAAAACCGTTTCGCAGATTATATGTTGATTTGGGTAGTTTTGATTTGGATGCCCGGGAGAAGCCTCAACAGATCGCCAGAAGTTAACGTTATGCACACAATTTGCATAATTTATTTTACATGGTTTTCGTTATTTTATTCAGCTATTTGTACCACGTGCTGTAAGAAACACAACGAACGAGAGACTAGCGAAGCAAAGTGGATGCGGCCAGGGAAAGAAACCCAGCCTGAGCCTGCTTCTGTACAAGAAACGGAGTCCGAGAGGTTTGTTTTCAAATCAACTGAAAATCATGATGCTAATTAGATAGCCTCAGTATGGATCGTGATTTGGTTTAACTTTCCTTACAGGTTGTGTAAGCGTACTGCCATGACAACTATCGATCAAGTATTAGCGTCCACGCCATTCCGAGGAACATCAACACCACTGTGCAGTCAAGGCGAATCTCCTTGGATTCCAGAGACTCCCTTGAGCACTTCAGAAAACTCCAATGCAATTGATACCTATAACGCAGCGATTAATGAAATTGCCCTCCTTACGCCAGGAGTTTCACGGGAGCCTCTTTCTTTTCAGTTGAAGACCCCCTGGGATGAAGCAAGGGAGGCCGACAAAAAGAAGATCAAAGAAAAAGCGAGCGAAGATCACCTCCTTGTATGTACCGCAATCGCGCCGGGAGCGGCGACAAACTATTCGAATCTCTAGAATTTTCGAAGGAAGAAAGAATCGATCGCCCAGCCCGTGATGATCTGGTGATATTAATGACGGCGTATAAAAATGCTACATCAAAGAACTTAAAGAAAAATATTCTCAGCCTATAGACTTTTCAATACCCAGCAAAAACCCTAAAGGCAATCCATTCACCTTATGGAAAACTTTCAAACTGGCAAATAAAGCAGGCCCGCTCACACGCAAAGATCCATGACCCTGGCACAGTACTAGTGTCAGAGAAAAAACACCGTGTACGCCTTGATATGGGAAAGGCGGACCATTTCGTGGAATTTGATGATGAAGATGTCGCATATGGCAATAAAATCCTCAAACTTGATAGTGGTGCGAAGATTCAAATGCCTAATGTCGTGCGAACCGTAGCAAGGTCTACCATGGTCAATCAATATTTTGAATTTTGCAAAGAAGAGCAATTCGAACCCTTGAGCCGATCAACCTTATTCAAAATCTTAGAAGTGCGGGAAGCCTCCCAGCGTAAGTCTCTTCAAGGGCTTGACAACATAGCTGCTGATGGAGCTGCTGGTTTTCAGACTGTGGCGAGAATCATTGACGACTTAGAGAAAGGAGGAGGAAACAAGCAGTGGTGTAACAACGCCAAAAGGAGTTTGAGAGACTCAAAGCAATACCTGAAGACAGATTATCCTATCCACTGCAAGCCGGATAAGTCAACTTGTGCCGACCACTGCAGAAAGCTGGCCCTAAGTGATGGTTGTGACCCAGACTTCCAGGCTGTGTGTACTCATCAGCATATTGAAAGCTGTGACCAGTGCCAGACCTTGAAAGCAGTCTTGAACGAAGTGGAGGCACAAATCCGAGGTTCATCTTGGAATCCGTATAACCAAGAACGTCGAGAAGATCTTCTTTATGACTTTGAGCGGGCACGATCAGGTTTACAACAGTGGAAAGCACATATACTTCGGTCAATCAATCAGGACGAAGCCAAACAGGACGTCTTGAAAATGGAGGATTCCAGTTCGGCATTGATAGTTATGGGCTTAGCCATGAAATTTTTACAGTTGAAGTATCGAGAAAGGCAATGTGACTGGTATGGCAAAAGGGGATTGAGCTGGCATATTTCCACAGTTATTTCATTCAATGCCAGTTCTGGAAGTCTGCAGCTGAAATCGTATGCTCACCTCTTCGACTCATGCCAGCAAGATTGGTTTGCTGTTAGTTCTATACTTGAGAATCTCCTGAAGGCAATCAAGACCGAACATCCAGAAATAGAATCTGTTTATCTCCGTTCTGACGGGGCAGGGTGCTATCACAACAACTCCCTTATCGCTGCAGTTACAGATATTGGAGAACGAATTGATATCCGTATCCTGCGCTACGAGTTTTCTGAGCCACAACATGGTAAAGATGTTTGCGACCGTATTCTGTGCCCCATGAAAGCGTCCTTACGCAGATACTGCAATGAAGGAAATGACATTTTATCTGCAGATGATATGCGTAGCGCACTTTCGGAACGCTATGTAAAGGGTACATCAGCATGTGTCTGCCTCACTGATGTCAGCAAAAAGACGCTCGATGCTCAAGGTGTTGAGGGATTCAGCAGTTATCTGAACTTTGCGTATGAAACAAGTGGGGTGTGCGTCTGGAAGTCATATAGAATTGGCCCGGGAAAATTAGTTCCCTTTGATCGCCTATTTAAAAGGCATCAAAGCTCTACTGACTTGATGGTTGTGAAGGACTTTTTCCCTTTCAAGGATACTCGTTTATATCAGTCGGCACGTGCGAGCGGTGCCGAAAAGGAAGGGATTTTTCCGTGTCCTGAATCTGGATGTCAGATGATCTTCGAAAAATTCGGCGATCTAAAAATGGAGTTCACCTTTGACAAGCTTAGAAGAGAATGGGCTCAGAAATTCTCTACTGTTGACCAGGTAAAGAAGTCTGCTAGTGCTGACAGCAGTACAGTAACAGCAAGTAAGAGTGCAGGATCCAGATATGAACTTCCGCTCGAGTGGGCGCTGCAAAGTCCTCGGCGAGGGGCAACTAGATTTTCTGCCAAGGTGAAGAATACCTAACAGCAAAGTTTGATACTGGAGAAAAAAACAGGAGATAAAGCTGATCCAACGCAAGTAGCTTCAGATATGCGAAACGCAAAAGACGACAACAACAGTCGACTTTTCAGAAGAGAGGAATGGCTAACCAAAAACCAAGTTAAGGGATTCTTTTCCCGCCTTGCAGCAGCGCGAAGGAGGCGTGGTAACGAGCACATTGATCTTAATGATGCCTACGCTGAGGAGGAGGAAGAAGAAAGAGAGAAGCTCGTTGCTGATGTTGCCTCAGAGCTCAGCCCGCAGCATTCCATCTGTTACGATACTACAGATCTGTGCAAATGCGTCAAGGAAGACAAACTGTTTAATGTCGCAATGCTCAAAACAATTTTGCTTCACTTTGATGTAGCGTTCAACTCGAAAGATAGGAAGAAGGATTTGGTGCAGAAGTTGTCCTATTTTGTTCAAGAATGTAACTGCTTCTTGAGCGATAACTAATTAATTTGTTAAACTCTTTTACAACTGATCGGGTGTTACTTTATGAATGCGTTACGCGTGACAACAGTTGCAGTGAAAGAATCTTGTTTCCTATGTAGAAGTTTGTTTATGCTTCTTCAAAGCTTTTACATTTGTAAACGTACTTAATGCAACTTCCAGTAAGCAAAGAGAACATATAACAGTGGTCATTTTGGTTAAACCCGGTTCAGCTTTTTTGAGAAACAAAGAAATACAGTGAAACACCGGCAAACTTCCTCGATAATTAAAGTTACAATGATGTTCCGGTGAAATGAACCATAATGCACCCATTCTATTCCGTTAGATAGTTTTTATTTTTCAATTTCGGATATCAGTTTAGCTAAAGATCTCTCCATAAGCTTTCCTGCTTCATTTATTGCCAAGAACTCTGTCTTTGGTGAAAAGAGACTCGTGAACGCTCAAACGAACAAAATTAATGGTGTTGACATTGACCACAACGCAGGTTTATACTATACACCGGTTTATACTACCGGCCTTAGCGATGACTCCTCATACAGTACAAGAAACCTATAATACCAAGAAAAGGAAAATAATTGGTATGAATAGCTATTAATATAACTATTAAGGCTCTGATTTCATGGGAAATAGTATATACGAGATTTTTAATCAACGCTTAAGTCAGCCAAAAATGCATGATGCGTTACCGCAAAGGTGACGAATGATCAGTGCTAGAAATCAAAAGCAAGGCAAAGTTCCGACGATTTCTCGATTTTTTGGTGTAAAAGTCTCACTGAGTTCTCCAAACGTTGAAACTCAATAAATCTAATCAGGTAAAATCAAACCATTCGCTGACAAAAATTATTTCAGTTAAGTCATGAGATTCATCATTTCTACACAAAACGTTGAATTTTCAGCTACTTGCTCGCATTTTTTGCGCTTCAAACTTACGAGTGCCCACAACTTTTAATACAGATATTTGTAGCTTAGCCTTATTACATTAAGCTGATAACAGTCGTCATTCAAGTAGAGGTCCCACTTTTGAAAAAAATCTGTTTGTTTGGAGGCTATGTTGGCAAAAATGCTAAAGACGTTTTTAAGAGGGTTCGGGAAAAAAATCATAACTTTCCTTGTGTTTAAGATAAACGCGTATTTTTAATTCTGTGGAAAGAAGAAAGAAGTATCTAGTGATTCTGACAAAATTAGGTTGTTTTGTCAAATGTGCGAGTTTTTAGCATGCATTGCGTAACGACCAAAATTAGGTGTTTCAATTTCCGGTTTTGTGTGGTTTTCGACTCGCCTATAAAAAAAAAACTCGTCAAAAAATAAAGGAAGCGAATCTGGCGAAATAAAGGCCATTTTCGTTCATTGCATATGTTGCTTGACTTGTGTAGAAAAAATGAGGGCAATCCATTTTCCAACAAAATTTGAGTGGTCGGTTCTTACACGGACACGCTCTTAAGTGACCTTTCTTGGTGAGATGCAAGATGCCGCGGTAACGTGAAAGAGTTGAATTTTTTTGCTTTCAACCACAAAATCGATCCCAGTTTGATGCTTTTCCTGAGAAAAAGCTTTCGTTCTACCTTTTATCACTTGAAAATTCACCTTCCGGAGTATATTTTGAGAAGTTCTTGATTTTTATGCCTTTTACGCGAATTAAAAGACAAACTTCGATCGATGAAGATGAATTTGTTTTGCTCAAATTGAAGAAACCAACTGAATGTAAAATTACGAGCCGCAGAAAGAGCGCGAAAAATTAAGCCTCGTTTTGGTTTGGGTGTCTCACACCTGGCTTGAGCCTGCGATCTAATCGAAAGCAAGTACCTGGTCAGCGGTCAACTTAAAAAAACAGCTGACCTCGATGAGGTCTTGGCCTGAGCCCGCGATATGGTCACGTGACACTTGGCCAGCGGATACCCTGTTTTGACAGGTGTCAATTGGCTATAAGATGGATGTGATGGATGTCCAGTATGAAAGACGTACGCTGTAAACTAGCTGGGCCAGTGGACTTTGGCCACCATGTTGAATTATTATGATCATTATTAGGACTTATTAATTATTGTGTGACTCCGTCGTCGTCGTGCGGTCGCGCACACAAGCAATACCGCTAGCCATTTTTACCATGAGAAAAGCAGTTGACGGGTTTCTATAGCTATGGTGCTCCGCTTGGCGGCCCCTCGGGCGGCCGGAGCTCCGCTACTACGAGTGACATACGGGTACATACAGATACGGGTACATACGAGTAACATACGAATACATAAGAATAACAGAAGTACAGGTAACATATGGACAAACGTGGGTAATAAGCATGAAATCTACAAAGTAAAATACAAAAAACTGGATCTCTCCGAAATCTTCGATTTGTTTTTACTGCTCGGTGTATTCATTAATTCAAGGGTGTAGTGTGGAGAGCATTTGAGGGATTGTGCGTGTGTGATTGGAGAGGGGGGGGGGAGACCTTCATTGGTGCTTCGTGTGAGCCTATTACTGCATAAAGTAGCAATGACATAAAGTAATAATACGAAATAAAATGAAAATGAAAGAGAAAAAGTTAAATAAAAATAATAACAATAAAATAATAATAATAATAATAATAATAATAATAATAATAATAATAATACATAACTTGTATCGCCCGAAAGGTCGGGACGGGTGGTTATTTTAACTTGCCCAAACCCTACCCCCTCCAACTCAAAACGCTGTACGTTTGATTTACTTTCCCACGCTATCGCATTACCAGACACGTGCGTCATAAGAGGGAACCAGAGATACCCCAGCCTGTATCCCATCAACCCCCCCCCACCACCATCACAAGGCAAACACACCTCCCTAAAACTCTTTCAATCTGTATTCTTCACACTACTCTTTTTTTGTCCTGAGGAAAGAATTTTCGCTGATTTTAAGACTACAACCCTGCTGTATCGTCGGATGAAAGGCAAACACAAACGCGTGCTTTGAACTGAGCAATTCCACCCAATGACTGCCAACCCTGATATCCGAACACTTGCCGAATTTCTTAACTTTACCTAACACACGAAGGTTACAACATAGTATCTACTGTTGCATAGCAACAGTAGCCACAAAAATTCGGTACATATGGTTCAGAGCCATTTGAAGTGGCACTGAACCTTGTGGACCGATTTTTCTTTTTTTTTTTTGAAACTTTGCAGAAAGATGAATCTTCATATCCCAATTGTAATTCAATAATAAAAACGGGAGTTATACGACTCGTTTTTTGAGTTACTGGCAAAAATGCTAAAATGAAGGGTGTTTCTGTTGGTATGGTAACCTTATATGTCAAAAAATTGATCACAACTTATTGAGAAATAATTGGGAAATGTTTGATACCATGTTAAAGAATGGAAACGAAGAATTGTGGGAGTATCGATCCATCAAAGAGTTGCTGTTTAAAAATAACGAAATCATTTTGAGCCACCTTAAAATTCATGAAACTGGATGGACTGGTATCCGGGTGAGCTGACACCCCATGTAATTTTGACGTCTATAACCAAAGGCCACATGACATCTCTAGCTCCCTCAATGCCATTAACTGAGCAAGTCTTACCGTGCAGCCAGCCGTACTCCATTCGTCTTTGACTTCATTCCAGAAAAGACACGTGTAGAGACTGACGTCGAAAGAATACACCGCCGACGCGTTGGAATCTAACTCTTCTACAAGAGGTATTGTATCTCCAATTTTCGGAGGAGGCGGTTTCTCTTCGACCACTAAACAAAGCCGATCGGCATTTTCCGCCAAAGATAGCGATCTCCGTCTGCGGCCCCTTTTATTATTTTTTTCCCGTTGCTGCCGTCCTTTCCACCAATTCATTATGCTCTTAACCATTTTGTCACAATGCCTCCGATACCAAGGCCACAAGCAGCGTTTCGCTCTGTAGTAGCTAACAACGTACGTTTTCACCAATTCCTGTACTTCGCTTTCATTGCCCATGCCTTTAATTGTTTGTAAGAAAGAGTTATAGTCTTGCAAGTTTGTCGCGTTAACTGTGTAATTACCCTTTTCAAATAAATCCTCCTCGTCGTGTTCTTTCTCAGTCGTCGTGTCGGGAGGAACGTAAAACTGCACACCAACATACCACTTTCCCGCCTTTCCAACAGAACTGTTGAAGAAAACTCTGAAAGGATCCTCTAGGCACTTTCCATAAATGCCATAAAATAGAGGAGGCGGATCCATAAGGAATGGGCGGCATCGGCTAAAACTTTCAAGCTGCAATATGTAACAAGATAATAAGTTCACAGTGTTCTTACAAAGCACCTTATCATTTTTGCACATCTGAAAATCGATGAAGGCTTTACACATCTGACTGTCCTCCGCTATTGTTGTGTTGAACAGGAATGTCAGGTCGGGGATCTCGTCGCAAGTACAATTCTCATAGGTATGGCTTTTGTACTTGCAAACGTCAGGACATTTAAATGTCACTTCTTCTTCGCCATTCTCCGGTGGCGCAGGAGAGGGTACGGAGGCATTCTTTGGTGGTCCACAGCTTTTCGGCAAATCGGGCTTGGAAAAGTTGGCATCTTTATACGTAACATTTTTCCTTCCTACGCATTTCATGAAATTAGACACCATGGTACAGTTCTCGTCTGCAGGTGGCAAACATGACGTGAAATTGGGAACGAGAAAGTAGTAGTCGAATTCTCTCTCATCTGGTCTTTTTCCATATCTCACATAAATAGCAAGGATGGTTTCATTGGCTGGTTTTATTCGAAGAGAAAATGCAGTGTCGTCGTGCTGTATTGTGAACGAATGAAATGCCATAGACCCATTTCCAGGATTGACAAAAGAGACAGGAGGTGTATCGAAGGTGCGATTGCGTGCTGTTGGTATGTAGATCTCAATTGGCGATTTAGTATGCCTCACAGGTATCGGATTTCCTTGGTCATCTTTGAATGACAAGCTTATTACTGGAGTTTTCATCTTGTAGGTGCCACTTTTGCCCCAAATGAACGGATCCAGGTCTGAAAATTGAATCTAGGAGACGAAATTAAATTGAAACGAAAAGAAAAATGGCAAACGCGCTAAAATCTTTCACGTACCAGTCCTAGCCAACAGCCTTTCTTTCTTTTATCTTTTAACAGTTTTTTGGAGGGTTTTTTTCTTTTTTCTAAGAATATGAATCATTGAAGCTTTTAACCAGCACCTGTAAGTTATGTCCACTGGCTGTGTATCAGTATAAGTAGCACTGTGGTTGATGGTGATTGGTGTAAGTCAATTATTTCTCCTGGCTTAGACCTGTTGTAGCTGATATCATTTCTTCGGAGGAGACAATTTTAAGCAAAACATGAAGCTTTGCTTCCACCACATAAGCCTCTTCAGCAAACAATGTTTCTCACATCTCTTGTTTGCAAATTGGTCCTTTTAAATCACGTGACAAAAGCAGACCGTACTCGTATCGCTGTTTTATTCAGGTCATCTTAACCTTTTAAAATGGTTTACTTGCCTTTGAATTTGGAATATGTTGGTTATTTGAACGACCTAGGGATTGTGAGAGTTTGATACATTGTTTGCCGTGTCCATGTGGTACTATTCGGCCATTTTTTAAATATTGTTCTCATGTCATTTATAGCTTGGGTCATAATTTTGCACATGTAAGATTTCCTACTCAGTACTGACTGAAATTGATTTAATATGTTTACTAACTGAGAACTGAGTTACGTTATTAATTTTCTGCTAGCTTCACCAATTTTTTTGGCGAGGGAGCTTCCTCTTCGGTGAGGCAGCCGGTACTATACTATTTTTTTTTCGTTAAACGGAAGGTCTACTGAAGGGATAAACTAATGTTGATATCTCTTTTACTGTGCACCTTAAGCGCTGCTTTTTCACAACGGGTATATCCTGTAATAAGGGGCAGTTCCCAGCTACCCAATCTGAACAGTGTTAATGTTACTTCCACGCTCCAGAAACTATGGGAGGATCGGCACAAAGTGAGTAATATGGGTCGTTTGGCAAGACACGGGACTGTTATAAATGCAAGAGTTCGTCTTTCGTGGAGGTCAAGTTGCTCTTTGAAGAAGCTGATTTATTTGGGCCTATGATAGCACAGCAAAATGCAATGCAATTTTTGCCATCTCTGTCTACTTAAGGTGGCTCCTACTGCTTTCCACCATTTTCAAGCGCTATTTTTTTGGTGGATTATTACTACCAATATTTATATGTTAGTACCTTTAAATTGGTATCAAAGAAATGCCCAATCATTGTTGAACACGTTATGAAATATTTTTTGACAAAACAGGTTACCATAGTAACACCGTAGCCTGTTAAAAACATCCCTTATTTTAGCTTTAAGCTACAATAACTCAAAAACAAACTCGGTGACCCCCATTTTTTATTTTCGGAAAATGATAAGCATAATATAATAAAACTTTTTGCAAAGAGCCACTTTAAAGTTTTGAAAATTTAAAGTGGCTCTGAATCCGCTCCAACAATTTTTTTAAACTTTGCAAAAAGTTTTATTATATTATGCTTATCATTTTCCGAAAATAAAAAATGGGGGTCACCGAGTCTTGATACCACTTTAAAAGTACTAACTTATAAAAATTGGTAGTAATGATCCATCAAAATAGTAGTGCTTGAAAATGCTATAAACAGGTAGGAGCCACCTTTAATGAGCCCACCATCACGCGCTCAAAACCTCCTCATGTTTCCGTACCAAGGAATTGAAACCAAAACTATTAGTCTTGATAACAAGGTTTTGACTTACGCTTCTGTCGATAAATGACAAACTAGAATTGCTCATAAACGGTAAATCAGGTACCACGAATGCCCCTCCATTGACTTCCATGTTGTGCGTGTTCGTATCATTGACACCAACTCGTTGTCTTGCAAGTTGCATTGTCAAATGAGTACTCTCAAATAGAGCTGGACTCTCTCCTGGTAGTAATCGATCAAGAAAGATTTCTGCCAATGTTTCTGACATATTCAATGCCTTTTTGGCCATGTCTTCGAGCTGTCAAGGGAACAAAGAAACAAGGAAATATATCAGGACCTTTAAATTAATTGCTCCATTTATGGTACTGAAAAATTCTGCAGACGTGAATCTTTCTATCTACATTCTTTCTTGTAAGGATGGACGAAACAATTGACTATTATCAAGGGAAATGAAAAAATTTGATCTACGGACAAAAGGCCGAGTATTTCTGACACTAAATACCTATTTCATAACCATAATCATTTGTTGAATGGTGTTGCTCTACTAAAAATTATCTCAGATTTTCTGTGTCACGTAGCATTGCATTACTCATGTTAACTGTGATTTGTTAATAACGCAGACTGCGGCTAGTTGTTGTGATCAGTTGACATTGCAACTTTTTTTCCTGACTTACCGCTGTGGCGTTGGTTGTATGGCCCATCACTGCTCCAGCCAACACATTACCTGTCACCATTACAATTAAATGACCGGCATTCTCAATTTCTTCTGCAGAAGCTGTGTTATTTCCTTCTTTCCACAATATAGCCGACATGTTCTCACAAGATCCTAAGGACTGAAGCTAAAGAAAAAAGTTGCTACGAGATTTGAAGGAATGAGGTTTAGTTACTAGCACAGAGAGCAAAGTGACTTAGGTTTTAGCATTAGTTTTTTTGTTGTCGTGGTTTGGTCTCTTCTGCTCAGCAAAGTGACCGGCTTGGTATGATGTCTCGAATAAGCCTTATAATGTATGAGGCCACATAAACATAAGCACACGTTTCAGCATACGTGCTGAAACGTGTGTCATCAATTAACTAATCTTATCGCAAATTTTTTTCCATATGCCTGTACTGCATATAGACTAAACTGTGAGGTTGCAAAGAAAGGCCTGATATATTTCAAATGCTAAGTCGGCGGGTTTCAATTTCACAAAAATGACATTATTTTTTTCTGAAGCATCTCAGCGGGCCGGAATCCTAAATCCTTGAATCTGATTGGCTAATAATGCGCTCTTAGCCGGTCCAGTTTTTTTTCCATCCGGACCGGCTTGCCCGGTCCGGAATTGGCGGGAAATCTTGAAGTAAAATTATTTTACCACAGCGCGACGAAACGTCGGATTTTTCTTCTTAAAATGCAACTTTTCGCCTACAAAACTTTGCAAAGGGAAAGGAAAACATCAGCAGTGGAGTAAAAGCCCTGGTTATTTCTCAAAAAGGCGAGTATTCACTTGATTTTATTGACAACACTGATAGAGCTGGTTTGCTGTTTTTCGAGTTGTAAGTTGTTTTTCTTGAACTGTTGACATGCCGTTAATTTAAAACGACTAACTGCAGAACAGTCTTTTGAGCTCAGTTTTTCGGTTGACATCCGTTATTTTCTTTGGAGTTTTATTTCTAATCTCGTTCCATTTTGCTTTATTTAAGAAAATATGATTCGTAGCCAGAAAATGGTGAAACAAACACATCGCAACGCTGTGCAGTTTGCATGAACTAATGTCAACACGTTTTTCTTGCGTAGTTTTCTTATTTTAGCATTGATTTGTGAAGTTCTTTTGAAGAATAACGAAGATTAATACTTGAAATAATGAGATATGAAGGAAGAGACTGAGATGTTTAAAGTGCCCTTGACCCCAAAATACTTTTTTCGCTTAAATGAATCTTTGCACCTGTTGGAAACACATTGCGCCTTTTAAAACCAAATCTTGACTTTTTATATGCTGTAAAAGTTACAAAATCTAGCCATTATCTGTCCCATGACCTAGCTAGTAGGGAGCATGGGTCTAGTCCTGGTTTGACGTCACAAACTGATTTGCATCGCATTAAGTCTTTCTAAACATGCATGCAAAGCAGTTTTTGACGTCAAACCAGGACTAGACCCATGCCCCTTCCTAGCTCGGTCGTGGGGCAGATGATGGTTAAATTTCGTAACTTTTACAGTCAAAAAAGTCAAGATTTTGTTTAAAAGGACGCAAAATGGCACAATGCGTTTCGAACAGGTGCACAGATTTATTTAAGGGAAAACATATTTTGGGGTTAGGGGCACTTTAAGTATTTTTCACTAAAGGTATTCCTCTGAGATGTGCGGACGGATTTTTTATAAGCTAAAGTTAAACTGTGACAGTGCGACGAACCGCGCGTAGAGAGACTTTTTACACACCAGTTTTCCTTGTCCATCTTCAGGAAAAAAAACAGCAGAAAAAATAAATCTGTTATTCACCGGCTTAGGTCAGCCCGTATAGGGAAAACTGTGCCCTCGGACTGCGACCTCGGGCCGTACTCAAGACCTCGGGCACAGTTTTTTCCTATACGGACCTCCCAGCCGGTGAATAACATATATATATTTGGGGGGGGGGGGGGAACGACTTCAGCATTGCGTATACATCATTGGGATCTCATTAGATGGTACTTGTTGAACAACGTAATTAAACTTTTCATATAAGTATACACTTACCCCGGATTCAGCACTTATCTGCGTTTCAACTTTCGTGGCCTCGACTAGCACACCAGCAACCTGGTTCACACTTGAAGTGCCGTTCAATTTTAAATGAGTTATACTCTCAATAATGCTTCGACGAAGCTAAAATAGAAAGGATCACTGTTCAGCCATGGAATAGGAAATGGCAGTGGCATTGGCCTTGAAAAATGTCAGTGTTGCGAATGGTGAGTTACTTAGAATTGTGATCATAATATTTGCCGTGATAGTGGCAATGGGAATGACAATGACAGTGGCATTGGCTATGACAGCGATAATTGCAATGGTAGTGACGGTAACATTGGTAATGGCAATAGGAATGGCGATGCCAATGACAACTGCGGTTGCAATTCCAATTGCAATGACAAAGGCATTGATGGTAATGGTGATGTCCATGGCAATGGCGGTGTCGATGTGATGTCAGTGGCAGTGGCAACTGCAATGACAATAGCAATGGCATGCAATCGCAATGACATTGACGATTACTTTGTTACTTGATGGATGACAGTGTCATTGTTATTGACAGTGTTATTGACAGTGAGAATGAAAACTACAAAGCAGATGCTGTGTTACTGCAAGTGACAGCTAGATGATGACAATCACAGTGACAGTGGCAATAAGAAGTGCAGGGGTCAGCAAGGGCAAAGGCCTTGGACTACCTCCAATCCCCAACACAGTAACCACCACACTACCAATCGTTACCCCTTGGCCATACAGCTCGATAGGAAAGATGCTATGGGAATTGTGGCTATTCAGTTCTTGCAACAAATGTTAATTTGAACTGCTCTTACTGCAGTGTTGTTGCGGTCTTTTGGATTGTTCATAGCACTCAACACGCTGATGCTGAGCTGCACAGCTTTTTGTTGGTTTTCACCATCAACATATCTCGATAAAGCACTATCATCACCAACAAGCGAAGGTAACTTAGTTTCCAAGTCAGACGCTGAAGGTTGATATGCCTGAAAAAAGATATGAAATAAGCAAATATCAGTTTTTATACCATGCCATAGAAAATACAGCCAATCAGAATGCAGGAAAGCCGTTGTATATTCGTCAGTATTCCACCGAACCCTCCCATCGATCAGTGCAATTTAACGGTATCGCACCCAACCTTCCCATCGTGCGTTGAGATTGCTTTTAGCACTTGAAAATTACTACTTACAATAACAGAAAGGTTGACTTTTTGGATGCGGATAGCGAGTCTAGGACGATAAAAATCATTCGTAGATTATATTGGTTATCCTGGTCGCCGTTGTATATTCGTCAGTATTCCACCGAACCTTACCATCGATCAGTGCAATTTAACGGTATCACACCCAAACTTCCCATCGTGCGTTGAGATTGCTTTTAGCACTTGAAAATTACTACTTACAATAACAGAAAGGTTGACTTTTGCGGATGCGGATAGCGAGTCTAGGACGATAAAAATCATTCGTAGATTATATTGGTTATCCTGGTCGCCGTTGTATATTCGTCAGTATTCCACCGAACCTTACCATCGATCAGTGCAATTTAACGGTATCACACCCAAACTTCCCATCGTGCGTTGAGATTGCTTTTAGCACTTGAAAATTACTACTTACAATAACAGAAAGGTTGACTTTTGTGAATGCGGATAGCGAGTCTAGGACGATAATTATCATTTGTAGATTATATTGGTTATCCTGGTCGCCAACAGGTAGACGTAACTTGATCGAGCTATCATTGCTCACTGCAAAGACAAGATAACTGTTGTTTGCTTTGGGAATGTTCACTTGATAGCTCAGGGGAAGATCAGCGTCTTCCCAGTCGCTACAATTTAACTGAAATTCCTCAAGCACAGCTTCTCCTACGTCTTTGTCCATCATGCAGGTTCCATTTTGTGGAGGGCTATTGGTACGAAAATGGTAAAAAGTAAATTCCTCGGCGTTGTAAGTAGTCCGCACTCGGAATTTAATCTGATAACTCTTTCTTGGCTGGAGGAAGTTTTCCTTGAGGAGGATCGATGTGGAAGTGTAGTCTGTTAAGAGGTTACTGTGGAAATCTTTGGTTGTGTTGTATTCTGCGGAGAAAGAAAGTCGGTAGCAGTAATGAGAGGTCCTGAAAACGTATTTGTTTGTTTCACATTATGACTTAACTATCCTCCCTTGAAAATAGAGCACTGGAAGGAAAAACCGACATTGAATCAATAAAACGAATGACACGACCGGTAGATGATTTCCGAAAATGCGCCAGCTTGGCTTGCCAGCCAGGAAGGAATGACACTGTTGCCAGAAACCTCCACAATTCTCAGTCTCTCTAGACATTGATCATCCCACTTCAACACCGGAGTGATTGATTAATTGTATTGTATTTATTTATTCCTCCAATCCCTAAATAATACATAATTAAATAAATATAGATTGAAAAGAAAACAAAAAATAATATAAATTAAGCACCTAAATTAATTTTCATGATATATTGGAAGGAGAGGAGAGGGGCACATCTCGATAAACTAATGTTGTGCCCCTTAAAGTTACATATAACAAAAGTCTTGAGATTTTTATTAAAAAGTGAAGGAAAAAATAGTTCGGTAAATTATGGAAAGGATGATGTTTCATTAGTGTTGAGCAGAGTACCAGCGCAAAAGTGCTTTTCTAAATATATTTTTAGATGGTTTCTCCCTGATGCATTGCGGGATATTATTCCAAAAGAAACATCCAATAATGCTGGGGCAAAGATCGAAATGAGGGTATGAAGATTTGATTGGATGATGCACTGCGGGTATTATAATTGTGTAGCTCAGATACTAGTGAAACAGGCATATTAGGAAACTTTCCTTGGTGGAAATAATCATAAAAGAGCATACATGTATTCAGTTTAACAATGTCAGGAAATTTCAAAAGGTGTAAGGATAAGTAGTGTCGAGTTATTGGTTCCATTAAAGGGACATAATTTATAACACGAACTGCTTTGTTTTGTAATTTTACAATTTGAGACAATGGAGCATTACAATTATTTCCCCATAGTGTATAAGCATAAGTAAGGTAAGGATATATAAGAGAGTAATACAGACTAGTAAGTGTTGCTTTTGATACATAACGCTTCAATTTAACCATTATATTAACATTTTTGTTGATTTTGCCACATATATATATAGTCAATGTGGTCATGCCAGGTAAGGTGACAACCAATATACACACCAAGATATTTTAAACAGGAGGACTTCTCTAAATAAACGTTTGCTACAGATAATGGTGGATATAGATTGTAACATTCCTTTTGACGAGGCATAAAAATAATATACTTCGTTTTTGTCAAATTTAAGGTCAACATATTACTACATGACCATTCGTAAATAGCTGGTAAGTGATTGTTAATTTCATACAATAAACTGTCAAGATCACTTCCAGAAGCTAGTGTACTCTACCTAGCAAACTCTACCTTATAAAGACTATAAAATGACTTTGAAACCTGGCTAGCTCCTCCATCGAGGTTTGCATTGTTTGTTAATTTTGAAGAGCGCATATTTTGATGTCAGTAATGAAATCCATATTGACAGATCGCCATTGAGTTCGCTTCGACCGTAAGCTTAATTAAGTTAAGCCGTGAAACAGTTCTTCAAAACCAATCCAAGACTTCGGAAACATTACGGGGGATTCATCTAAGACACGGAAATCGGCATGACGTGAAGCGGAGCTGAGTGTCTTGAAAACAAACTAAGGAAAGTTGTATTGGCTGACGCTGCAAATATTCAAACGCGCACATTTTTCTACGCGTGATCGACTGTCGGTGTTATGTAAAGACATGTACAGGTAAACAACAACAACAACAACATGCCGGCGAACTTCAACATATAAATCACTTTTGCATCTAACACCTCGGCTGGTTTGCTTCTATGGAGTGTTGAAAACATCAGTAAGAAAAATTATTTTCACAGGAGATAAACAGCAAAGAGCATTTTCACCCGATATAAACAGCAAAAACTATTTTTATGTCAGTCTTGTGACACATGGAAGAGATTGAATTTCACACTTCGATTATGCAAATGTTTTAAGTTTTGCAGAAAATTAACTCCAGAAACAAGTTAAGTGTTTTGTCCAAATTCTTTCACTGTCATCATTTACTTTGATTTTAATGCAATTTTTGTTTCTATTTGACGATGAAAAATGAATTCAACGGCCCAGCCCAGGCGCAACTTTTCCTGAAAGCTCTGTTTATCAGCAAAAACAACGGGAAACAGCTGAACTGTACGCCTTTTCTTTAATTCAAACAACCTTATTTAGCGGTGTGCTTATGTCAGCCAAAGCCTATGCAAACATCTTTACAGTTAACCAAGAAAACTGCGGGCTGTTTCTAACTCGAACGAACCATTTAAGCGCTTACTCAGACACAAACAACGTCGCGAACTCAAACTTTAACCTTGACGCTACCCCTACCGCTCATCCTAACCCAACCTAACTCTAACCCTTACTGCAACCCTAGCCCTTAGGCCTTGCCCTAGCCCTTATGCTACCTCTACCAACGTCGCGAACTCTGACTTTAACCTTAACGCTACCCCTACCGCTCATCCTAACCTTAACCTAACCCTAACCCTAACTGTAACCCTAGCCCTTAGGCCTTGCCCTAGACAATGCTACCCCTAACTCTAACAATAACCCTGTTAATAACCCTAAATCTCGTGAGTGCTGTTTTCAAATCTTTGCGTGCTGACAAAAGGTTAACTGAGGCTGCTTTTTGCTGGTTTTAAGTTAAGCAAAAATGCTGTGCACTGTTTTCGAGCCAAGCAAGCTATTCGAGCGCTATGAATTAAGCAAAACACGTGTAGTAAGCGCTGCATTTAAGCAAATCGACCCGGCATAATATGTACTACTTCCAAATCAGATGGGCAACTTGTGTGCTGTTTATGAGTCGAAAAGACATATGGCGCATTACGTCTAATTGAGCAGAGACGTTTCGTGTTGTCTTAAGTCTGTTGCTAGAATTCAGTGCTCAGTTTTCAAATCAGGAAGGGCTCAGTGGAAAAACTGTGCTAAGTGACTTGTTGAATGCGTTTTTGGCCCATGTTTTCTCGAATCAGAACTAAGCGCCAAACAGCGAAAAAATAATACTGGGCATTGCTTCTTAACTGACATGAATTCCACATGTCAAATTTTAGTTACTTTTGAGCAAACCGAAAAACGGGAAAAAAAAAAAAAAAAAAACAGGAGGACGTTCTTGCCATTACATGTCCAGTTTCAGTTTTACTCTTCAGTCCGAGTATTTGGCGCTTAGTTTTCAAATAAAGAATACCCTTGGGCATTGCTTCATGAATGTTAATAAGGCAGACTTCTGAAGAGCTTGGTGAATGCTAAGTGGCGATGGATTTTTGGGTGAAAGCGTTTTTTGGCCCATGTTTTCTCAAAGTCTAAGCTCAAAGCAGCGGAAAAAAATACAGGGCAATGTTTACCATATAAAAACAAACCTGTATGCGAAAAGCCAGCAATGTTTGAGCAAAATAAAAAACATTCAAAAATCCACTCCCCAATCCCAAACCCTTCAATAGTTTTCACATCCGCGGATGAAATATTAAAGTCTCATATATAACTTTAAGCTACTTAGCAGTGCGGCAGGTCAAGTACTGATTACTTTGCATCCCCAATTGTTGACTGGTTATGTCCTCGTAACCAGCGTCGACGTCCATTCAGGTAATTACGCAGAGGAGTTAAATTTGACCCAAATTTCGTTTAAGTTCTCTATGCTTATCGATTTTGCTCATTAAAAACATCTACAGTTACGGGAAAAACGCCATTTATGCCAACGCTTGCGTATTCTAAGCGTTCAGTGAAGTGCTATCTAAAAATGTATCCAACATCAGTCTCCAGGCAGGTTATTCAAGAAAGGAAAACCTTCGAAACGCGGTCCAGGGTACTGAAAAGAAAACTGAAACTTAGCCCTGGCCTTGTGATACCCACCAAGTTACTGGTGGATGCAGCTAGAGCCGCAAATAAAACCTCGCTTTGTGCAAGAGGTTCAAAAGCTGTTTAATTTGAGACAGTCAAATCGATTTATTTTATCGCATTTAATTCGATACGATAACGGTAGAATATGATTCACTTGTGTCCTGTCACGAAAGTTACTGAGAAGTTCATTTTAACTATTGGTAGGAAGCTTAAACGTACGTCCTATTTTTCTCTCTGTGAATTAAATCGACGAGCGTAGATGTTGGTGCATACCTTGTGGTTCCAGTTCCTCGCTTTCACCCATAAACCATTCGTAGTACAACGTTCTTCCACAGTTTGGTCCCAGGCATCTCGCGGACAGTCCAAGTCGCTGGTTTATGATTGCATTAGGAAGGCAATTTGAGAAGCAACTGTTAAGCAAGTAAAGTAGGTAAAAACGTGTTACCAATGTATTTAAACTCTTTAGACTACAGTTGTACATCGATTATCCTGACTCGTTGGGCATATCAGACTCATTGCGACATTTGGCCGATGGGAATCTGGTGACGCCCACATTGGTAAAATCGCTATAAAACACGCTATTTTTTGTAGAATATTACCTGTCTTTCTCAGAGTAGTATTTCTTTCCCAAATGTGCCACCAGAAATAAGTTGAACAATATCTAATCTACTATTAATGACAATGTGGAGAGATTTTGTCGTGATTTATTCCTGGCATTTTTACATTTTGTTGTGCTGGTTTGATGAAAATATTTAAGAGCGTGACCTGTCGGGAAACCACAGGACCGAAGAAAAATGAGCTTACTCGACAGTGCTTACTCAAAATAATACCTGTATCACCAAATTCAAACAGTTGAATATGTCTACCGCAATTTGATATATAATTTATGAGGGTTTATGTCGATTACGGTATGGCAGAATGAGTTCGAAAGTCTTTTATCTTGTTCTCTTTGATCTCTACGCTTGTTGAGTGACGGCAACTGCAGAAATTAAGTCAATAACAGTCGAAAAGGGGACATGTAGACAAAAAAGTGCGAGTTCTTTGTTATAATAAGGGTTAATCGAGAGTCCGAATAGACGAAAAAATATATAAATAGAATAGTAATGAGCGTTTTCCGTGAACAAAAGAAATAAAGACGACAAAACTGAACTGCGAAATTATGCGGCAATTGAGCCAATCAAAACTTAGCTGACTAATTAACTAACAACATTTAAAATACTCTACAAAAGTAATGCTAGAAAAGTATGGAGGAAATCCGATAATGAACACTAAATACCTCAGTTCTATAGAGTGGACAGCTGCCAGTGGTATCAGTCAGATCGAATTTCACATATTTTAGGCTAATGCTTTGTAAAAAAAAAAAAGGAACATCTTTTTAAAATGCAGTCACCTACAGCAGGTCTTGACGGTAAAATATCTGAATACTGTGTTCACCGTGAAAGGAAACAAGTTCCGTGAGCTTATCCTGTGTTACTTTATATCCTAAACACTAAATGAAGACTGTAAGTGACAACGTTTGAGGTTCAGACTATGGATGGCCAGTCTCCATACATTACCCTACATATAAAAGCCAGTACCTTAGATAAGGACAGCCATTGTAAATAGTTTTTATTTTTTTTTAGTTTTTATCTGAAGAAGGCCGAACATCCGAAACGTTATTAAATCTAGTCGGACCAGTTAGAAGTTCACTCCACTGTTCTTACTTGGTAATTATCTTTATATAATAACAAAATCAATGCGAACGCTCTGATTGGTCAATCAGCTATGGTTTAAAAATATAGCTGTAACCAGGATGAGACAAATTGAAAAGCGTTCTCTGGTTAAAAAGATTAAAAACATAAGCTTTCAGCTATCAGTCTGTAGCCTTTAACGAATGGCAAATGTAACGCGCGGACTGAAATATATACGAAGAGGGTGCCAAAATTTGAGAATAAAAATACAAAAAGACGTGTGAAAAAAAGCTAGAAGATAAAAATGTAAATGAGGTCTAATTACAATAAAACGGTGTATTGCCTAGGCAACGGTTTTGAGTTATCATAGCCCATACACTTGGATTTCTTTTCTCATCACGCAAAAGAAAACAAAATCAGCACAGCCTCGACCCTCCTGCTCTGGGCATCCAACCTCCCTAGCAGCATTGAAGGAAAAACAATTGAACTAACCACGTCAGGGCTGCGTTAGAAGCTAATGGCTACCCATCGGCTGTTATTTCTAACATTCTCAATAAGAAACCACCCCCATCTACAGTTCCTCCACCAGAAGAATTGGTCTCTATGTTCTTCAAATGGGCCGATCCATCGAATACGTACTAGGGTTTTGCATGCCTCCCTTACATCAGCGGCCTAACCGAGCCCCTTACGAAATTACTCCGTAACAACGATATCCAGGTTGTCAACTAACCATTCAAAACCCTTCAACAAGAATTTCCGTCTCCAAAGTTCAGACAATCCTCTGATCTTCAAAGTAATGTTGTTTACAAAATTTAATGTAAAGACTGTCCTTGCAACTACATAGGAGAAACCGGAAGATGCTTCCAAACCCGAGAAAAGGAACGTCAACGAAACTCGAAGAACTATTCAAATGGCTCTAATATTGCCAACCATGCGTGGCAAAACAATCACTCCATTGATTTCGGTAGTGCTTGTGTCATTGACAAAGGCAATTACCGAGTTCGAAAAACACTAGAATCCTGGCACACCTCAAAAATCGTCGACGCGGATAATAACTCAAAACCGCTGCCTAGGCAATACTCCATTTTATTAACTCCATTTTTATGAACTAAACCTCATTTATATTTTTATCTTCTAGCTTTTTTCACACTTATGTGGTTTATTGTTCCAATAAACTCATGAAAATTTCACGCGTTTTTATTATATAAAAGCAACTGATACCACAAGTTTCTATGATTTATCAGGCATGATAAACCACTTGGGATGTTGGAAAAATACTCGAAGAATTCGTAAAATCACTCGCCTGCGGCTAGTGATTTACGAATAATTCGAATATTCTTCCAACATCCCAAGTGGTTTATCAGCGTATAAACCATAGCAACTTGTGGTAAATTGCGTAAACTAAGAAAATTAAGGTAATATAATTAGGCAGACCTAACTCACCTGACGTTGTATTTGGGTGGTTGCTCTGCCAGCGTAACTTGTTGTTGATAAATTCTTTTTCGGTGCCCCTTTTGTACCACCAGGGTCATGTAATAAGTGTTTCCAAGCACCATTAAACTGTCGTCGAATGTTATAGTGTGGTCACTGAAAGGCATTTTACCAGGTCCAGTATTAAAACATCCTCCAGACGTGGACTCATGTATCTGTTATGAGAAATATAATGACGGTAATGTGAATTATTCCCTCAAAGGCAACTTAAGCAACGTATTTGGTTCTTCTCACTGCTCAGGCAGGTGGTATTCTGGAAGTTCTGCAAAGTGGTTGATTAGAGTTTTGAACAAAACGCTCCAATGAAAGGTGTAAACTGGGCTACCTGTTGTTTTAAGCATTTTCAAACTTGTACTGGGTTGATTTTTTTTTTCCGCATTTGCCATTTTTAGCACTTGAAAGTAGTTCATATTGATAAGACGTCTACTACAGTCATTGGAAACACCAAAGAAAAAATAATTTTCTCCGCGCTTAATTTGCATGGAGTTTTGTTTAAATAACCGGATTTCATCTGATCGAACCGGCCAAGAAGTGTTATGAGTGAGAGAAGCCGAGGTAATTGTTAAAAATAACAAACGTATAAAACCAAATACGAATTTACGTTATCCTGATTCCATCAAGTGACAAATTATTCAAGAATCTCGCTTGTCAACACCACACAAGAAAGACAAGCGTAATAATAATAATGTCTTAGATTTTTCTTGTTTCGAAATACCCTAAACATAATCGATATATTGAGCAGAAACACCAATAAAAAAACCATAAAAGCCTAGAGCTTAGACCATCTCCAACTTCGTAAACGGTCACTCTCATATATTTCATTTACACTGACAAGCTTAACTCATCATTTCTTACTGCCAATTTGTACGTGTTTTTCTGTAATTTTCGAAGGGTCGAGGTCAAGTCGATCTGGTTATTCCATTCCGGAGATTTCGCTGGTCCACAACATCGAAGGCTCTATCTTTCATGTCACCCTTGTCACGATAGCTGTCGTTTATTTCTGAACGATTACTGCAGCCACAATTCGTTACTTATTTGATTTATAAGTGTGTTTTTTCGAGCCATTTTCCATTTCAGAAGCCCCCTGCCTGGCATTATAAAGCTGGGTTGATGAGTGGAGGCAATCCTTTGAAAGAAAACAAAGGTGAGAAGCAATTTCACATGAAGTGGGCCGTTGAAAGTATTCGAGAGAGTGGTGGCAATTCACTGAGTGAAGTTGTGTCTTTAGTCGTTTTGTGAGTGGATTCCGGGACCTGGCATGGCAATTTTGGCAAGTTTTGACCTGTAAATAATGCAATCGGAGCAATGTTTTGTCAGCAGGACCGGGTGGCTTGACACGGTTCTAAAAAAAATATCTGAAATGGAAATTGGCGGGCTGCTATGCGGCTGTTATCGACGAATATCCCAGAATTCCTTTGGGTCACAAACGCGAAAATTACGATCATTGAGAGCAACTGAAATCAAACGCGTTATCCACGTCGCGCTAAAGAAGTGAGCAGGAAATTGTGGAACAGATGGTAAGAAGTGGAGTCGAAGTTTGCTGGCAATGTAGATTTTTAGCTTTAAGAGGCAAGTTTGGTTTTGCAACAGAATAAAAGGTCATATTCAATGAAAATTGGGAGTTTTGGTCAGTTTACGGAGCGATAAAGTCTACATAAATGAGCATTTAGCAATAAGAACAGTTCATTTCAACGACAGCACGGGGTTTGGGAAAGTTTCAGCTTTTCAAAGCACTAGCGGTGTTTATGACCGATATATTGGCCTCTCGTAAGAAATGAGTTAAGCTGTACTCTCTACCAGTCTCCAGCAATGTATTGCATACTAGACAGCTTAACGCTAAAATACTTCTTAATCGCATTCATTGAAATGACTGCACATTGGGATCTCGTCCACATCCTCCTAGGGTATTGCAATCTTTAAGTAAAAGATACAGCTAGTATCATCTGAGTTAGTTATAGCTCCGTGGCTCTAATCTGAGAGGCCACACTTTAATATTTTAACCATAGCCATTTAACGAGTGAGAGCACTGACAGAGCGCTGCCGACGTAACAGATAGAGTTACCTTTTTCCCGTCAGGTGCAGTAGGTTTCGATCCGTCAGGATACACCACATTCAACGCGCTAACATTTTTCACATCCGGGCTTTCTCCACTTTTATAGCACACCCAGGTAAACGACATACTTCCATAGTTCCCTAACAAGGAAGAAAGACGATTAATAATCCTGGTGCATGATCTACCTGATTCACTTTCTACACCAAGGTAAGGTAGCCTGCGTAACGTATACCTCACAAATTAATGTGTCTAGGTAAGCTGAAAGTCACTCATTGGGCACTAAGGCCATATGCTAGAGGACATTACCCCTTACTTCATCGTAGTCTGGGTTTGCTGGTGACGCATAAGTTTTTAAAGTCAGTTTATTGTCACGTTCCCCCGTTTAAGCCTCGTGTGCACGCTAGTTCCAGCTCTTTGCGAAGATCTGCATGTGATTAACTTTAACTGAAGGAAAGACTATACATAATTTCAAGCAAGACAAGTGAATGGAACAGCCTATCGATCTCATTCTGGTACTTGATGGAAACCTGGGTATGGCGATAACACAGTATACTCTGGCCAGCCATAGCATGATTTATCTTCTACCTTTCGCTTTGCTGCAAGTTACCCTCAATCCAACTTCACTAATGACAATTGCTTACAGAACGTAGGTGCGTTCTAATACATAGGTATTTTTCCCCAATCTGTAACTATGTTTGGAGATAAGCCCAAGCGAATTACTCCGACTGGGAGTCTATTCTTGAATTAATTATTTCTGATTCCCCTGGATTCTTCATTTCATCAGGAACTCTCATTCCGCCTACCAATTTTAACCATAATGTAAGTCATAAAGTAGGCTTAAAGGGGCTATGTCACGAGTGTTTGGTGTGAATTTAACAAGCCACATGAGATGTTGTACTGATGGAAACTCAAAATACCGGTACTACTTTATTAGTGCAGTGAAATGAGAAAAAAAAAAAACGTTCAGGAGGGAATTGGATTGTAACTTGAGAAAAAGCGAGCCCGGCTGTTTTTTGTTTGGTTGTTTGTTTTTTGTTTGTTTGTTTGTATTTTTTTTTCAAGTTTCAGCTCTCCTGTTTAGTAAAAAACCGTTATGAACCGATTATGCGTTGGTCTTCTTAAAAAAAAATTAATAATAATAATAGTAATAATAATAATATTAATAATAACTTTGTCTTTCTGTCGGAGATCTTAAACCAATTTGCAGATTTGTGTATAAAATGTTGTTAGTCTTGAATCGTTCCGAATTTTGCCCAAAAGACCTTGAAACAATTGTGACACAGCCCCTTCAACGAACCCAATTTTGTTTATCAGGCAATCGCGAGATACCAAAAAGTGTACGCAGTGAAAATAGGAGGCAGAATCCTTAAAATCCAAGCAAGTTTACGTACCTTTCGTTGCATAAAAGTCGGGATCATAAGTTTCAGAGCCATCTATTGTAATGTTTCTTTTCTCTATGTACACTCCAGTCGATCCCTTATTTATATAAACGTACAATGGGCCTTCCACTATCTTGAAGAGTCCATAAGCATAACCAATTTGTCGTTGATTTTCGGGATTACTGGCAGTAAACTGCACAAAGTATAAACCATAGAGCAACGTGCGCGCGCTCAGATACCAAGAAGTAGTCTCACTGACGGTTGAGTATCTATCGATCGTAGTATTGTCCTATAACAAATTACAATGAACCTTTGAGAGACGCATTAAGGAACTGCGAGTTGCAATCGGGTGTACCTCTAATAGTAATTGACGTCATTTTCTTGTCTAAACTGTGCCCTGAACATGCATTTGTAAAAATCATCGCTATATTAGGAAATCTACACAAGGATAAGAAAAAATCACCCAGGTAAGATTTCCATAGCTCAGGTAGAATAGAAAAGATAAAGGGAGAATAGACCAAAAATAAATCAATAAATAAGGATTGAAGGTCAAACAATGCAAGCTCTATTTTGCCCCCCTATTTTGAGTCGAAGTTTACTGTCAATGTAGACTTTTAGCTTGAAGAGAGTTTTTTGTCTTCAAAATTTCAAACAAAGTTCCTTATCAATGGTGTTGTCCTAGAGCATTTTTGGATTTGCAACAGAATAAACAGTCATAATCAGGGAAAATCGGGACTTTCGGCAAGTTTACGGGGTGATAAAGTCTAAGAAACTCAGTATAATAATGGCTCATTTCAAACATAGTCCGGGATTTGGAAAAGTTACAGGTTTTCAAAGCACCGGTCTTCAGCGACCGGTAAATTGCAGAGCCGGACAAGAATGAGTTAAGCTATAAAAGGTATCAGTATAGGAATAAAGTACGTCCAAAACTGTCTCCTAAAATATTTCAATCACAATTCTGGAAGACCGCCTCTTGAATTTCTCGATTTTTCTGGAATCTCTAAACAACTGTTTCATTTGACTCAAAGATGCTCAAGCACTATCATGGTGTAAAAGCGTAAACTATAACGGCAACAAACGTCTACTTTTCTTGTTTTAAAAGCTAAAACTAAATTTTGCAAAACTTGGATGTCAAAATTCCCTTACCATGGAAACATAAAACATGAAGTCAAGTAAGCAATCAAGTGTTAGATCAAACAAATTGTTTCAGTAGTATACTAGGGTCAGAATTAACCTCGTTGGTGTATAGGTATAGGTATAGGTATAGGTATAGGTATAGGTATAGGTATAGGTATAGGTATAGGTATAGGTATAGGTATAGGTATAGTATAGGTATAGGTGTAGGTATAGGTATGGGTATAGGTATAGGTATAGGTATGGGTATAGGTAAAGGTATGGGTACAGGTATAGGTATAGGTATAGGTATAGGTATAGATATAGGTATGGGTATAGATAAAGGTATAGGTATGGGTATAGGTATAGGTATGGGTATAGGTATAGGTATAGATATAGGTATAGGTATAGGTATAGGTATAGATATAGGTATAGGTGTAGGTATGGGTATGGGTATGGGTATAGGTATAGGTATGGGTATAGGTATAGGTATAGGTATGGGTATAGGTATAGGTATGGGTATAGGTATAGGTATGGGTATAGATATAGGTATAGGTATAGGTATAGGTATGGGTATAGGTATAGGTATAGGTATAGGTATGGGTATAGGTATAGGTATGGTATAGGTATAGGTATGGGTATAGGTATAGGTATAGGTATGGGTATAGGTATAGGTATGGGTATAGGTATAGGTATAGGTATGGGTATAGGTATAGGTATAGGTATGGGTATAGGTATAGGTATGGGTATAGGTATAGGTATAGGTATAGGTATAGGTATAGGTATGGGTATAGGTATGGGTATGGGTATAGGTATAGGTATAGGTATAGGTATAGGTATGGTATAGGTATAGGTATGGGTATAGGTATAGGTATGGTATAGGTATAGGTATAGGTATGGGTATAGGTATAGGTATGGGTATAGGTATAGGTATACGTATAGGTATGGGTATAGGTATAGGTATGGGTATAGGTATAGGTATGGGTATAGGTATAGGTATAGGTATGGGTATAGGTATAGGTATAGGTATGGTATAGGTATAGGTATGGGTATAGGTATAGGTATACGTATAGGTATAGATATAGGTATAGGTATGGGTATAGGTATAGGTATAGGTATGGGTATAGGTATAGGTATGGGTATAGGTATAGGTATGGGTATAGATATAGGTATAGGTATAGGTATAGGTATGGGTATAGGTATAGGTATAGGTATAGGTATGGGTATAGGTATGGGTATGGGTATAGGTATAGGTATAGGTATAGGTATGGGTATAGGTATAGGTATGGGTATAGGTATAGGTATAGGTATAGGTATGGGTATAGGTATAGGTATGGGTATAGGTATAGGTATAGGTATGGGTATAGGTATAGGTATGGGTATAGGTATAGGTATACGTATAGGTATAGATATAGGTATAGTTATGGGTATAGGTATAGGTAACTCATTAATATGTAAGAGGGTCGAGTCTATGACGTCACCCATTGTTATTAACCTCAATACTAATTCGGTATAGGTTTACTAATGAGCGTCACTCTAGTACTATATAAACAATAGACCTGCCCACACTTGTTGTAACTAAGTTGAAAGCATTAAAATATAGGAAATTATTTGCTGTGTGGCATTAAACCTCAGTCAGAAGAACTTAAACTGATCCGTTTTTCGAAAAACAGCTTGGTTCTGACTATCCTTTTATTAAGCGGTAGTTCCGTTCATACAACTAAAACTCACACATGACAGAAATTTGAACTGAAAACTCTTTATTTCAATCCCGACTGGCTGTTACAAAACTGCGTTCTCTTCTTTCTCAATACTGAAAATCCCGATGCTATCTGACCTCTCAGCTTTGGCGATGAGAGAGAAAATAAATTCTTAGCCAACTTTTCTTGTTTTCCGCTCCGTTAGTCACGCACGTGTTATGCAAAACTGATCTCAACTCTTCTCTCAACCCTATATTTGCATACAAACTCAAGAGAAGAAGCCCTTGGGACAGCTTTACAATCGAACAACAACAATGGAAGTTCAGAGCGCTTAATTTTCAACACGCGACTAATGAATGTTTTGGAACAACACGTTTCTTGAATCATTATTCCTTTTATTAACGAATATAGAAAGACTAAAATACACAATGAATAAAAATCAATCAAGTTTCACTCTACTGCAAAAGCAATTTTCCCTCGTCGTACATTTTCTAGTAAAGTTATATAAAAGTTTTCCCTCCTCCTCCTCCTCCTCCTCCTCCTCATTTCTATTATTTTCCCTCCTCCTCCTCACTTCTATTGTTTTCCCTCTTCCTCCTCCTCCTCCTCCTCCTCCTTCTCCTCAATTCTGTGAAGAACTCATTAGTAAACCTATACCGAATTAGTAACAACGGGTGACGTCATAGACTCGACCCTCTTACATATTAATGATTACCTATACCTATACCTATACCTATACCCATACCTATACCTATACCTATACCTATACCTATACCCATACCTATACCTATACCTATACCTATACCCATACCCATACCTATACCTATACCTATACCTATACCCATACCCATACCTATACCTATATCTATACCTATACCTATACCTATACCTATACCCATACCTATATCTATACCTATACCTATACCTATACCCATACCCATACCTATACCTATACCCATACCTATACCTATACCAATACCTATACCTATACCTATACCCATACCTATACCTATACCCATACCCATACCTATACCTATACCTATACCCATACCTATACCTATACCTATACCCATACCTATACCTATACCCATACCTATACCCATACCTATACCTATACCTATACCTATCCATGAAAGAGGTTAATTCTGACCCTAGTATACTACTTGTTTCCACATGAGTCTTACAAAATGTCAAGAAGGGTTGGGACTGTTTCCCTAAAATATGATAATGTTATATATAAATGTTCAGTCAGTAAAGGCATAATAAACTAAGGGCTGGGTTCGGGGCAGGAGCCCATGAGTGGGCCTCATAGGCCTCATGAGCCAACCCTTTCCCGTATCTTTTTATTTGTAGTACCGAAATCACCGCATTGTATTTCCGCGTTGCACGCTTTTAGCAACTATGGTGAATAAAATGGATTTTCAGAATTACGATCTTGCATGTGACGGTGACACCTTGCAGTCTGCTGTGATTTGCTCTTATAAATAAGACGTGACAAAAATTCCGCAACAGCTGTTTCTAACAATAAAAAGGTACGTAAGGGAAAGGGTTGACTCGCAGACTAAATTTAGGAGATAGAGACTCCATCTGATGGGTCTTGGTTTAATGGCAGGATCATGGTTGCAATAAGCTCTCTCTTTGGAGTCTGCATTAGAACTAGGTCAACGGTTATGATTAGGCCATTAAGGTCATTGGTAACTGCGTATTGGTGCATGCAAACACTTTGAATTGGGTACTAACCGAGCCGAGACCGGCAACTTCCCACTTGTAAGACTGCGATGAACTGGTACAATAGAAATATGCATAACCTACAATGTGATAATCTTTCTGCTTCATATAAACAGAAGGATTCTGGTAGTTGGTGGAGATATCCATATCTACTTCGGCATACGGATTTGAAGAGCACTGTCCTGTAATAAGGAGAATCACACTAAGTCGCCAATTTTGAAAGTTATTACACGAGGTTAAGTCTTGTAACAACTGAAGCAAGGAGGTTTCTGGGATAAGTTTGAAGCAGAAGGGCTCCTCTACTTTCGTATTTTCCACTTTGTATTTTCAATGTATGAACCCCCAGATGTAGTTTTGTAATAGTTATTCTATGGGCGGAGTTTCTGATTCTAATTGTTAGTCGAATTTGATTTTTGTGTGTAGATGTCTCTCTGTAGCATTCTGAGGTGATACTGCCGTACCTTCGGCCAATTTCTTAATGGAGGAACGAGCGTTCTTTATGTGTTGCTGGCTTGCTATATTGCTTGCAGAGTGTATTCGTATTTTTTTTCACTATTTAATACATACTGTGATTTCTTGCATAATGAAAGGCTTCCTTTAACAGAGGGTTGGCTGTTTCATGTGATTGAGTGAGTGAGCGAGCGAGCGAGCGAGTGAGCCAGCGAGCAAGCGAGCGAGCGATTTAGAGTGAGTGAGTGAGTTAACGAATGAGTGAGTGAGTGATTGTCTGAATGAATGAATGAGTAAGGAAGAGGTATGAAAGTCAGTCAGTCCGGCAGTCAGTCAGAAAATCAGTCGGCCAGTCAATCAGTACGTAACTTCATGACTGGGCTTTCAAAGCTTCGGTGTTTGGACGTAAAACATGGTTAACGATCGACAAATTAAAGACATATTGTGCATACATCAAGTGCTTATACATGTTTTATTGTAAGATTTCTAACAAGGTAAGCATATAAAAAAACAAAAGAAAACAACACCAAAGCATGAATATAAAGTAGCTGCTCTTCAGAATGTTTAGCGCTCAATATCACTTTAACATGTATTAAAAATCTATTCATACGATTGACTTGAAAAATAGTCCTTCGTAAGTCCCTAGCGTTTAACAGCCGTTCTGTTTCTGTCAATAATGTTGCACAGCTTTTCATGCCGGACTTAAAGCCAACAAACTGACCGTTTAAAACAGACAGTATGTCGAGTTCGATCGAGGGTAACATTACAAAGAAAAGTAACTAAGGGAAGTAAAAATCGTTTCGAGTTAGCGGGGTTTGGAGTTATCGAGGTTAAAATTAAAGTAAATAAGTAGGGCAAATCCAAGGGAAATCAGTTTTGCTTCGAGTTAGCGGGGAATTCGAGTTACCGAGGGTTCGAGTTATCGGGGTTCAACTGTGTAATACGTTATAAGTATGGGCATACTGTGGCTCTGTTTTTGTTGTTGTGTTGTTTTTGTTTCGTTGTTGTTGTTGTTGTTGTTGTTTTTTTTTGCATGTACTTCATATTTATGCCAAAGTAAATGGTTGGTTGGTTGTTGTTGAACAGCAGGTATAGAAAAAAAGTCTGCGCATAGCTCTAGGTTGTCCCTACTGGGACATGTGGGCAAATTGAACTGGATCTAGCAGGAAGTGGACGCACATTTAGATATGAGAAGATTCCCCCGTTTAAGCCTCGTGTGCACGCAAGTTCCAGCTCATTACAGAGAAAACGAATAACTAAAGGTCTATTTTGATGCTTTCTCACCTTTGTACTGTTGTACAGCAACAACCTTGGCTCCCCATGAACTAAAAGTTAAACCAATCACTTGATTGGCAATGTAGGAGACATTTGAGAAACTTGAAGGGAACATATAATGTCCAATGACTGTTTCAGGCGACTCGGGCCTGTAAATGAAAGTGAAAGAAATGCTGTGAGTACAGAGTGAGTGTTTTTAGCGTCCAATTGTCCAAACAGACCAGTTAGCTCAGTCGGTAGAGTACCGGACTACTGTGAGCGAGGTCGCAGGTTAAAACCCGGCCGGACCAACACTCAGGGTCTGAAAATAATTAAGGAGAAAGTGCTGCCTTTGTGTGGAGTACTGGTACCGAGTACATCCGGGTGTTCAGGGAGGCGAGCGATGAGAATAAGGTGTGATGGTTTTGTAATGACAGCTACTAAAAAGTTACATTATGAGCTCGAGATTTCTACAGCGTGATAGAAGATGGGGGCTCATCCCGAATCACTGAGCTATCACGCATAGAAATCGAGAGCGAATAACCTAATTGTTTAAGTATAAATCTACTCTAAAATAAACAAATAAATTACCTAAATCCTCCTCGCAAACACTTCGAAAACGCGAAGAAGAGGCTTCCATTTTGTTGACAACCGCTACTCACTATCTATCGCAGAATAATCAAATAAAATGAAGAATGATCCTCGCAGTTGTGAACGTAATTTATAAAATTATGCAATTGCGAAAAGAAGCCTGAAAAAAAATCGAGGACTTCAACGGGGTTTGAACCCGTGACCTCGCGTTACCGGTGCGATGCTCTAACGAACTGAACTATGAAGCCACTGACGTCGGGAGCAGGTCAATTGTGGGTTGATATGTTCCGTGAAACAGAAGAGTGTGATTGATGTGGCTTCATAGCTCAGTTAGAGCATCGCACCGGTATCACGAGGTCACGGGTTCAAACCCCGTTGAAGTCCTGAATTTTTTTCAGGCTTTTTTTCGCAATTGCATAAATTGTTCACAACTGCGAGGATCATTCTTCATTTGATTTCATTTCTGCTGTTCATATATGATTAATTTCATATACGTCATTTATCACAGAATAGATAGCGAGTAGCGTAGCCAATCAGAGAACGGCATTCATGATAGAACGCCGATAAAATTATAGTAAAAACTGTTAGACTCTCTAGTTTTCTCGGATAAGGACGATAACCCGTAGATCCGATCTCACGATACTTTCACTTAATCTGACTTTGTGGGATGTAAAAGAACCGCTAGGAACGTATCAATACTCTAGCTGTGACCAACCCAAGTGTCTGTCCTAATTCGATATTCGCATTGCGTGGGGCATCATTAGTTACTTCATTAGTTGTAAACTGCACAAGCAGTCTGGTTAAGTCCCCCTGCCAGTGTTGTAAACCGCCATGAGACTGTGTGATATGAGCAGTATATAAATACATTACCAAAGAAGGTAAGTGGATGTTAAAGTCGCCTATCAACAAAATGGGGTGCTTCTGTCGATGGACTGGGGCTTATAATTGCACCGCGGAGAAACAAATACTAGATGAAAGATCTAACCTTCAAGGGAATATACGTTATGCTAGTTATAAGAACATTAAATTTCGTAGGAGCTGGCAATCTGTTTGCTGATGAAATATAACTATAAACGGCAGGGATTTTCGTGAGCGATCACTATTTTGTCGGGTAAACCCTATCGCCTGGTATTGCCTCTCTTATCAGGTCACGTGATATTTTTAAATCTATCAGGCTCGGCGAAAATTTGAGCTGAATTGCAATGAGAGCTATATTAAACATGAACTGGGCAAGTGTGTAACATACGCTTGACGGGGCTTTAACATGGTTTAAAAATTCAAAGTGGACATAAAGAAGATTGTGATAGAAGGAATTTTGAGAAGTTTCAACAGTTACCAGACGGTGCAATGGTGTTTCGAGGACCTTTTAGGAGAATGGAGCCATCTGGCACTGAGTATTATGCACCAGTGAAAAATAATGTGTGAAAAATATGATCATATAAATCCACGTTTGAGTTCATATGACAACGAGAAAGAGAAGAAGGAGGAGAATAATAATGATGAGGATGGATGAGGACGATGGCGATGGGGACGGCGACGGCGGCGACAAAAGAAGTGAATCCTTACCTAAACCACTTCAGAGTACCGCTGCTTATTCCGCAGATCCTTTGGCTTTCTATCTCCCCTGTAATCTAATATAAAGAGAAAAAAGCCAGCTAGAGTTTCTTTTTTTAATGTTTATCCTCGGACGTACAAGTGAGGAGGTGGATTATCCTCCCCCACTCGGGGTTTAAGATTTTGTTAAGAGAATTTTCTTTAGGCACCTGTCCATTTTAGTCAAGTGTTGTTTATTTATCTTTGAGACATATGCTGTGAATTTGGTGAAAATCGACTCATACGAATAGGGGATGTTAAATGACAAGTGAGGCGTGGTTATGGCAAAACAGTTGAAATGTCAAATTTATTAATCAATATTAAGCCATAAGATTAGAATTAATGCTAAATATACTAGTTCGCTTGACTTTGTGATTAAGTTAAAAAATGGGCTTAATTTCTACTTACCCAAGACTGAATAGTATTATCAATTTTCAAGCGTAGCAGAGAGGTTTGGTTAAACAAGTCAAAGTATTCGGAGAAGGCACTTCTACTCAAGCGAATCCATAACATAACGTCGTAGGCTATAATTGAAGGATGAAAATCACATGAGTGATTCAATGAAGCAACGCCCATACAAACAAGTTTGAAGACGAATTCACACGGTGTAGCAAAACTGACAAAACCAGCGCAAACAGAAGTAAAGAACACGAAAAAAGCATAGTAATACTAACCAATTATACAGTCAATCAGGGAATAAATGATAAATGAATGATTCTCAACCGAGCTTCTAATTGCTTGGTAAAACCAGAACCAAAGCAATTACGAAATGAAAAGATCGGAAAAATCAAGGCAAATGTACATGATGTCGAGGAAATGAGCGGTAAATGCATGCAACTAAGTCCCGAACGGTTTAGGGTGTTATTCCATTTGTTGAGGAAGTGGTACGAGGTTTGCTAATCATTTAGAGAGCAAAAGAAAGCAAACCAAAGTAAATGGGAGTATTTAATTGAAAACTGCTACTCTAATAGTCATTCAATCAATCAACCAACCAATCAATCAACCAATTAATTAATCGATCAATCAATCAATCATTCGATCAGTCGATCAATCAATCAATCGACCAGCCAGCCAATCAATCAATAAATCAATTCGTGATTAATTAACCAACCAATCAATCAATCAATCAATCAATTCATCGATCGATCGCGATCAATCAATCAATCAATCAATCAATGATAATTAATCAATAAACCACCAGCCAACTAATGAAACAATCAATCAACCACAATCAACCAGTTAATCGATGGATCGATCGAGCGATCAGTCAATCAGCCAATTAATCAATCAACCAACCAATCAATTAATCAATCACAATCAATCACTCAAACACTCCATTAAACAAACAATACAACATACAGTAATATATGGTGTAGAGATTCATCTTTGTTGCGTCACCATACCCATTCCCGCAAGGATATAAGTAAGAGTAGCACCTTCTGTAATACCTCCAGTAATAGTAAGTGTAGCAGTACTGCATTGTGATTCTCTCATAACCGTAAACATCATAGCTGTTATTAGCTGAAGCAAGGCATTCTCCATTGTTGAATAACAGGAAGTATTTGAAGCCTCTTCCCATAGCTGCCTTGGCACAATTTTCCTCTTTGTTGATGCGGGTAGAAAAGTTATCCATTAAGATTGAGTCTTGTTGTTCCAAGGATGTTATAGGAGGCACTCCGTTGTCTGTCTTGTAACAGTAGTCGTGTCTGCCATAATACACTGGGTAAACATAACACGAGCAGATTTTATTGGACTAGACTAATAACTAGGCGTTTGATTTTTTTTTTGCAAGTTCATGGATCATGTCAAAGTCTGTTTGCATTGAGAATACACCTCATTGAGTGAGACGATGGAGAGGGAAAGGGGCTTTGGGATTGCAAAATGTTATTTAAAACAAAGGAAGACAAGAGACCGGTTAGCTCAGTTGGTTGAGCACCCCACCACCGTGCGGGAGGTAACGGGTTCAGACCCCGGCCGGACCAACACTCAGGGTCTTTAAATAATTGAGGAGAAAGTGCTGCCTTTGTAATGACATCTACAAAAGGTTAGAATTTCTAGTCTTCTCGAATACGAACGATAAACGATAAACGATAAACGATAAACGATAAACTCACAAAAAACAGAGTAACGCACTCGATTGAGTGCACACGAATGACGTCACGGCTATTCACCAGACCCCAAGTGCTTGTCTAGAATTTTAATGAGAGAGGCCCAACTTCCGCCGCATTTAAAAATACGTTCCTGCTACTTTTAGTTAACTGTTTTCATATTGGAGAAAAAAAACTGGCTTTTTAATTTCGCTTCATGTGCATTTTACCGAAACGTAAAGCAAAGTTGAAATGCCAATTGTCCTTTGGGACTCTTTAGCTGGCCGGGAAACAAGTACACGCCGGATTGGCTACTGGAGTCACTTCATAATTTTTCCTCCTATGACCTTGGTCCTGTCTCAAAACTCTCCTCACTTTTGTTTTGAACGGAGAAAGAGGGAGTTCTGGGACGGGACTACCTATGAGTCATCAGTAGAACTTAATTGCTTATCGCTGCAGCTATAACGGGATGGTCATAGGCCAGGCTATTCTATATTCTCTGTGTGACTCTCTCTTGCTAACATCACGAGTACTTCTCTTATTTGGAACCCTAATGGACATATAGAAATTGGTGGCCAAAAAGACAATATGGTTAACTGAACAGTTTAGAGGAGACACGAGAGAAGCTGGCCTGATGTGAAGTCTGTTAAAATGAAAGCCAAGTGATATTTTACTGCTTATAGTTGAACATTACATTCTGTTAACTAAAAGATCATGATTAATGTTGATCAGATTGACATGATGAGTCTTGATCACATGTGGAACTTGAATTGGGAGAAAATTAGGAGCGGGCAATAAACAAATTGCAAAAATCAGAGGAGTAGGTGATGGGAGCTGGCTTGCTGTGTGGTTTGCTTGTTTCGTGATATCATCAATTAAAGACTAGAGTACTTACAGTATAGACCTTCTGTCTTTGAGGCGCATTCCCACGACTTCGAATCAACAGCCATCGAAACATATCCAACGAGGAAAAGCCACAACTGGACGCTGAGCCAAACCTTTATGGTAACCACTTTATCTTGCATTGGGAAGCTAAATAACAATTGCTCCGCTCTGCTGCTGAAGTTCAAAACTAGGAGTAACAAAGAGTTTATTTGTTTTTCGCCCAGCCAATGCTGAAAAAAAAAACATAAAATGATTTTTATTAAAGCCACTCTACCGAATTTAACAGATCGTTATCACTGGGGTATGTACCCTGACAGGGAGTTAACGAATTGATGTGGATGAATAGAGTGTTTTTATCTCTAACCAGTTATTTGTAGGACGCAGCAAATAACAAAAATAAAAAAAAACGAAATTATAAAGTAAGTGTGAACGAGCAATTGCAGCGCGTGAGAGTTTGATCCCTTTGTACGGTATATACTGATTTTTATTCGTTATTTAAGAGCCAATTTCTGTAAATATCGAGAATCCGGCGTCACTCGTGAAATTTCTAAATTCTTCATATCTTGCCTGAATAACACCTATGGTGAGTTATTTTCGAAAATAGAATTCAAAGATCGTGAAGCGCTTGCTTTTTTCTGAAATCGAGGAAAGTTTGAAAAAACGCCATTTTACCGCCATGACGCTGCCGAAAATAGTGTAAAATGATGCATTTTGTTATCGATCGTGTAGATAAAAGCGGTGTCATCTATCAATGCGACTTGGCCAGATCATAAGGCATCTCTTGATCTTTCCAAAGCACAAAATTATTTTTGAAAAGCTGCTGGTATATAACCGTTTTTGACCGTTAAAAATACCCCAGTTCAAACGCTTCAGCGAATGAGCTAATTTTAGCTAACTTCCACACCACAAACCCCCCACTGGTACATACAATGTAACGTTGAAATTAGTTTTTTCTTAAAGTGCATATTTTGTGCTCTGTTGTGTTAAAATTTCTTCCGCGGCCCGACAAAAGTGCTCCGTCGAGAGACAGCCAGTGACGTGAAGTCAAGTTTTGCATCGCCGCCATTCTTGAAATCAACATGAACCTTGCCTTCTTCGAACCAGAGCTTCGTTAAGAACTAAAACCTTAACTCGCTATTCTGAACGCCTAAGGATTACAGTACAATTCTAAGCTTAATGTTTCCAATCTGTCTGAGAGTGATAACCTTCAACATAAATTTTCAAAAGGTCACAGTAGGTGATGAAATTATGTAACTCAATTTCCAAGTGACTTTAATTACGTACGCTCGTTCTGAACTGCTTCTTTCCTCCAACTATCACCTTTGTAAAGTTATGATGTTATGATATCTTGAATTCCCACTTGGCTACCATCTTCGGTTACAGAAACGTTGCTGTACTTTGTTTGTAAAGGGAAATTTGTTACATGTAATTAATTGCGTGACGTTGACCAAAGGATTCACAAAAACAATTAATGCTGTTGGATAACCGATAAATATTTTCATTTGAACTTTGCAACAGCATTCGAGTCGAACTGCTGAAATAAAAAGACTATAAAAATAACTTACCTTTTAAAATTGCCTTGTACACATGTCCAGTCAAGGAAACCACGTTAGGAAGAGATGCGTAATGGAGATCGCTAGT
>JAEMWC010000021.1:1067500-1100000 GCA_016490735.1 Pachyseris speciosa
GTCAACTTTGCTTTTAAAAATAATGCTTTTCATTATATCTACTTACTTAATTGTCCAGAATTGTCTTGCAACCACATTTCTTAACAGGGATATCTTCATTCCACCACTAAACCCTACCCCATTGACTTCGATTCGCTAGTCCACCACCCCTACCTCCTGGTACCAAAATTATACAAAGAAAAATGCGGGCAAACAGTACGCTGGTAAATCAAAACATACGTTTCCTTGGTACGGAAAGATACGCACGCCATCAAATAAAATCAATGGAGTCACAGTGAATAAGTTTTAAATCGCTGGATCTCCATGGAATTTGTCACAGTTTCCATAAACAACGTAAGAGCAACTAGCGACATTCGATTGAACACCTGATTATTACGCATCTCTTCCTAACGTGGTTTCCTTGACTGGACATGTGTACAAGGCAATTTTAAAAGGTAGGTTATTTTTATAGTCTTTTTATTTCAGCAGTTCGACTCGAATGCTGTTGCAAAGTTCAAATGAAAATATTTATCGGTTATCCAACAGCATTAATTGTTTTTGTGAATCCTTTGGTCAACGTCACGCAATTAATTACATGTAACAAATTTCCCTTTACAAACAAAGTACAGCAACGTTTCTGTAACCGAAGATGGTAGCCAAGTGGGAATTCAAGATATCATAACATCATAACTTTACAAAGGTGATAGTTGGAGGAAAGAAGCAGTTCAGAACGAGCGTACGTAATTAAAGTCACTTGGAAATTGAGTTACATAATTTCATCACCTACTGTGACCTTTTGAAAATTTATGTTGAAGGTTATCACTCTCAGACAGATTGGAAACATTAAGCTTAGAATTGTACTGTAATCCTTAGGCGTTCAGAATAGCGAGTTAAGGTTTTAGTTCTTAACGAAGCTCTGGTTCGAAGAAGGCAAGGTTCATGTTGATTTCAAGAATGGCGGCGATGCAAAACTTGACTTCACGTCACTGGCTGTCTCTCGACGGAGCACTTTTGTCGGGCCGCGGAAGAAATTTTAACACAACAGAGCACAAAATATGCACTTTAAGAAAAAACTAATTTCAACGTTACATTGTATGTACCAGTGGGGGGTTTGTGGTGTGGAAGTTAGCTAAAATTAGCTCATTCGCTGAAGCGTTTGAACTGGGGTATTTTTAACGGTCAAAAACGGTTATATACCAGCAGCTTTTCAAAAATAATTTTGTGCTTTGGAAAGATCAAGAGATGCCTTATGATCTGGCCAAGTCGCATTGATAGATGACACCGCTTTTATCTACACGATCGATAACAAAATGCATCATTTTACACTATTTTCGGCAGCGTCATGGCGGTAAAATGGCGTTTTTCAAACTTTCCTCGATTTCAGAAAAAAGCAAGCGCTTCACGATCTTTGAATTCTATTTTCGAAAATAACTCACCATAGGTGTTATTCAGGCAAGATATGAAGAATTTAGAAATTTCACGAGTGACGCCGGATTCTCGATATTTACAGAAATTGGCTCTTAAGGGTGCATTCCTTTGAGGTGATCCAGACCAGAATCAATGATCCAAGATCCCTTGGATCATGGTAAATCAAAGCAACCGAGGAATCCACTCTTAGCAAGGATTGCTAGGCTCCTCTGATGTACCATGATCCGAGTGATCTTGGATCACTGATCCTGATCTGGGTCATCACAGATTAACGTACCCTAATTTGAAGAACAGCGACTCGTCCTTTAACGTGCTAACATAATTGAAGAATTGCATTCAATTATCAAAAGCAATTTTCTGACATTGTTATGATAAATAATCATTTCCTTTATCTTGAGTCCGTCAGGACTGGAACATGAAGAAAACTATGCAAAGAGAGTAAAGAAAAAAGCACCGCCAATTACCCGGTTATGCAATGGATGTGCGAGCTGGATGTGCGAGCTGGATCTTAGTACACAACCTTTCAAAAGCGCACCTGCCAAAGAGGTTTCGATGGGTACTTATCAAACATCTGCCATTGACTGAGTTGAACTTTAAAGTCTGAAGTCTATCATCTAGTAATTAACAAAATACAACCCAAAGATGAGCCCGGTGTTGTTAATAAGAAGTAAGTTCTATCATTGTATATTGTTCCCAATTTAAATTCTCTTTCGTAAACCATAGTTGGCTTTTTTCCATGTAGTCAAAAGGCACAATAAGTATGGAGTAAACTCATTTCAGACATATAGTACATCTCGCTTATTCGTCTCATTGTTCATCGTACGCAAGACAAACTAGCTATATCTTCGGTAGTAAGTCGATCGAGGTGCACTAAAATAGTTCCACCACACTTAGAATTCATCCTTTAGCTTATAATAAGCATGTTTTTATACTAGCTAGACAAAGCGGTAAGAGTACCAAAACGATAGATGTTTTCACAAGTTCGTCCCAGCACGTAAATACATTGCGCTCCTCTGATAGAAAGTCGTTCTTAGTTCTTTTAACAAAAATTGAAAGGTCCATAGTTCAACGATCTAAATGAACGCAATAATGAATCACATTCGGCAAAAGGAGTTTCGTTTCAAAATTTCTCGTTGGCGAGGCAGGACAGAAGTTGCTGACTCGATTACGGGGTTGAGAAGGGGACGTGGAGTTTAATCCAAGTACTTGCCATCCATTCCTCAATAACAATGAACTGGAGTGATCTAGTACACTTTTTATCTATTTCACAAACCTTCAACACACAGCCGTGCCTTCTATACATCTTCCGTTTTGTCTATTGCGTACTGAGCTCGAAGACAATTTTTTTTGTTCTTATTTTTCTGTTAGCTTTGCTATTCGGTTGCACGATTGTTCCCAAAGTTTCGGGAAAGCATCTTTCTTTTTCATTATGTGAATGAAGCAGAGGTGGGAGTTGCTTTTTTACTCGATTTATTTTTAAAGTAAGTTTACCGTTAATCCATGCAGTCTGTAACTGTTAGATCTTAAATCAGAAATTCTTTTCCATGGTACTCAAAAACGTCATGCTTAACTTTTCCTTGTCTTTGCGATTCACAGATTTTTAATTTTGCCAAATCTATCAATCTATCACGACATTCAATCACGACATTCAATTGCTTTTTACTGAATATATTATATTTTAAATATCACAAATTGCAATATATTTCACTTACCTGAAAGAATGTCTTGGATGTGACAAAAAAAAGAACGAATCGACCAGTCTCCTGTTTCGCCAGGTTTTCCTCAAAGTCGAAGTAATCAACCTCTTATGTTCTACCGTTTTCTTTAACGCTGGTAATAAAGTATTAATAAAGTAGCGGCAGGGGTTTAAACTTTACATATTCTTTATTTTGACGTCGTCCTGTTTCCATTTACTGGAGAAAAACAAGCTTCGTTTAGCTTTATTAAATAATCGATGAATTACGTTTGAAAAGTGATCAAATTTGATGTTATAACTGAGTTCTTATTTTAAGCTATTCGCTAGTAATTAATACAATACAAAAAAGGTTAATGTAGCGTACGTTTGTTTGGCAGAATCTTTTTTGTTCAAAACACAATGTCATAGCTCAAATTTTTAGCATTTTTGTTTTCGCTATGATGAACAATAAAGATAATTGACCTGGCATTTTCAAGTGAGGAGAATGAAATAGAAGGTAAAAAGAAGCACCCTATTTTGACTGATTTGAAAGTTCATAATTAAGAATCACAATTAATTCGCAGGTGATATTGCAGTAAAACAACATCACCTACTGTTTGCAAATAATGTGAGTTGATTAAGTCACAAGGGCAAGGTGGGATACCATTTTAATCATAGTAGGTTCTTTTCAAATGTAAAATAAATCTTAAACATAAAGAGGAAGAAAAACAAAATTAACGACTACCAAGTTTGACGCTAATTGCACTCACGTCAAATTTTTATACGTCATTTTGACAGTTATACAAAAAGTCATGGCGCGGGTACCAAGCCGTCATTTTACTCCTTGTAAAATGATCTGCATTTTTTAAGATCCGATCCGCCTCAGCCCCTTTGAAAGAAGGAAAAATTAAAGAGAGTGGATGATTTCAGCCAGATCCAGTGGATCAACCATGTTTTACATAGAGCAAGACGGTTGCTAGAAATTTTTGAGTGGTGTGGAGGTGGGGAGGGAGGGTGGGGGTGGGGGGGGGGGGGGCAATGAAGCAAGCGTCGGACGCATAAGCCATTACGGGGGTTTGGGGGATGTTCTCAGAACATTTGAAATCCGATAACTCGGGAATGCTACCTTCGTTATTTTTATAGCTTAAGGTTTTGTAAACTATTGACATATCCCTCAGTTTAAAGAATAGCTATGACATGCCGGCCTACACATACTCCCCTCGTGGTTAGCGGTAGCCTGTTCTAGGCTCTCAAAGGACCAGAAGAAGAAAAAAAGCGTAGAAAATTGATCGTTCTACGCTCGTTCTTGCTCAAAGGGTTTTCGGTCGCGACCCTTTTTAGCCTATATTCAAATTTTCGCCTTGATGAGCAGATCTTTGAGAGATTTACTTCTCTTATATGATATAATAGGAGGATTTGTGTAGATAGTTTTCAGCAAAGGCTGATTTTGCATTAATCCCCAGTTTTTAATTAACGCACGCACTCATGTATCTAGTGACAAATGGGATTTTTTTTGTGTTTTTTGCCTTGTCGAGTGCCTACTTACTATTGGCGAAGTTCAGCCCTGTTATTGATCTCTCTACGACGAATTGTTTGGATAGCCACGAGCTTTTGGCTCAATTTGAGGTCAGAGAGCCACCCTCAAATATGGTTTATGAGTAGTCTGTTCTAAGAAGTCTCATTGCTTCACCTTGAATAAAGGCCTTTTTTGACACCAGGTGAGTGACATGAGGTGGAACGTGTATTGATAGGTTTCAGTCAGCTTATGTTGGGTCTTGACGTCCAGGATAGATTCATGGTTAAATCTATCTCCTTAGTAGACCGCTGTCTCTAGGAAAGTTAATTCGTTCTCTGATATTTCAGCCGAAATTTGTTGGCTTGTTCAATAAACAGACAAATGTTTTGTTTTTCATGATCCCAAAGGGAGAAACATCAACGATGTAACGTCTCCATTCTCTTGGCTTGATATTGCTTTGGCGAAAAGGTTTTGTTTCAATTTCTGCCATGAAGATGTTGACAGAAACAACTGTCATGTTGTACCCATGGCTCAGTTCCGCGAGTTTGGAGATTATTATCACGCGGCATAAAATTCCCACTCTTTCTAGGTTTCGCTCACATGGAAAACTCTCAGGGGGAAATGTAAACAGTCTACTGTGATTGCATGTTGCTTCTCTTTTGTTTGCTATGGAGATCAGTTGTGAAAAGTTTCAAAAGGCGATATCAGTAAAGTTCAGACTATATGCCCATAACTCTAGCAAGACACGACCTTAAAGTGTATATGACACGAAATTTTTTATTGGCTTTTTTCTTTCGTTTATATGCATAAAGAAAGGATTCATGATTTAGAAATGTCAAAAAAAAAATTTTCGGCGATTTTTAGGCTCCAAAACAGGCAAATTTTAGCTTAAAATTTTGTCGGGAACTGGGGACGACTTTTCCACTAAGTGACGTCACGTTGTTTGCACGATACTCAGCTGTTAGCAAAGACACCTGTGAATTACTTGGCTTGCTTAGCAGTGTTTGGAGACTTTGAACGCATTAAAATGTCTAGCGATACAGATACAAGTAATTCGTATGATCCTGTGGAAAGTGGAGAAGAATGTTGAGAATCTTGCGAACAACTTGACGTCACAAAGGTCACGTGACAGAGGTTTTGGCCGCGCGCTGCTGTGACAAATTTTTTGGCAAAAATAGCGCGAATTTTGATCGAAAAAGAGACATTTAACTGTTTTTTCGCCGATTTTTAACGCTCAAACCGTTATTTATACATTTCGAACTACCAGAAAATGAAATAAAAAATTTCGTGTCATATACACTTTAAAAGATTGTGCCAACATGTTTGGCCCCTCCGCTAGCTACGGCCTTGTAGAGTCATAGTCACAATAATTGCAGGCTAACTTTTTCTTTTCAGCGCTTAACACTAAAAATCTACTTGTCGTTGAAAACTGAACAATCCTCCTCGCTTCGAAAACACTTCGAAAACGCTAACAAGTGGCCGCCATTTTGTTGACAGCCGCTACTCATTGTCTATCACAGAATAGATATCGAGTAGCGTAGCCAATAAGAGGACAGCATTTGTGACAGAACGCTAGTAGATTTAGACTAATTTTATTTATGACATGTTCAAATAATTGCGTACTATGATTGGTCGAATCAAGTGGATTATATCTCAACAGATGCACGCGCCCGTCCACTGTGGAATTATAATGCACAAGTGTGCGCGCGCAAATCTCTGGACATGCTATAAAAAAATATAGTAAAAGCAAGAAAACAAATATGTGATGAAATCCATATTTGACATTACTTTGAACGTAAAAGCAAAATTTGGGGGTTGGAGTATTGTTAAATAAAAGCTTGCGCATATCTCTGGGAAATATCATAACAGAAATTAAAAAAAAATACTTGTTCCTACGGCTCATGCTTCTCTAGGCACTTCTCTCTTGTTCTTAAAAATTCCCCTGTGCTTACATATTCCTTGAAAAAAATAAAGGCATGTGCCCATAACTTTTGTGTGTGTGTGTGTGTGTGTGTGTAGGGAACCCTAAACGTTGGTCTGCGCCCTATTAACTTGAACTCGTGAATGGCAAATTTCTCACGTAGCTAACCATATAAAAGCCACGAGCTAGTGACGAAGATACTCTATCAGTAATTCTTGCCAAACACATTTGAGTCAACAGTTAAAAAACACTCTGGGACGTTTCCAAGGATTTATAATTAAACGTAGAGAGCGTCATGTTTCATGATAACCAAATATCGTTCTTCATCGTCCGCGTTCATCTCCAATCAGGGCATGTTGTTTATTATTTGCTTATCGTTGCTTTTTCAGTTTAGCAAACTATCAGTTAATTTATCTCGGGTTTAAGAGTAGCACGTTCTTTTTCATGTATAACAAGTGTTTGTGGCTGAGAATTAAGCCGATAACAAGTTTCGCCACTCCCAGACCTAGCTGAAACGTCTTTGTTGTTGTTTTCGTTGTGATCTTCCTTGTTGTTGTTGCTTTTTTATGTTAATTTTTTAGTTTCTTTTTTTTTGTATATTGTACAGCAATAGTTTGTAATAAAAATATATCTCATTGTTTCACGGAAATTTATTATGTTGTACGTACAAGATCCAGCCATTAGGATATAAGATGGTTTACGTTGAAGAAAAGCCATTTTATTTATAGGTTAGCTAGATTTATGTTTATAGGTCACAGCAACCGTAACTTGAGGGAACATTTCTTGTACTACGCACCCTGAGGAAACACAATTATCCATTTGTGTCGCAGCAAATGCGTTTACTTAATGACTCATTTACTGATAAATCACTTTTCGTGCCAGGTGACAATTAAACGTAAGCAATTTTGAGGAGCTTTCGGAACCATGTTAGCGATAAAAAAGATTTGACGCTCTTGCTTCAAAAACCACCGCATGCCTTCAGGGGCAGGAAAAAATGAAACGATGACAAAGTAATTGAGGGTCAAATGAAGTCAGTTATTGATAAAACGGTTTTTTATTTTTTATTTTTTTATTTTATTATAAGATACAATTCGCAGGTAATTATAAGTGATTCTTGGTAGGCTAAAATTCGAAAGAATATTCACAATATTATTAAAAAGAATTTATGAAGCTCGATCTAGATAAGCAACATCAACGTTGACAAATTAAATTTAACGCGAGAGCCTCAAAATGTAATTAAACATGGAGATTGGTAGTAAAATTCAATGATTTGCATCTATAAGGCACGACAGTAGGGAATTATTTTACTCCAAGTTCTCGAAATATTGAAAAATATTTTTTTAAATATAGGCTCTCAAGTTCATCGTCACCGAGAGCATGATAGAGTTTTTGGCAATGTGACAAAAGGTAGGGTGAAAAAATTGTGTTTACAAGGCGAAAAAGAATTCACGTGAAAATAAAACATTGCTACTTTAAGAGATAAAGTATGAAGCTCTTTCCTATATGGACTTTTAAGTAGTTATTAGCTCAGCTGGTTATGAGCTTTAAAGTATTCTATTTGCTCAAGTCTTGTATTTTCCATTGTTGAATCGCTTGAACGGTGGATATAATGTAAGTGGGCATAGGTAATTATCGAGATTTGGCCGCGAGTTCTGTGTCAAAACATTGCAATCAGGATCAGTGTTTGTTACTCCGCCTCAAATTAAGAAGAACATTAAGCCATATTTTAGGTTAAGGCCCGTTACATGCTTTTTTGCATTTCACACGTAAATATTTGTTGAAGTGAGCCGTCATTCCCGGCGGATCTCTGCGACCCGTGATGAGCTAAGGTTAGTGGCTGGTGAGTTGTATTGTCGATACACGTGCCCAGGAGGCGCGCATTACCAAATAAATTGAACTGGACAGTTACTAAGCTATTCTTGCCTTAAATGAGTTATTTTTGTCTTGATATTTTATTTAGTTACAATAATGCTAACATTGAGCCATTTTTCGTCGTTTAGAACTTTACCCTCAGATCTACATGTCCTTCAATTTATGTTACGTGCAACTATCGCAAAATATTCCAAAAGTCATTTTCTCTGAGTTGCTATCCTGTTTTCAGCAGTTCCGAAGGATCCAAAATATATGTGTACATGTTTATTTAGAACAGGTATACATGGACACATCTACGAAAGATTCTATATCTTTTTATTCATCTTTGTTAATGAATTGCGTAACGCATCTTTCCATTTAACTTTTTGCCAATGCAATCGTCCATTCGTAAATGATATCAAATTTGAGCAATAAACTGAAGTTTAGCTTTACAGCTGTATGGAAGCGATAAAGTCAATGGTAAACAATATTCCCTTCACTTTAGCCAACGTAAATTAAACTTATAACTGATTTCTCTTTCAAAGTCAACGCAAACGAGATTGTTATTTCCTAGGCTATCAAACTTGAGTGGACGTACTGAAATTAAGTACGCAGCGAAAACAAAAACAAGGCAGATATCGGATGAATAAAGGTCCATGATCCAAACACCTTCAGATTGAAAGATATATTTTTACATGAGAGATGATAGCGATAACTTGCAATTTCCTTTGCACATATTCCCCAGTTTTAGCTCTTTGGTAAGTGCGCTCCTGATAACTGTGAACTTAATAGGACTGTGCAGATTTATTTAGGTACGATTCATGCAAATTCTCTGCGGATGCTGATATATTTTTAAACCCCTACAGCAAAAGTGAAGACTAGATAGGAAGAAAAACAGACCTTGTGGCTGTTATCACTGGCTAAGCCCTTCTATTTCTTTTTGCCCTCCCTGACTTACTGTTTCATCACCACTTGCCACATCTTCCTAACTTTCATCTTTCCAACGACGTAAGGACAAGTAAATAATAAAATATATAACCAGAATATTCATAAATGTACGTTGATTACATAATATACAAAGAAGCAATAAAATAAAGCTCACAAGGTCGCAAACTTTATATCCCTTGGCTATTTGGCTTTACTTGATAGTTTAATTCCCAGATCTGTGCTAAGTTAGGTAATGAACTTACACGATACATTGCAGCAAAAAGCGGTTAGCTACAGAATTACCAAGTGAAACCAAAATTAGTATCACGCTTGCAATTTGCGATAACTTTGTTTTGTTTCCACATAGCGGAAACAATTTCATTCCTCGCATCATTTCGTAATGGGATCTTCTTCAGCGTTGACTAAGATACCCACGAACAGCAAATAAACCATAACATGAAATAAATCACTTATCTTAAAACAAAAAAAAACCGCCTTAAGGTGGAACATTAGTAAAAAAAAACTGCTGTCCTTACAAAAAAGTTAAAATTGGAATTACATACTTAATTTAGTTATAATTCGTGCTATAGGAAATCCTATAGGAAAACAATCAGTGCCCTGATCACTACAGAACAATAAAGTGCAAATTTTGTTTTCTGCAAGATGATGGCGAATATATAATATATATATATTTTTTCTTTTTTTAATATTTGTTAAAAAATATTCAGTATATAATATCACCCAGGCAGGCCAACGCCCAGTTTTATAACTTCCGTTTGCAGCAGATGCCTGGAGGAAATGGTTGCAGATCGAGCATAAACGTAATGAAGTGTTATCACATTTCTTTATCCAATCAAAGATACAAAAATAAAGTGGCTTAAAGTAGTTTTCTCGGTTGCCGCATTCTGTGTATTCCTGTTAAATGAGGCGGACGAGGATATATGTCAGGCTGACACAGCAAATGCAATTCACGTGTCACTAAAGAGGTAAGCATGACCAATATTTAAGTACACACTAAGGGGGGAATTTATGTCAGCCTTTTGATTTGGTGTTTCAGTCGAGGGCGACTTCCAACAAACGCCATTTGAAAGTTGGACATTTAAAAACAGTTTTAAAGCGTTCTTCGCCAAAGATGATTGCTCTTTCTGCTTCTTTGGATCATTTTTGTCTTTTTCACTCGCCTTCGTTTTTCGATATGTTTACTAAAATAAAGGAGATCATTACCATTCACCATTATATTTCCCGCTGCTTCGCGGCAAAAGGATAGCAAATGAATAAAAAGAAATTACTTCACTTACACCAGGGAATAACTGGTAAAGAATAGTAACTTTTTAGGGGCTTGTATCCACCGATAGAAGTCTTTACAAAAGCAAACAAAAAGCAGAAAACAAAACACGTCATAGTGAATCAATATGACTGGAAATAGTTGAAGGTTTTATAGTGTTTACATTGGTAACCACAATGCCTTTATAAGTACTCGGAACTAAAGCTATTTTAAGCTGCCTCAGTTTTTATTCCAAACTTGGCGAATGTCCTCCATAAATGCTCGCTAATTCGAATATCGAGCGGCCGTTTATCTTCTTCATTTCTCTGCCAGGAGAACAGTTGCCCTCGTGTTAGGCAGAAAAAAATTTAACGCGGGAAAGAGAAGGATAATGTTAATGAAGGCTGCCGGAGGGCGAACTGGCAATTTCACGATTATAAATTCTAAAGCAAAGTAAATTAAAAACTTGTGAACCTGCCGGAAATGGAAGAGAATCCAATTTTGGAGACAAATACACAGCTAACGAAGATTCTTCGATTCCAACTCTGATGACAAAAGAAGAAAACGATTCGATTTTGAGAAACGTTGAGAAGACTGACGCATATTCATCAAGCTAAAGCCTCGAAAATTATGTTACTTATTCGTGAGCCATGGAGACGACGAACCACTGACATGATCGGCTTCTGATAAGCGCGTTGGCTGCATCAGTGTGTTTCTATACAACTTGAAATGGGTGCTTTAAGAACTGACGAAAGAAAGCCATTAAGATCGCCGCTATTTGTCGAGGAGGTGTTGAAGGGGACTGGGTCCGTTATTTTATTGCCATTTTGTGATTTTAACGAAAAAAAAAAACTGTCAAGTAGATATTGAGTTTGCCTGAAATCTTCCTTCATGACACTGGTGTTTGAATCATCTGACGAGGAACGAGTATTTTACAACCTCATCTAATTGATCGCGTTGGATTTAAAGTGACAAAGTGTGCTGCTTTTTGATACCGAACTTATTCTCTTCAGGTAAGTGCATATTTCGGTTTATAACTGCACTATTAAGAGGAAAACTCCGACAGTTCTACATTTCTCCCTCCGCTCTGGTTCAATTGCGCCATCGATCAGGTTTTCGGATTCAAAAAATTCACAAGGCAAAAGTACATGAAAGCGAGATACAGAAAGATAGTCGTGAAATAGGAATATGTCCTCCTAAAACTTCGCGATTGTTTGAACTCATAAACCTTTTCAGCGATGAAGATAAAACACACTAGAGTGGGTGCAAAAGAAATAAATCAGTTTCATAATTATATTGGCTGTTGTGCAATTTGTATAACAGTACTGGACTTCAAAAAAGCAGTTTAACACTTTTTTCTGAATTATGGAATCGCTGAGAGAAAAGCATTCAATCCATTTGCAATTAAAAATTACAGCGTTACATGGGAAAGCAACTCTTTTCGAACACCTTTTTAGGGCATCGATAGTAAATTAAGCTAACGCGCCCATAAAAAGCTTTTTTTTCGATTACTTTTAATTCTTCGACAAGTAGAAGGCTGTATTCACAGCCAAGCACTTTTAATATTGCCCTTGCCGAAGTTCTTGAATGAAATGCAATGTTATTACCTCATATTCAAGGAATTGTATCGCCACATATTTTCCTCTAAGTGATGCTTTCCAAATAACCCACATTTCCTTCCGAAAATTTCTTTAAATAATCGAAAACGCTCTTAATTTTTCCTTTTAGTGGGAGCAATGGAAGTCAAAACACACATAAAATTATTCAAGGCCCTTCAAATATTAAAGTTAGTGCCGTCTGGTATCACAGATTTAATTACCGTCTGAAGGAATCGTGAGATGAGGCTCTCTATTCATAAACAGCGTTGGGCGGAACTGATGGATCTGATTTCCTGAGAATAAAGGGTTAAATATTTAGCCACCAAATGGCCAGGCTATGAATGTGTAGCTTTACTGAACTCAAATGAGATATTAATAACTGTAATCAATGCGTGCTTCAAATGTCACATAGTCTGACTGTTTGAAAGACAATACGCTAAATTGGCCAGAGGAAAAAGAGAGAATATTGCGTAACTGAAAACAACATACGGTTTTTCATAGCCACGTTTGCTTCAATGTGGTGTTCTTAAGCACTTAAAGAATCTTTCCGCAATATTGGCCAAAGAACAACAGACAGTGTTTATAGTTTTTAACGGAAACTCAAACGAACAAAAAAAAAATTCCCGATTCACGATTGCGAAATACTTGCCGTGTACTTGTGTATTCGCCATTCTGAGACTTCTGTCACTTGTTTCCTTAATATCCATGGAAAGAGACATTACGGAACATCGCCTCAACTGGACAAAACTTTGTCTTTTTAGCCCGTTACATTTATTTGCCATTATACTTTTTTTCTGCGTACATTGACACACGGCAGCTTCTTTAGTTCAATGTTACGATCTTTTTGTGTGCGTGTGAGTATTTTTTTGTTTGGTAAATATTTTGTCTCTGGTCTTGGTTTTCTCTCATAGGGACAGTGCATTTCACGGTACCGGTAGCGTTTTAACCTGTTGGAGCCATCAGCTATTCATTAGTTCCATCTTGATTGATCGTACTAAGAAATACGCAATACTAAAATTAGCAATTGTACTTTTGCGCCACAAAAGTGATGAATTCTAATTCAGGTCTTGTTTCGTAAGTCGCAAACAAACTTCAGAGGCACAGTGCAATTTTTAGGAATATTAATTTCTTACTTTTTAATAAACGAAAGGACAACAGAATAACAATATGCCGAGTGCTTTTGTGTAAACAGCCGGCAATAAGAAATGGAAAGATAAAATGGCAAAATGCTTTTTAATTATTCTCTCTATCACCTCTTTAAAAGAGAAAAACATGCTTTATCATCTCAGTAAGCCCGCAAGACACCTTATAACAAAAACATTTGGCTGGAAAAGCTGACTCAATAAACTCGTGCGTATTACTAAATGGAGTTAACCTTTGAATCATGATGATTTAAAGTTATGGATTAGCTTGGACGAACGCCATTGAAAAAGTGCATTGAAAATGGAGAAACTTTTGCACATGATTATGTACCGGCTTGGATCTCCATTTGTTTTGTAAGCCGTTAATCGCAAGGTATTGATTAAAGAAAATAATCCGGTTTCGATGTCCTCCGAAAAGTAATCAAGTTTCCTTTGGATATCAAGTTCCCCTGATTAGCGTGGCAAATAGCCTATCTATAGGCTGGATCCAATTTGGAAATTGCGGTTTATCTTTTTTGTTAATATTCAAACATAAATCGAAACGTAATCTAACTTATGCATGGAATGTTTTCATATCAGTGATTCTGAGACCCATTCACCTGCCTTTTTACCTATGACACTGACCTATGTTCTGTTAGATCCAAAGCTTCTGAAAAGAAGTTGAGTCAAAATAAAATTAACCAAAGCCGAGAAACGTGCTTAAGACATTGATATCACTTTTGTCCTTTTGAACTTTTCGTTACCTACTTAATTAGTTTGTCTCGAATCCTGTGTTTATACCTGTTGCAGGCCTCCACGCCTATAGACATACAGTATAAGTCATGAATAACTAACGGCAAGTTAAATACTAGTTGTTGCCGTTGTTTTTATTATTGTTACTTGTTTATTTCTGCTGTGCTACTTTGTCCCTATTAAACCCAACTAAAACGATATGAAAGTGTAATTATAAGGTGGTTTAGAGCATGAACTACCGGGCATTTTCCCTCAGAGATTGCGGAAGATTGCCTTCCTTTTGATGTGGTGTTACATGAGTTCATGACTGTACTATTGCGAGTGCATTGCGTAAGCTGGCTCCAACTAATTAAGATCTATTTGAGAGGGTGACATTTCAAACTGGACGCCCTAAATTGATAACAACTATTGGCCAGCACTTTGCCGTGAAGTTTCTTCATTTGGGTCTGTTGTGCCACATAGTTTCAACTGTTTAATCTCTCATGATAAAGTTAGCAAGGCATATTTATTAAACGGAAAGCTGTGGAACTAACACTTTCCAGCGTTAAAGTCTCATCTGTATGTCCATTGGAAGTTAACTTTGACTATCTATTTCATGAGCCATCCAACTAAAGGTCTTTTGACATTTTTTAGTTGACAGTCTTTTTATTGCTGTTTCTTTTCATTTCTTTAATATACATGTGCTTTTTACAAAGTAGACTTAGCAGCCATATATAGACATCATATATGTCAACTTAAAATTATTGAAATCATTATCAAGGTAAACACTATTGAATTAACTTTTTTCTGAAAAATGTATTTTGCCTATATTCTCTTACGTATGCTCGGAAAAAAAAATTAAAAAAAAACAACGGGTTTCCCCAACAGGGTCTAACCTACGACCTTCCGATTACTATAGTTGGGATGCTGACCACAGAGCTCTAGGAGAGCTGTGGAAGCTACGCCATTAAACTAGGTTTGCAGAAGAGTATCACCCGGTTCATGTCATTGTGATAAATGTCTTGCGTCTTGTTGGGGTCTAAATTCATGTATTTCGATTCGCTATATATTAATAATAGTAAGTTGTAGAGAGGAGGTACATTTTAGGCGTGAAAGTTAACGAACGAAATATGTTTCTTCTTGGCGCGGTTTCGTTTGCATGTGTTTAAGGTATTTTTAGCCACTAAATCTGTCATATTGTAATACTAAATTTTCCTCATTGATATCAATAGTAGCATTTTCCGGTGTAAGGTTCACGGTGTTTCGTGAAAATCCACCTTAATTTTCCATTTGTGATTTACGCCCTTTAGTTTCACCCTGCAACTACGATGATGACCAGCGCTTCTGTTATAAACCTGTTTCGGTGCTTCTGTATTTTGCGAAACAATTTTTACGTCTAAATATGTGATGGGTGATCTCAGCTTCAGGGGCTACAAAAATGAAAGCCTTGAAAAGCGACAGGCTTTTAAGGCAGACGGACCCATGACTTCTGACTCCCGTACGAACCCCGGATTTTTTGTTTATTTTCTTCGTTTTTTTTTTTTGTCAGGCTTTTCATCCTGCAACAGCGCTCATCTACGCTGATCCAGGATAAAATTCTTTACTCTTTCCACTGCAGTTAAAATACATGTTTTTTTTTGTTTGTTTGTTTGTTTGTTTTTTTTTTTCATATAATCAGCGTTTATACTTTCAAACACATTCTTTCTTTCGCGTGGGGTGGTAAACAGTTATATTGCTTGTCTGAGTGGCAGTATTTACGCTATCATGATTTAGTTTGCTGAATTTTGATTCCCGATTTGCAGTGAAAATCATCGTCACAATAGCAGTACATAACTTTAAATCAACAAAACATGTTAATGGGCCCTTTGCAACTGGTCAGTCACGTGGTACAAGAGAGCAAGCGACGCACTGGGACATGACAAACAAAGAAAATTACCATTTTGAATGATGTAAGCTCTTGTTTGTCATGTCCCAGTGCGTCGCTTGCTCGCCAGCATGGCGTTTTTGTACCACGTGACTGACCAGCTGCAAAGGGCCCATTTGGGTGTTTCGTCTGGCCAACATTTGGTTGCAAAAGGTTTTTGCTACCAGCACGCAAAGTTTTTCAACGAAACAACAACGAAATATCACGAAATCTAACATCGTTTTTATAGACTCTATTTTCATGGAATCAGCAAGGAAATTATGGTGCTCAGTGTACAATCTGCGGAATTATAAAAAATGTTTTTTTTTTCTCTTTAATATCACTGGTTTTGCCTGAACGAGGACGCAAGACGTAAAAGCAAAAGATAATGGCGACGCTGTCTATTCCTTTCACTTCCGCGACAAAAGGAATGAAACATTATATATAGCTAAAACTTGTGATATTGTGTTCCGTTTCTAGAACTTTGACATGAAATTATGCAATGTTGTTTGAAAAAGCAGTCGTTCAATCGGAAAATTAACATATGGAAGCGATGTGCTATCGTAATGACGTGGGGATGCTATAATCCGCGTAAGGAAAACCGCGTAAACCAATAAGAAAATGAACCACATGCGATAAGAGACTGACTTGCGTCCACTTTCTTTTCTTTTCTTTTTTTTTTTTTTTTTTTGTTTTTTTTTTTTGTTGGAATGAACGATAAACTTTCTAAAGATTGCCAAATGTTTAATAACTACAATACGGCCACAGCTTCTCATATTCAAAATGCGGCTGGATAGATGTCAGAGTGTAAGTGTCGTATCATTAAGTAGCTTACTTACTTACCACGCAAGCGGATGAGAAAATTTGAAGCAGTCACTCAATGTGACTTAGGTTATCGTGCTGTACAGAATATTAGCAACAAGAATCCAGTTTACTGAAAAACAAGTTGCTAAATCATTGAAGAAAAAGAAAAGATTCTCATAACTAGAAGTGAAACAGCAACGAGGTGGGTGTTTTCATTTGTTAACGATCGATTTATTGTTGCATGACCTCCGTGTTCAATCTGGCTCCTTTCAGTAGTCTTGTTTCCCTAGGTTCTATTACAGTATATTTTATTTTATTCAATACATAACCTTTCAAAAACTAAACCAATGTACACTACGAGCTCAGAAGAAAGGCAGGTTTTCAACTTTTTTTTTCCGGCTACTTACAAAAGAGTGCGTTTTTTCACCGTCGTACGTGTACAAGGTACATAGAAAACAATAGATCATTGGGGCTTTAAAATTAACTTGATCAGAGATCTCATAATGGCTTGTATGAAGAAACGTACCTCCCTCCTCTCGTTGATTTCTGTCTGACAAACTGAGTACAACCAGAAACTACAACACACTTCCATATTTTATTTTATCCTAGCACCTACTTTTGTTATGGTAACTTTTCAAATTATCCGAACGTCAAAGAGAAAATACAGACTATTATATTTTGGTAATAAGATATCACGCATCCCAAAATGAACGCTTTAATTCCTCTACTTGAATATTCATACAAAGAAAAACTGTCTTGTGCATAAAAATATTCGCCTCCTAAATAGCACCCTATTTGAAGATTAACATGATGTCTTCTCCAGTTACGCTGGAAATAGGAAATTTTATTATGCACTAAATATAAAAATGCGTTGAACCGTAAGAGCCGAAAAACAAAGATATTGAGTTAATTTGTTTTGGAAACGACAAACAAGTTGGGATGTTTTTATCGCGGTTTCTTTGTTTGTTTGTTTGTTTAATTCCGTTTTTGTTTTTACAAAAACTGTTATAATTTAGCCTTTCAACCTATCTATGCAAAAACAACAAGATTCATTTTGTGAAGAATCTTATAAAGGAGATGAAAGAAATGTCAGATTTAATTCAAACTTAAAACGTTTGAACTTAGACAATGAATCAAGGCTAGCCAGGAGTGTTTGTTTAAGAGGCATTTTCCGTCGCTTTGCCAAAAACATAACACTAAGAGCAACTCTAACGCCTGGTTTGGACACAAGAAAAGAAAACAACTTCTTTAATGATAGTTTTACAAATATCTATTTTACTCCTAATTGTGCTTTAACTATGTTGGTTCCCATTCGATTCTTCTTATGTTGACTTCACTTTAGTTGTGTCTATCCTTATGGTTCCATGCGCTTATCGCTCAAGTATATGAAGGCCCGTTTATTTGTCAGCTGGATGAGAGTTAAGGTATCGTTTTACGAAAAATACAATTTTGAATTCTTTCTGGTAACTGCTCGTCTTTGTTTTCAACTCGTGGATACGCGAAGCGTAGGAACCAGTTATTGTGGGCTGTGCGTGCCACTCACTCACTATTCGTAAGTAGTCGGCCCCGAACGAGAGCACTCGGTACATCGATCGTTCCCGAAGGTCGCTCTGATTAAAGTAGTTGACTCCCACTCAACGTGCATCGTTTCCGGAGGATTTGCTGATTTTGTAACTTTCACAGGACGATTAGTCTGTCTTTGTCTTCAGATGGACTGAAAGATGTCAGTTCAAATTAGTACCGTGGGAAACTTAGAGACTGAATTTCAATACCTTTGATTGGTTCAGTCGCTAAACATGTCAAGGAGATGATCATTTGGTCTTACCGATCAACCCCGCAAGTTCACAGGAGGAATATAAGCTTAAATTTCAGCTTTCTGAAAAAAGTGACCTGAAAATGAGTAAATCTCATGCCCTTGATGAAAATGAATCATATTTGTCGAACATATCGAGCCTACGTGAGCGAATCGAGGACTTCTAGAACGAAACAACTACTGAAAACAAAGCGAGAAACATGCGAAACCAAAGAACTTTTGTGGTCAGACGAGGACAGCAAATATTGCTTCGATCGAAGACTAGTGGTTCCACATTAGAAGTGGAGTGCTGACCCATACAGAAACCTTTGTCTTCATCCAGTCAAGGCTGTGCTCTTGCGGCTTGCGGCGACCTGAGCGGTTAACGTTTGGGCTAATTAGGGCAACTGCGAAAAATTATTTGTCGCCCGGCAGGGCACTCTTGCTTGAAGTCCAGTGTGAATTATAGCAGGCCAAAACACACTGGTGTTGGTTTTAATGTGTTAGCGAAACATTGCAGAAAAAATTCGTTCTACAAACAGTCGAACCGACACTCGATCTTGATATTCATAGCTGTTAGAAAAATTTGTTGCAGATTGTTGACTTCAAACAGGGGCACCCGACGACAACTTTCGGTAGATATCTGTTCGGTGGAGGGTAATTCACCTTGGGTTTTCGGCGTCGATTAAAGAGTGCACTCGGATTTTCGTAACCATAACGTGGCCTGAAAGATTCGCAATTGGGAAATCATAGCTCCTGAGATTTTCGGAAAGGTCGTAATTGCTGTATTTGGCAGTCAAAAACGTCAGCTAGCATTTTTGGAAAGAAAATAGTTCCCTAGAAAGCCCGTGGAAAGTTCATTTCAACTTGCATTTTCTCAAAGTAAGATTTTGTTCCCTAACATTTTCGGACAATTAAATTTTCAGCTAGTGAATCTGAACAGATGAACTTTTTCTAGCTTATGAAAACATATCTTTAAACAGACTTCAAACACCATAAGGTACTTAAAAATGCCTTTCTACAGCTTTTGGTTGATTTGGCTCGTTGGGTGCCCATGTTCAAAGCTTGTAAACACAATCTTCTCTGGAAACGAGCCGCGCGGGCTTTCACGTCAATCTATACAAGCCACACAAATCTGCTCCGTTTCTCAGAGTATCTCAATATTTCTTTCTGATGATTTATTTCTGGTTTATTCTAGTGCCTCAGAAGTTGTTCACAGGCTGGCATCTCTACGCAAGTTGTTTATTTTGACGTTTGTTTGCAATTCACCTCGCGTTCGTTTCTGCCGATTGTTTATTTTTGTTAATTTGGACAACATATAAACAAAGTAAACTATGTAACGCTATCAATTACAGAAAAGAACTAGTTAAATAGAAGCATGTTTTTTCTTATTGAAATAGTACAGTTTTAACTTGTTTTTTGTTTTTATTGCGTGATGAGTCATTACATTTGCTTATCGCGAAAGCCAAATTTAGCAAAACACTAGACTTTGCTATCTGCATCCATGTTCGACTGTTAGGTCGAAAAATGAACTAGGCGATGATTCTAAACCTGAATTATCCCTGCAAGGTTTTTCTTCAAAATAGTCATTTTTACACCTTTGCATTGTTTATTTGTGTTCTATTTTAATCACACACTCAGTTGCTGATATTTGGAAGAAGCCATAGCATTTATTGAAAAGACAAATATTTCCAATTATATTTTATATACCTAAAAGTACACCAGAAAAGCTCGAGTCTCTTATTTACTTTTATAATCAATTAATCACGCAATCAATTAATCATTAAATTATTGATTAATTGTTTTGGGCGACCAGCTTCTTGGCCTCGGCACCCTAGTCGGAATAGTTGAAATTTTTCTTTGAAAAAAACATCAATGCACAGTATTCCTGTATTTTTTAGAACAGGACCCATAAAAAAATAGCACGTCAGTTTATTTATAATCCCACATGCATGTGTAGTCTCCTCTGCACACAACTTCTTGAAACCTGCTAACTTCACTGCCTACGGTTAGCCTAACTGACAGCACTCTTTTTGCAATCGTTTGCATAACAAAAAACGCGACTAGAAGAGAGCTGGGGATGAGTGAATGTCTTAATAGTGATACCCCCAAAACGGGTCTAGATTCACGGAAAAATACTACACATATATGTTCCCTGCAAAGGCCAGAAAAATAAATAAAACTTAAAACAAGTGAAAATTTCCACCATTCCTTCACATATGTCTTCTAGTAATATGTCTACAACAAAGGCCGGTGGACAAAGGCTTGGCTTTTTGTACCTTATTCACGAGTTAGCCATAGGCACCCTTTGATAAAAACTTCCAATAAACTCGTAATTGGCTTGTTTTTAATACTCAAGAATTTTCAGAGGTATTTTTATTGACTAAATTGCAAATCATTGTCTCTCTCAGTTGTGCCTGGCTTTTTGAAATTAGAAGATTTCCCAAATTCACCGCCGACCGGTCAGTTCAGCTGGTAGAACACTGGACTACCGTGCGGGAGGTCTCGGGTTCAAACCCCGGCCGGACCAACACCCAGGGTCTTTAAAATAATTGAGGAGAAAGTGCTGCCTCTGTAATGACATCTCCAAATGGTTAGACTTTCTAGTCTTCTTGGATAAGGACGTAGGCCCCGTCTCACAGTACTGCGTGGTTCTTAATGATTTATGGGACGTTAAAAAACATACACACTTTCCGCAAAGAGCAGGGAACGTAGTTCCCGGTGGTGTGGCCTGGTCGTCTTTCATATACCATGTATCACCTTATATGTTACTACACATGTAAAAGGGCATTTGATTATCTCGTCATAGTAAATGCGCTACACAAATTTACAAATTCATTCATTCATTCATTCATTCATTCATTCATTCATTCATTCATTCATTCATTCATATTCTTGTCTGCTTTGAATAAGTTTTATCCTTTTTTTAAGATTAAAATTCACTTTTTCGCTCAGTAATTATTACAGTTGTGTAACAAATTGCTTGGTAATGTTCTCACATGAACGAGACTAAAGTTTTTTTCTTCTAACCTTTTGTTTGTTTGTTTAATTTATATTGTTTTTGTATTTCTTGTTGATGCAGACATAAATTTCCTTTACACAGGTTAAAGAGAATCACTGATCTGACTCTTTTTACTTTTTTTGAAAATTAAAACCTCTACCAAAAGACGTTATGAAAATTGGTACTTGCTCTTTGGCGTTGTTGTTGTTTTCCTTCGTTCCTTCTTGTCTTCTTTTTTCTATGTCCTCTTTTCCATTTTTTTTGTTTTTGTTTTTGTTTTTTTTCGTTTTGTTTGTTTTTTCTTTTTTTTTTTTGCCGACCAAGTTCGAAACATTTTAAGCCTGGAAAATAAAAAAAACATTAATGGTGATATTACATAAACCGACTTTTAACGCCGATTTTTAATTCATGTTACACGAGACAACTACTTACGCAACTTTGTTGCGGCAATGGTACGCAACGGTATGTTACACGACACGATTTTTTAACGCAACATTGTCCGCAACGTTTGAGCCCAGGCTCCTGGTAGACAAATGTGGCGGACAATGAGTGTATTCTGGTGTATTCTAGGACGATGTTGTGTCAAAAGTCAACGGTGAGAGTGTGACACGCACCAACTCCAGCAAAATTCGGGCGACAATATTGTAGGTTTGTGACTCATTTTCATGAACCTGCAACGTGTAACCCCAACCAAATGGTGTGTTACAAATTGCCTATGTTATACGATATCGATTTTTAACGCAACAGTGTTGCTCGTGTAACATCACCATAAAGCACGACTAAATATGAGAAGATATAAATACACGCGTTTTTGTCGCCGAGACCTGCTAGCCATCACGAGTTCAGTATTTTCAGCGAGTTTTGTAACAACAGGAAATTATTGTATTTTGCGCATAATGGAGCCATTTCCACAGCACCAAGATGGAAAATTGCATAGATTCCTTCTACCAGGTAAACATAGTAGAAACTCTCTTTTTCACCAAATTTCACAACATCACGGAAGTGCCTGGTCAAAATAACACAACGTGAACAATCAGTAAAATATTACAACGAGCATTTCTTTCAACAAACTCTGATCATTAGCAAAATAAATACTAGTAAAAATCTAACTCAAATATTGTTAGGCAACTTGACTGAAAAAATTACAAAAAGCCGTCTTTCTTTTTCCTGGACTTGTGTCCGCCTATTTCCATAAATTACAGCAGTACGTGTTTGCGGGTTACTGTATATGCTTTTTGTACAAAAGGTACTTCTGTCAACATTGACTCTAGAATTAAAAAGATTTGCGGCTTGTTTGTTTAAACAAAACCAGTTAAAAATCAATTAAAAACCAAATCGCCAACAAGTACGAATTTGTCACTGATCGAGGTGGAATACATATGAAATGATCACAAACAGTAACACAAGTCATGTCCAACTTGAATAACAACTTGGCGAGGGTCGAAATCAACGAAAACTGGCACAACAAGTGATAGGCTCGATTTTCGTGAACGCATTAGGAGTCCTATTCGCCGTGTAGATCTACACAATTTTAATTAACTTACAGTAATAAGGCCGTCGTGTAATTTTCACGCATTCATTTTTTATTTTCTTCATTATGATTGCTTTCAGTCACCACGGACTTTCGGAAAGTCGTGTTATATTCATTGAAAATCACTCTAATTGGGATCGTTCGGTTTTGAAGGTCAACATCACGGTGGGAACATTTTTGTTTGCATTCGATCTTGCGCGATACAAGACAGCAATAGGATTGGCAATCACTGGAAAGAAATTACGTTTTGAGAAATCGTTTTGGGACCAAGCGGTAAGTGACTGAAAAATGTGCATGCTAGAAAGCGCGCGTAAAGAAGCAGAAAAAGCGCCCCAAAATGGTTCGCGCTAAACTAGCAGTTCTTTACAGGCGAAACTAGGAAAATGATTGAGGATAGTATAGATTACCGACAACTGCTTTTTATGACAATTTTTTTTTATTTCTCTAGAAAGGTTTAATAAAGGTTCTCTTCTATAACTACATGTAGTTTTAAGGGCATCGTCTGGAAGCTCAGAGCCGGCCGCACGCCCAATTCAGGGTTCAAGAGTGAAGAAATGGACTTCTATGAAAAAATAGATTAACCAAAACGAGATTGATTTGTTGGGCAGCTTAAAATAATTATACTTTCCGAGACGATTTTGATTTGTCCGGATAAATTTCAAGTTTTATCGTATGTGTGGTACATCCGAAATTACAAAATGCAATGTTTTCTCTGAAATGTGTAAAGATACATGGAAGTGCTGATTTGGAAGGAAAACAACACGGGTATAGCCCCAAGCTCTCCGCAAAAGCTAGATCATCTTGCCTGTTATGTTCAGTGAAGCAGTTCTAATGTTATCAAATCAATTTGGCCTTAGAATTAGTGGAATTTTAAGAGATTCCATAAATGAAGGAAGGCTCATTTTAAAAGTGAGCATCGATGACAGGTTAAACTGAATGGCTGTCTACATGAGAAAACTCGCACCGGCGCGCGTTTCATACCGGGGTGAGGTTCATACCGGGGCGACTTTTGCCCCGGCACGGTTCCCTCGCGTAGCTCTGTATTCGTTTAAAAAGTCGCCCCGGTATCATGTAAACACCCCCTGAGACACGCTCGAAAGTTTTGCTTGTATATGAGCTTCCTTCGCTTTAAACAAAAGAATCTTAAGCCTTGGCGATACAGAACGCCACGTTAGTTTACACTAGTTTAGACGATGTTTTTAGCCAAACCTCGTTTTAAGCCTTTTTCTAAGCAATGTCTGCTGCTAACGGTAACAAGAAGGTTTGCATCCCAGACTAGAAAAGTATTTATCTACTTAAAATAAACCACTTATAAACAGATCTGGAGGCCCAATGATTGTCTTAAGCCGCGGCGGAAGTTAGAGTTCGTTTAAATAACACGCCCTTTAAGGCTGGTTTCCATTGATCGCAGACGATTGCGGATCGCAGATCACAAAAAGTTCTGCGATCGTCTGCGATCCTATGAAAACACACTTCTGCGATCGTCTGCGATCCTGCGATCACGATCGCAGACGATCCCAGAAGATAGAACCATGTTCTATCATCTGCGATCGTCTCCGATCAGTTGCGATCCTGCGATCATATGGCAATCAACGTTCTGCGATCTTCGATCGAAACCTATCCCATAATATTTGTAATTCCGACAACGCGCGTGTACATTTAAAATTTCCGCTGACCGATTTGTATTGTTAAAGTCGGCTTTGCGATCGTTTGCGATCGTCTGCGATTATATGGAAACAGCTCTCTTTGCGATCGTCTGCGATTAATGGAAACCAGGCTTTACCGTTAAAAATCCTGCATTTTTACGGTTTTAGAATCCAGAGAGACCTTAATTAAAACCCTGTGGAAATTACATGCCCTTCATGCATATATTGCACCATAAAGCTGAAGCCTTCAGGGCTTGTATGCCAACTTTGTTACGAATATTATCAAACCGATAGTCCTGACATTGAAACACTCTATGGTTTTATCTTTAACTGATGAATTTTCTTCTGGACTTAAGTCGCTGAAATAAATTAAAAAATATATGTTTATATAGCTCTAACTCGACTAATTCTCCAGGGCGATCGCTTCACAAAGCTATGCACAATCGACAGAGAGTTAAACGTTAAAAAAAACTAAGTCTTCAGTTTTAATTTCTCTTTAAAGTCGAAACGAAATTGGAACATCTGACTTCATAAGGTATGCAACTATTGAGCGCGCTGAGAGGTTATAATTTATAAGTTATTTTATTTCTTTGCTTGAACTGCCTCCTACAAGATACCCCTGGGTTTCCGAAAATTTCCGATTCACGGCTACTTGTCAAAGAATTTGCTAGTGGGGAACGCTGGTTTTTTCGCCCTTCAAGAAACCTGGAACATCAGGAGCCCCTGTTTTACCGAAAACCAGGGGCACCCAACGGCAAATCTCGGTAGATATCTGTTCGGTGGAAGGTAGTTCGCCTTTGGCTTTCGGCATTCAATTAAAGAGTGCACTCGGATTTTCGTAACTGAGACGTGGCCTAAAACATTCGCAATGAGGAAACCATAGCCCCTGAGGTGTTAGGAAGGGTTATAATTGTTGTTTTTGGCAGTGAAAAACGTCACTTAGCATTTTCGGAAAGAAAATAGTTCCTAAGAAAGTTCGTGGAAAGTTCATTTCGGCTAGCATTTTCGCAAAGGAAGAATTTGTTCCCTAACATTTTCAGGCCATTAAAATTTCACCTAAGAAATCCGAACAGATCAAAACATCACTTTAAACAGAGTTCAAACACCATAAGGTACTTAAAAATGCCTTTCTACAGCTTTTGGTTGATTTGTCTCGTTGGATGCCACCGGAAAACATGGTTGAGAACTATGCCGGTTCACATTGTTACTTTAAATGATTTTAAAGAATGTCTGCCCTTAAATAGCTATAGGAGAGATTTGGTGGGTAATTTCGGGAACAAATTTGGTACACCTAAATTAGAGCACAAAAACTGATGTTATCATTTAACTATACCAAGGGCTAAGATCAGCATTTTCAAAGGGGCGCTCTTGCCTTCAGCAGAGTGTAGCCAAAAACTGCACTGATTGCTTCAAGGACGTTTGAATCATGAGGAACTGAGGCATCGGGGCTTCGTCAGCAGTCAGACGGTGGCGCTGCATCGGAGCTCTGTTTCGATTTCTGCAGTGACAGTGGAGGTGGCGAATTCTAACAGTTTGATTTCTAACTAAGTTAAAGATCCGTTGTGCTACCGAAAGGTGTAAAAGAGAAGATGCTTGTGTTTTTTGGAAATGTTCTTTTTGTGACTCACAAAGCCAAACAAACGTCATTTTATAATACCGAATGGGTCATTAATCAACAAATTATTTGCATCCATTGAAATTATGAATTTTAACAGTTAGCTGGTCATGAACGTTGTCAGAATCTACTCATAGTGAGCGATTCAGTAATGATAAACTTTGTCCAGCAATGCGCATGCACATACAATAACCGGCTTGGATGGCCATTTCGGTCGTGAATTAAGACTATAATTAGCTTTCTAAAAACGATGAAAGTACAACATTAAAATGATGTTGTTTAACCGAGCTTCAAACAAAACGTTGTGAGTCTTACAATGATGATGCTTCAAGCCGTATAAAATGAAAGACGGGAGATGCAACCACGTAGTTTTTTTTAATTGTTAGTTAATTTACCGTATGGTTCATTTTTCTATAATCAGGTATATTCAAAAGCGAAAACTGATGTTCGGCAATCCCCTTTTGAACATTGTCAAGCTAATGTCGGGCCTTCTACCTTTAGGAGAGCGAGATTAACCGCCGACTTTCAACTTTTTTTTCTTTGAGTGGACATTGACGTTACGATTATTGGTTTCTATAGTCAACTTTGACTTTCTGCTGTTGGATATCAGTGTTTTAATTCTAATATTACAATTACAAGTTATTCTACAGCTAATTAGAAAGAGCCGACCATATTACCGCGTTTACTACAGTTCGCGCGATTAATTACGAAAAGCGACTGTGAGGTTATTAGAATTATCAGTGTTGGATGTTGTTGTTTCAAATACCAACAGCTCTCAACAACATGGTGTTTAAATCTGGCCAACATGGTTGGCCTAACAATGTTGGGAAGCGTATCAGTGGACCTTTACGTCTTATCTTCTGGGGTAGTTTTTAACCCCAAGAATATAGTTATAGTTTTACGTTGAAAATGTTCCCCTTTAGGGTTTTATTCCCTTATGTTTATGACCAACCCTAAGGTACGGGGGCCATTTAGGAAAAAAAGAATAACAGGTGTAGGACTTCAATGAACCGCTTTTAATAAACTGCCTATCAATAGAAGACTTCTTAGATATAAAAGTAAACAAATATCATATGCCCTGGTGAAATTTTTCCCTTCGAAAGTGTCGGAAGTTTGTGAAGACCAAATCGACCATTAATGAATTCTTCGGACGGTGAATCTTTAATCTCAACCTTACGGCTGAAGAAATAATTATCAAAACATAGTGAAGCTTCTTTCGATAGTTCCGAAAATTATTTGTTAACTATGACTACACGTGTTAAGTCCGGGGAGGTCAAATATTCAGATAAAAGTACCCCAGAAAATGAAATATCGCGATGGACGCAGAAAAAATCCCAACGTATTTAGTCCTATTTGGCGATAATCACACGAATTACACCTCTCCGATTTTAAAACTACATTTTCCTAAATGATTCGCGCACGCTTAGAGATATGGTCAATGAAAATCATTCATTGGTTTTTCCCCAATGGTCCGCGGCGTGTCACAAACTCTGTATATGGTGAACAGATATGACGCAATTTCCGAAAGATACCTGTATGTTTTAAAAATAAAGCTATAATAATCTCTTCCCTAAGGAATTTAAGCTAACTCCTTTAAAGGCGCCATTCTAACGTTCTAAACCTTACTCTGCAGAGAAGCTTAAAGTGTTGTTCCAGCGCTTAAAAAAATACTGACCTCTGATCTTATTTCTTACCGCAGGAAAAAGTCATAGAGAAGAACAACTACGAGAGGAAAGATTTTAAATTGTACTGCAATTAGAGTTCGTATTGGACCAGGTCGAGAAAGTCCTCATTGCCGGTTGTCAAAGTAATAGAACTGTTGTTTGGTACAGGCATGTCGAACTGGTCAAACTTTGGAAACCTTTCTCACAATGGCACTGCAATGGCGGCCGGTAGCCCATCACAAGTTGTCATGATTCTGCAGCTGTTATTTTATTCAATTATCATAGTGGTCGGTTCAGTTGGAAATGCTTTAATTTGCTTGGCAATCCTCAGTCGGAAAAAAAGAAAGATAAGCGAGTATTTCATTCTCAATCTGGCAATAACTGACTTATCTACCAGCATCGTCAGTATTCCACTTGATATCATAGAGCGTTTAGCGGGATACTGGCCATTTGGTTCGTTTCTGTGCAAGCTAGTGTACCCTCTTCAGACAATTCTTATGGCTGTTTCGGTGTCAACATTGTTGGCAATGAGTCTCGAACGTCATCGAGCGATAATGCACCCACTGAAACCTCGCATGAAGGGGCGAAAGCCAATAATCGTGATCTTTGCCATTTGGTTGGGAAGCACTGTTCTCGTCTCTCCGTATATCTATGTGCTTGGTTTCGATGGCTTCAGCTGCGTGGAGAATTGGCCTGGAACACCGTATGTCAAGGCCTACACCATGTCTGTTTTCATCGTACTTTATGTTTGCCCACTTTGCGGCATCACCGTTGCTTACATGAGAATAGGAAGGAAGCTTTACAGAGACATCACGAATATGAAAGTTATAATGGCCGACTCTGAGGGCGGGCTAACAGGGCGACAGATGTTGAAGACTCGTGCTCACCGCAATGTACGTATCGTGAAAATCTTCGTGACAGCGGTCATCGTCTTCGCAGTGTGCATGCTGCCGAACCATGTCATGTGGCTTTGGAACGATTACGGCGATGGATACACCTCCAAACATTTCACTGACCTTTTAGTGTTTTCAAATATCCTTGTCTACGCCAACAGCTGTATAAATCCATTCATATTTGGCACTCTTCAGACTCGCTGTGGCAATAGCTGCAAAGACATCATCAGAGGGTCTCAAGATCGAGACGAAAGCAGTGGCCATAAGAGAATGTTTTCGATGCGAGTTTCCTTCACTAGCTCTTCCAAACTAAGAACATACATTCGAGGAACTTTGAGACGCCCAAGTCAAAGCTTTCGTAGCGTTATTCAACGAACGGGGACAGGAATCAGTACAAGAACCACGATGAGAGAAAGGCAAAGGCTTGATGATGGCATTGATGCAGAAAGTAATCTTTGAACCGCTCATCCAGCGCACAGTAAAGAAGGAAAATGACTAGTGTGTCATTGTGAGATCTCGCCTTCAATCATTTTGACGCGGGTGTGACTCGTGGGAATTCCTGGCTCTTCTCCGGAGTCTACGGGGCTTTTCCCTCGGCTACTCATAAATTCCTGCTCGGTCGAGAATCTACGGACATCCAGGATATCGTTCTTAAGACAGAAATCCTACGAACAATGTTATTTCTGATTGCCCTGCAGATAACCTGAAGGAAAGTCATCTGCAATCAAAAGTGAAAGAATTCATTAGTTGAAAGATGATGATGAAAAGCTTCTTCGTCCTAGGAACATTTTTTGCTACTCTTTTCGTGCTTCAAAGACACACAGTAAAGAATTTCAAGAATCATTTCTAATGTTGCTACATATCTAATAGATTTGAGCCTTAAAAACTCGACAATTTATCAATTCTGTTATGCATGGTAATGAATACTTAATCCATAGTTATGTCAAATGATGTAAGTACTATATCAAAAACGAGTGCGTGTGTTTCATCAGGGGTTCCAAACACCCAGAAACAGATGAAAGCACGACGCCGAAGGCAGAGTGCCTTTATTGTTTCGAGGTGTTTGGAACCCCTGATGAAACACGAAGCACGAGTTTTTGATACGGCTTTTCAAACTTGCATAAAAATACAATGGGATATAGCAAATATATTATCTGTATAATTAGCACCGATTGTTTTAACGAGCAATAGCGAAAACATTCTTTCGCATTTTTCACAACTCTTTGCTGCATACATTTTGTGGGAGTTGTTTGTTTCGCGTCAGTAGTCATACGCTGTAGTTGACACATGATGGCGGAGATCACTGACGGAGCGAGTCGTTTTCGTCCACCTAAAACCTTATCCGAGGTCCAGTTGATAGCTTATGAGGCCGTCCCAGCTTCTACAAAGTACAAAAGTACCATGGTAGCTGGAAAGAGATACGAAAGTGCCGATTTTGAACAAGCGGTCTTGTCAAAGATTATGACTTACACGAGGTGAATTTGTTCCCCTGTAAAATATAGGAAATGGATGCTGTGTCTCTTAACTAATAGCTTGCAAAGTTTGTCATAGAAGTAGCTACATGTACAAAGAGTCAGGGGAAAGATGTCCACCAGTACATTTTTACGTGGTAGCATGTGTCTGAAGCGTCGGTTGGAAGATGAAAATGTTGCCAAGAATTTGAATCTACTTGAGATTCAGGGTAAAAGAGATGTCATTTTCACGTTACTTTAAAGGATGCCAGTTAATAACTGCCTGCATTGACATTTTTGAGGTTGCTAATTAAAATTCAAGTGTCTTGATCAGTTTTTGAACTAAAATCGGACTTGTCTTGATCCGTACTTTCATTGGGTATCAAGATACATGCACCTGACCAAAATGGGGCACTCCGATTGGCTAATACCCTCATGAATAATTAGTGAGTTTGAGAAGAGTAAAGGAAGGCTTGGGAAACAGCTACAGCCTCAACAGCTAGCCTTCCCCCACCCCCCTCTGAAGCTCCCATACGCTTTTGAAATCAAACTGCTTCTAGCCATTGTGTCATGGTGTATGTGTTTTTTGTTTGTTTGTTTGTTTTCTTCTTCTTTTTTTTTTTTTTTTTACTGAAATTGCCAGTTTATTCCACATTGTTAGTTCTCCCTACATAGTTGTATTAATTGGATGCAGATCAACAAAATGTGGAGGCTATTACGTATGCCAGGCTGGAAACGCATTGCATGTGGACAATCCGGATTATTATAAGTAGCAATCCTGTTGATGCATGTCGCGTAACCTAAGATAATCTGTGCTACTAAACTTAGAGCGCTTCACAGTGTAAATAACTTTATGGCAAGGGAGGAATTTTCGTGAATTGCTAACATGATTCACCCATCTGACAGCGTCTGTGATCATCACTAGGAATTTAGAGATTTTGACTAGCTAGACGAGATTAAGTTAAGATTTAAGAACATTTTGCATCGTAAACGTACCTCGGCTACATAAAATTAATCGCGGAGAACGTGTTGTAAAATCTCTGAACCATACATTATTCTCTCAGCACACTACCCTATCTGTTATTCATAATAACTATATTATTATTTTAGTTAGAAAGCAAGATTGAATTGTACAGAGGGGGAAGAGAAAGTTTAAAGTTTTAAGAACATTTTGCATCATGAACGTGCTTAAGCTATATTTATAAAAGAAATCGCGAAGTACGTGTTGTAAAATATGCATATATTATCAGATTCTCTTAGCACCTTAGCCTCTCTTTTATTCAAGAGAAATTTATTATTAGTTTGATTCGAAACAATGTTAAACTGAACAGAGGGAAATAAAACTGAAACCTTTTACCTTAAATAGTGGTGAAAGATTGCTTTCATAAAAAGTTCGTGAGGTGTTGCAATCTGTAGGTGTTCTAAGCAGTCGTTTGAGATCCTAAACGCGCATACCATTGTGTATTTCTACGTCATAATAGGCAATTTTTCCTGAGACGAAATAACTATTTTATTAACCGACTGTGACGTTCACATGGGCGATGGGCAAAAACCTGTACCCACCAGCTTGGCAGTAGGCACAGTAATCCTAGTGACCTTAACTGAACTTTTAATTCGATTATTTTTGGATTTATATATGTATACAAAAAAACAAACAAAAAAAACAAACAAAAAAAAAAGATTCACCGACGATGAATACCTCGTAGTAACCTGGGCAAATTGTAAGGAATTTGACATAAATGTCCGTAGAAAAAGACAAAAAGGAGTACGAACTGGCTGGTCAGCAGACACTCACCACAGAGGGGAACTACCCGTAATAATTAAGCAGATTGTGTTTCTTCCCGCATTTTTAATTGGCCTGGCTGTAGTTCCAAGAGTGTTTCTCGCTTTCCACTACAGTTTGTCTGTCTTGAGGTTACACACTTGCTTCTGCTTCTTTTCGCCAACGTTCAAAAAAGAAAAAAATATACAGACTTTCGATTTCTTATTATCACCGGGTTAACAAACTGGGGTAGTAGCCGACGGACGCAGAACAGATTCCACTGATTCTAACCATATGTAGAGATAATCACGAATTAAACCTCTCTGGTGTTAGAATACGTTTTTCTAAATTATTCGTGCGCTCTTAGAGAGATTGAAATGTTGTGGTAAAAAAATTGTTCGATAAATTTGCCAGCTTCCTTTATTA
>JAEMWC010000021.1:1107500-1142500 GCA_016490735.1 Pachyseris speciosa
TAGTCATTTGGAGAGCCTTATGGCCCATTATTTAAACGACGTTTATACCCTGATTATAATATCCCTGCTCTAAACCACAGTTTGCAGAAGGCTTCTGTTATTTAGACAAAGTTTAGCTTAGTCAAGGGTTAGACGGGGCTTAGCCATCGATTAACTAACAAAGCCAGCTAAACCTTTTTATAGGCAGGTTACCCGAGTGATATTGTAAGATACAGACTGTTACGTCAATGAGCCAGTCATCAATTGCGTCATAAAATTCATAATTTAAGAGAGAGGAAAAGTCCTCTTGAACAGTACCATAATGACGATTTTCGTTTGAGAGCAATTAATAATTCATTTTGAACAAATTTTGAGGGACAGTTTTGAAGTCACAAAAGGGTTTCCCTCTTACCGTTGAGAAGAATCTTTCTACGCTACTGCAAATTTTCAACGAGTGACTGGCTTTTTATTCGGTGCATCGATAAATGGAGCTTTTAAGGTAATTCACAAAGTTTCAAGACACTGATTCCTAAACGTAATTCACAATTCATTTTTTGGCCTCCAAATTTGCATTAATCAAAAGTAAAGTTTCATGAGTGAGTTCTGTGAGCGTTTGTCCGACTCTTTTTTCGTCTGTAATTTAATTTTCTTCCAACAGTGCCTTCACTTGTATGTGATTTCCACTCGGGTTTACTGGGTAAAAGCGGTCTGTGTAGGATGTTTCGTGTAGGTTACATAAACAGTGTGTTGCTATACTTCGGAAAGTCGTACATGAAGAGTGCAGTGTAAAACGGGAGCGTTGAGCGATGTTTGACATTAAAAGATTTTTGTTGTGATTAATCCGGCTGATCTAGTTGAATCTGTTCCTGATATTCTACAGTCTGCACATAGGAATTGCATTCGATGCCTTTTCTTTTTTCTTCACTAAAGCTCTCGTTATCACAACCCTTGTTTTCAATCTCTTGAAACGTTGCCCAAGTTCCACAAGGAGAAATTGTTCCTCCTCGCTGAAATTTGTTGTCCTGCTTTTACTGACATGTTTTACGGACATGTTTCACGGGGTACCCAACGAGAATACAGTTCAAAACCACTTAAACATAAAACGTATTTTAGTATTAAAACGGCAGATACAGGGATATTTTTATCCGCTAAAAATGTTTCATTTGTTCGGATTTCCTAGCTGAAAGTCTAGTGATCCGAAAATTATAGGGATCAAATTTCAAACTTTCTGGAAGCGATTCCACCGTGACAAACAACATCTCAAAGGGCGTGACACTTGTGTGCCAACTACCACCTCATGATTGGCCAACAAAGGTCACACCAATTCAATTTCCCACACCGAAATCTAACGCATCTTTGCAGTTGCTCTCATGGTTGCGTTGTTGCAATTGGCTCAAAGTGAGGTCTCAGTCTGAGGCATATTCTTGCACAGCACTATTCAAACACAAAAGTGGAAAAATAAACCTCACCTTCACAAGAGAAGAGCTTCAACAATCCAAATTTTCCTCTACAATTAGATAGAAATGACTTTCGGCATATAGCCACGCCATGCTCTGGAGATTTGTGTGCCTGCTACCATCTTCTGATTGACTAACAACCTTCACACCAAAAACTAACATGTCTTTTCATTGGCTCTATTATTTCCGTCTTTTCAATTGGCTCAAACCAAAGTCTCAGGGGAATCTACATTACATGAGGTTACGTCAATCGAGAAGTCTCAGTGGAATCTACATTACATGAAGTTACGTCACTCGATAAGTCTCACGGGAATCTACCTTACACGAGGTTACATCAAAGTCTTTTTCATTTAATGAATCCAACCTAGGTCAATTTGAATTAAACTAGGCTTTTTTTTTCAATTGGTGTATTTGAATCAGATGAAGTTTTGTTATTGTTAACTAGGTGTAGGATGGTAATTTTTTCACGAAAATTCTGTAACCATAGTTACAGATTAGGCCGAAGCATTGATTTATTATTTTTAGCTTTGTTGTCAAGGTTAGGATTAACTGTTAGTTTTGGCAAGGGTTATTTAAAGTATTCCTTTTGTTGGCAGCTATTTCAATTGGTTTTATAAGGGTACCAACAGAACCTTTGTGTAATTTTTTTTGGTTGGTGTTGCTTGGAATATATCCTAGTAGAAATTCATTTGTTGGTCCTTATCATTAGAAAATGAAGTGAATAGTTTATTAATAATAAGATACCATTGAATGCACAGTTTCTACTAAGATTTATTACAAATACTATATGAAATAAAATTCACATATTTGCACAACCAGTTTCAGTTGTTATTGTTTCCCCTCTTTTTATTCTGTTTGGCCATTTTGCAGCCAGATGTGAGAGTTAGTTCCTTTTTAGTACAAAATTTAGCATCTTGGTTTCAATCTTGCTACTCCAGTAAAATGAGAGTGCTCATGAATCCAAATCTCCATTATCATTTCCCTCCCTCCCTCCCTCTCCCCTCCCTTTCTTTTATATAAAAAAAAAAAAACATTTGGAAGCCAAAGAGACATCGTGTCAACTTTCTAAAGCTTTACAGAAACATACTCCAGACCTTCCAACACTTCTAGTCTTGCAACTTGGTAAATCCAAATTCCCAATGACTTGTGCTTTGCTCTTAAAGCAGTTTTTAGCATTCTGGTTTAATTAATCACCTGACTGTGTATCTGAAATACCCCTAGAAACCATGCATTTTTAGGTATAATTGTGAAGAAGAGCCCCTATACAAGTTGGCGATAACCTACCGATCAACTGTTTACATTCCACTAACAGATTTGCAACAGTTGACGGACATTAAATCTACCACATCAAAATTAACAAACAACATCTTAAATACACTGTATTACTAACAGCAAGTTGACCTGAAGCCACGGTTGACAGTATTGTAACAAAACCGTCGCCGCTTAGTTGCAGTGTCTTACCACATTGACACATGCATTATGCTAGAAAATTGACAACTTTACGAGTGAAATACTGAACTTGAAACTCCTGTTTTTACACTGAAAAAATGCAAAACACTGAAACTTCACCCAGTATCTGGTTCAATTATTCGACAAATTCATGTAACATTCAAAAGAATGGGACCCAAAGAAACTTTGCCAATACGGTGGACAAAATAATAAAAGTGGACAAATTAAGTCAGTCAGTCGTCGCAACAAGGTTAGCATAATATATAATGTATTGGCACATAGGTATTTTAGATTTGAGGGAAATACTACTGACCTTAAGCAGTCACATTTCAGAAATTTCTCACCCTGTAGAATAAAGACAATAATATTACAAGAGAAAGCCAAATGAATGTAATCCTTCATATTTTTCAATTCACAGGATAACAGTAACACAATTTACCGAGGCTCTAAACGAAGCTGCACCAAGGAATTCATCCTAGTTGTAGATAAAGATAAGAAGGTAGATATATTTAATTATTGTTCCACAGCAAGTGTTGGATATGATATGTACCCTTGTAGTCAAGGACTGAGGTGCACAGCTGTGAGTTGGCTATTATTGTCTTGCATCCAACAAACTTGAGGGAAACTATTGTTTTTAATATTAAAGTTAATTAAAAATTCTAAACACTAAGAAACTTGAAAATAAAGTATTTATGCACAAAAACACTCGGAAACACTTGAAGTAATTATTGGTTTCGATAATTATAATGTCACAGTCGCTACCCGTATATGAACTGTATACGAGCTAATAGCAGGGATTGAGTGTGGTAGTTTGTCATAACTTCTGGTTACTATATATCCAGTGTTTAGCGCACAATATTGTGCAGTAGTGTCTCAGTGAGAGCACATGTTTTGCTGGATCTCTAATTGTATTTGTTGTATGAAAGAAATGTCTTTCTTGTGAAGTGCGGTGTTAGAAATCAAATGAAGAGATGATCCTCGCACTTGCTGGACAATTTAAGTAATTGTCTCATATGCACCGGAAAAGTTTTCAGGTGACTTAGCGGGATTCATACCCACAACCTCTGCGATGCCGGTGCAGTGCTCTTACCAAATGAGCTATGAAGCCACACAGCTGAGAGCAGGTCAATTTGTTGTGTGGCTTCATAGCTCAGTTGGTAAGAGCACTGCACCGGCATCGCAGAGGTTGAGGGTTCGAATCCCGCTAAGTCACCTGAAACTTTTTTCGGGTGCACATGAGACAATTACTTAAATTGTCCAGCAAGTGCGAGGATCATCTCTTCATTTGATTTCTAACACCGCACTTCACAAAAAACATACAACAAATACAATGAGAGATCCAGCAAAACATCTCTTCATTTGATTTGATGTATTTGTTCTGCTTGAATCATTAAAGCACACTAGCTCTGCCTTAAAAAACATAGCGGGTGAACCAATAAGATTGCTAGAAATTCAATATAACGAGATGTACTTAGGTATACTCACAGAAATCCAAGCTCTTTTAACAGAAATTGGTCTGCACAGCCTCTTTGTGGTGCAGGGAAGCGATTTTGTTAAGGAAGCGAGACCCCAGACTCCCTCCATTCTCGCTTTCCTCACCAAAGAAAACTTGTGCGCAGGCTAAACCAGAATCAAATGTTTAACCTTCTTCATCACAGATCTTGCACTTATTAATTGACAGAGTTAGACCACGCCATATGGCTCGAGGTCATGGCACACCGGCAGACTGACTGCAGTGAGATCCAATAATTTGTGCTATTACATTAAGCTCTTGGATCACAGATGGGCTGATGCTAATGTCTGCCTATTGTTTCCTTAAGGAGAAAGTCCTTGCAATCTTGTGAAATAGGAACGTTCTGTTTACTGAATATGTTTTGCATTTCCTCAGACATTCACTTTAGAACGGATTGAGTCAACCATTCCACAGTTGAAGAAAGTAAGGTATTCAGAAATATATGCTATTCACCATGTGCGCAGTCTTTATTGGGAAAAAAATATGAACTTGCAATGGTTGGTCATTTCCTTTTTTTTTGTTTAAAACATAATGAAATGCCTGCAAAAAGGATCAACTCAAATAATTTAGGCAGGGCATAAAAAATCTCAGGTCCTATTACCCATTCCAAGTACTGGTAAATTCCTGCTCTTGGGAAAATTTACTTGCCCACTGGGCAAATTGGTTTCAGTATTTTTTTCCTTCCCTGTTAGGGCTACAGTAATTGTAATGGCATGATTCTCTATTGTAACTAAACAGTTTTCTAGGTGGTTAGTTTATTGTTTGAGTCCATGTCGAAATTACTTCTTGCCACAATTAAGTTAACAGTTTCAATGATAAGTATCTTTATAGCTAATAAAATAATTATTTCAATGAATCAAGTGTTGTAATTAACAACTCAGCACACAATAGATACCATCTTCTGTGAACAGGCCATATGAGAGAACACCCACTCATTCCTGGAACCAATCAGATTACAGGAACCAAAGAATATAGACCCCATGCAAAAATGGCTGCCTTTAAATTATTCTTTTCTTCGATTTCAAAATAGTCTCACTAACCTCTTTTTGGTGATCAAAATTCTAAAGAATTTGTTGTACCAAACGACGTTAGCGAGGCGATTTTAAATTCGATCAAAAGAATAATTTAAAGGTCGCCATTTTCACATTGGGTCTCTTGTCTTCTCTGATAAAATTAAAATGACTTTAAGGGTAAATTACACAAGACAGGATTTGATTCATAATTTTTTTATGTTTAAATCATCTGTCATGCATTTAAGGTGGCTCAGACCAGTTTCAACACTTTCAAGAGGCCTTGTTATGAGAAGGATTGACACTGCAACACTTTATCATGTAACAGCAATGTTAAGGTATCATGTGAAACATCAACTTTTTTTACAATCTACTGTACAATCACAGTTATTTAACAATTACGATACAATCTACTATACAATAACAACAACACTGACTGCAATAAGGTTAATACATTGTCTCCTTCATGAAGTAACATCAGTTCTTGCTGAACAAGATGAAGTCATTTTTATGAAGTAATAATCTACCATGGCAATAGGAAAGCCTTGCGAAGACACCCTATATTTTGACTTCAGTTGATCATATCTGAAAAACAAACTCAGTGACTCTGATTTCTTATTGCACAAAAGTGATGAGCAGGCCAAGATGGAGTTCTCTGCAAAGTTTAAAAGAATTCTGTGGAGCGGATTCAGAGCTACCTTAAATTTTAAATTATATAAGGTGGCTCTAATCCGCTCGACAGATTTTTTTAAGCTTTGCAGAAAGTTTCATTCTGGCATGCTGATTACAAAAAATGGGGGTCACTGAGTTTGTCTTTGAGTGAGCATCTAAATCCAAAATATGGAGTGTTTTTGCAGGACTTTCCTGTTGCCACAGTAACTTTTTATGTCACAAAAATGACTGAATCTTTTTCAGCAACAATTGCTGTTTGATATAATTCCATAACATTGCTGTTGTGTTGTAGTACATGTATCAATCCTTCTAATAAGAACATTTCTTTCAAGTATTGAAACTGGTTTGAGCCACCTTAAATGTAAACCACTTTAAAGGAATATTATTGTAGTGAATAGTCTGCAAGAGGATATTAAAGCCATAGAGCCTCTTGGCTTTTTCAAATTCCAACTAAAGACAATGCACATCATCATCAAATCAGTTTTGATCCAGGTTGCATGTAAACGGGGGTGGCCTGATTTACCCCACTTTGGCAGCAATCTTTATAACTCCCACTCTCCATCTCGCTCAATTCATGGCGTCCTTTTTCTCCAAACCAACACTCTTGCTCTCCTTCTCCACTTCCGTTTTCCACATCTTCTTTGGTCGTCCTTGCTTCCTCTTGCCCTTTGCTTCAAACTCCAACACTTTTCTCAGAACATGCCCATCATCCCTCCTCAACACATGCCCGTACCATCTCACTCCATTCGCCTTTGCCATCTGAACCACTTTTTCCTTCAGTCCCAACATCTCCATCAGGTCCTCTGTCCTCTTATTCTCCATCAATTTTGCACCACACATTGCTCTCACCATTGCTCTCTCAGTCCTAGGCCTTCTCAAAATTGCCATCTCATTTTCCCTCAGACACCATGTCTCACTCCCATATAACATCACCAATTTTACACAACTCCGATAAACCATTCCTTTCACCTTCAGCGAGAACCTTTTTGAGTTCAGCAACTCTGCGCATTCCCTGAACTTTACCCAGCCATTTCTGGATCTTGCTGTCACATAACTATAAACGTTACCACGGGAAAAATCTGATGACTCCCTTCCTCACCGTTTTGCCATTTCGTCTTCCCCCCACCTGTCCTTGGCTTTTCCTTATCGAGAGTTCGAGCTGTACTTTTAGGTCCGAGGGGCAATAAATCACCTGCCGAAGGGCTGGGGCGAAACATTTGAATTAACGAAAGGGGAAGAATGGTAAGGGCCCGTTTCTCGAAAGACCCGGTCACTGAACGGGAACAGAACCACATTTTGAAATCAAATACTCAACAAAAGTAAGGTGTGTTCTGACCTCTAATGTAGTCCATTTTGTTGCATTAGTTGATATCGTTACTGTATAGTTTTCAAAACTTTTGAAACTCCAATCTGGAATGGAAAAAAAAATTTAACGAGCCCGGTAATAACTGGGAGCTACGAGAAAGGTGCTCCAATAGAGTTAATGAATGTTCTGTAATTACCCTATTTGTCTCATCTGTCAGGTGGACATGGTTTGCGTTAGTCTCCTCCAATGAATTTCTCGTTACCTCGCAAGTAAATTGCGCCAGATTGAGCTTTTTAGTCAGCTTGGGTTACTTGTAGTTTTAGGTTACCAAAATACCAACCAAGCGCTCAAGAGAACCATGGCAACTTTAATCAATAATTCATTGAATGTTCACCAAATAAAATTTTAACTACGTAAACGTCCTCAATATTTTGAGCTTCTTTGTAACGTGCACATTATCAGTCATCTCTGTAACCACACCAAGGTAAGAACTTCTGACACTTTTCAATGAAAGATTGAAGTATGTTTCTTTTTCGCTTATTTTATCCCGAGAATTATTCAAAATAAGACAGGAATCTTACTCGAACACGGAACTCACGAACTTTTATCAAAACGAGAGATGATAGATGATGCCAACAAACAAATTAAGTTTTTAAGAATTTTCCATTGCATCCTCGCGATTTAGTGAGTTTTTCTATCGTCCCTGTATCACTATTAAGTTAGATTGCTGGTTGGACGTATAAGTTCAAACAATCCAAATGCAAACTTTACTTTCTTTTCCAGCATATACGAATCCACATGTTATCCGCACGCTTTGTGGTCTGGTTCCTGTCCGCAGTTAATAAAAATTGCCCGGCAAGGCACTGTGAGATTTTGACTGCTTTCAAGTACTTAACTTTTTGTGTACATGCTATATTGAGTCTTAAGATAAAGGCCGTTCCTTTTAACAAAGCAGAGTTTGCGTTTTTGCGTTTTTCCCTTTCAACTAAAGTTCATTTTCTGTCTTGAGGTTAAACATTTCGCTTAGAATAGAATAGAATAGAATAGTTAACAATTAGATTATGAGCTCGAGATTTCTATCGCGTGATAGCTGATGAGGGCGCCGCCCGAATCAGCTATCACGCATAGAAATCGAGAGCGAATAATCTAACTGTTTTAGCGAAGAAGCGGCCGCCATATTGTTGACAACCGCTACTCACTATCTATCACAGAATAGATAGCGATTAGGTTAGCCAATCAGAGAACGGCATTCGTGATAGAACGCTGCTAGATTTATACTAAAATACAATACTTATAATAAGATAGAATAGAACAGAATAGAATAGAATAGAATTGAATTGAATAGAAAAACTGATTTAATGTCGAAGAACGTGGGGAGTGTTTGCACAATCTTCCGAGCCAGAGGCTCATGTTAAAAACGCTCGACAAACTAAAATTACAAAACAAGGTAAATTGTGAATTATGCACAGACAAGTATAAAAACCTAACTATTAAGTACATCAAGAGTATGTAATAATGTAAAAATAGATAAAATTATATACATTTCATACACTGGTACCCTGTGAATTTAACATTATTCAGGCGAGTCGAGGATTTGGCGACATCTGGTAAACGATTCCATATGTGGGCAATCATGTACAAATAGGCGTTGTGCATAACAAGGCTGCGTCTACGTTCTCTGCTTGTCTTCTTCTACCTCTACTTGTCCAGTTTGAACTTTACTTTCTACCCGAACGTAAGCTTAGCTCTACGAGACTTCAGAATTGTTCTTATTGCAGCGTAAACAAAATGGGGCAGTAGCCGATGGACGCGGTAAAAATCCTAACAGCTTTAGCCACATTTAGAGAAAATCACACGAATTACACCTCTCTAATGTAAAAATACATTTTCATTGATTATTAGCGCACACTTAGAGATGTTGTATTTAAACGTTGTGGGAGAAGAAATGTTAGATTAATTCGCCAGCTTCCTTTAATAATAAGTTCCTGAGTTTTGGCAACCTAGAAGATGTTCTAAGCGATCGTTTATAAACGCGCAAACCATTACCCATGTACCACTGCGTCATAAGAGGCAATTTTTTCCCGGCTGAGAAAAAGCTATAAACATTCGCGCGGGCATAATGCGATGACCCCCTTCCCTAATGCTTTCCTCTTTCCCCTTCGCCCTATTAGTTGCTTGCCTTTACCTTATCGAGGGTTCGCTTTGTACTTTTCAGACCCGAGGGGTAATAAAACACCTGCCGAGGGGCTGGAGCGAAAACATGTGAATTAACGAAAGGGTGAGGATGGTCAGGGGTCCGTTTTTCGAAAGTCCCGCGGTACCTTAACGGGCCTGAATCATATCTTTAAATCAAAAACTCAAGAAAATTAGGGTGTGTTCTAACCTCTAACGAGGAGCCTGGAGAAACAGGAGCCTCGAGAAACAGGCTACAGGGAAGTTAACGAATATTCTGTAATTACCCTATTTGTCTCATCTGTCAGGTGGACATGGTTTGCGTTAGTCTCCTGCAATGAATTTCTCGTTACCCCGCACGCGATTTGCGCCATATTGAGCTTTTCAGTCAGCTTGAGTTACCTGTAGTTTGAAGTTACCAAAATACCGAACAAGTGCACAAGAGAACCATGGCAACATTGCTCAATAATCCACAAAATGTTCTGTTGAGCAAAGAAAAATTTCCTACGAAAACGTCCGCGATATTTTGAGCTTCTTCCAAGTTTCACGTGTAGAACATCATTCCTGAAACCACACCAAGGTAAGCATTTCTGACACTGTTTAGTGAGAGATTGAAATATGTTTCGTTTTCGTTTATTTTATCCCGACAATAATTAGAGGTAATTTTCCTGGCTTAGGGACAACTATATTTTATTCACCAACTGGGAGATTCACATAAGCGATGAGCGAAAAACTGTACCCTCCATCTTGACGGTGTAGGCATAATAATCCTAAAGTGTCCTTTTATTTCCATCTTTGGTTGCCGTAATCGACCAACTCGTTCCCAGGGTCTCTCCTGGGAACGAGGTTGGTAATCGACTTGTTTCTTTACCTAATATCTTAATTTACTGTATAATTCTCAAAACGTTTGAAACTCTCATCTGGGATGGAAAACAAAACAGCTTTACGGGCCGGGTAATTACTGGAGCTTTGAGAAACGGGCCACAGGGAAGTTAATGAATATTCTGTAATTACCCTATTCGTCTGATCTGTCAGGTGGATATGGTTTGCGTTAGTCTCCTCCAATGAATGTCTCGTTACCCCGCACGCAATTTGCGCCGTATTGAACGTTTTAGTCAGCTTGAGTTACCTGTAGTTTGAGGTTACCAAAATACCGAACAAGTGCACAAAAGAACGATGGCAACATTGCTCAATAATCCACAAAATGTTCTGTTAAGCAAAGAAAAATTTTCCCACGAAAACGTCCGCGATATTTTGAGCTTCTTCCAAGTTTCACGTGCAGAACATCATTTCTTTAACCACACCAGGGTAAGCATTTCTGACACTGTTTAGTGAGAGATTGAAATATGTTTCATTTTCGTTTATTTTATCCCGACAATTATTCAACCCGGAATCCTACTGGAACATAGAACTCATCCACGAACTATAATCAAGAGGAGAGAGAATAGATAATGCCAAAGAACAACTTAAATATTGAAGGATTTTATATCGCGATTCTGTGAGTTTTCCTGTCCTCCCTGTTTTCACTATTCAGTGGTTGGACGTATAAGTGTAAACATTCCAAATGCAAAATTTCCAATTCTTCAAGGATGTTCGAATCGACATGTTATATCCGCACGCCTCGTGGTCTGGTTCCTGTTCGACGGTCTTAGCAGCCATATTTAGAGATAATCATACGAATTACACCTCTCTGATGTAAAATACATTTTCCTAAAAGATTCGCGCACATTTAGAGATACTGTATTTCAACGTTATGGTAGAAGAAATGTTAGATTAATTTGTCAGCTTCCTTTGATAACAAGTTCATGAGTTTCAGCAACCTAGAAGATGTTCTACGCGATCGTTTGATATCATAAACGAGAAAACCATTACCCATGCTTTATTGTATCACTGCGTCATAAGAGGCAATTTTTACCGGCATATTTTTATATATTTACATACATGTATATCTTTTTTCTGCTGGGGGTCAGTTTTTATATGAGGATTAAGTTCTTCCCTGCTGACACCCTATTTGCATCTATACTTTTTCTTTCGCTCTTCGAGTTCGAGTTCTACATGCAAATAAAGTTGTTATAAACTATAAACGTTCGCGTAGGCAGAATCTTATGAGTCCCTTCCCCAACGCTTTCCTCTTTCTCCTTCGCCCCATTAGTCGCTTGCTTTGCCTTATTGAGGGTTTGCTTTGTACTTTTCAGGCCCGAGTGGTAATAAAACACCTGCTGAAGAGCTGGAGTGAAACATGTGAATTAACGAAAGGGTAAGATGCATGGTAAGGGGCCCGTTTCTTGAAAGTCCCGCAGTACCTTAATGGGTCCGAATCATTTTAAAATAAAAAACGCCAGATAATTTGGATGTGTTCTGACCTCTAATGAAGCCCATTTTGTTTCTTTAGCTAATATCTTAATTTCAAAACTTTTGAGACTCTCATCTGGGATGGAAAACAAAATAACTTAACGGGCCCGGTAATTACTGGAGGTTCGAGAAACGTGCTCAAGTGGAGTTAATGAACGTTCTGTAATTACCCTATTTGTCTCATCTGTCAGGTGGACATGGTTTGCGGTAGTCTCCTCCAATGAATTCCTCGTTAGACTGCACGTAAATTGCGCCATATTGAACTTTTTAGTCAGCTTGATTTACCTGTAGTTTTAGGTTACCAAAATACCGAGCCAGTGCACAAGAGAACCATGGCAACATTACTCAATAATCCACTGAATGTTCTGTTAACCAAAGAAAATTTGCACTACTTAAACGTCCTCGATATTTTGAGCTTCTTCCAAATTTATGGTGCAGAACATCATCGATGAAATCACACCATGGTAAGTTTGCTTTTCGTTTATTTTTCCGGACAATTTTTTAACCCGTAATCTTACTCGAACACAGAACTCACGAACTATAATCAAGAGAGACAATAGATGATGCTAACGAAAACTTAAGTATTTAAGGATTTTACATCGAGATTGTGTGAGTTTTTCTGTCGTCCCTGGTTTTTACTACTAACTTATGTTACTGGTTTGACGTATAGGTTCAGACATTCCAAATGCAAACTTTCCTGTTTTTCAAGGAAATACGAATCGACATGTTATCCTTACGCTTCGTGGTCTGGTTCATAACTTCGAACAGGGCCTGTTCGAAGTTATTAACATTTTTTCCGGCAAAGTACTGTGACTCTTTTGATCGCTTTCAAGTACTTGACTTTTTGTGTACTTGCTATATTGAGTGTTAAGATAAACGCCGTTCGTATTAGTCCAGTAAATTGTGTGTGTGTGGTTTTTTTTTTTGAGCATTTTTAGTTGGCCTGAGTAAAATTCCAAGGGCGTTTCTCGCTTCCCGTTAAAGCTTGAGGTTACACATTCTGCTTCTGCTTGTTTTCGCCAAGTTTCTACCTGGTTTTCAAAAAAAAATTATAACATTTTGTCTAGTTTGAAGTTTTCCACCCGAACGTGCGCTCAGCTCTACGAGACTTAAGAATTGTTATTATCGCAGTGTAAACGAAACGTTTTTAGCCATATTTAGATATAATGACACGAATTACACCTCTCTGATGTAAAACTACATTTTCCTAAATGATTCGTGCACACTTAGAAATATTGATTAATTTACCAGCTTCAAATGGTCAATGAAAAACATTCATTGATTTTTCGCCAGTGAACCAGACCATGTCACTAAACTCTGTATTTCATGTAAAGATGACGCAATACCTGAAAGATACCTGCATCTTTTTAGTTAATAAAACAGCATTGAAGCGCTAATATGAAGTAATTTAGCGTAACTCCTTTTCAGGTGCCACTTTAAAGGGGTTCTGTCACGACAATTCCTGTTGTAAGTTTGTTCAAATAGTGAGACTTTCAAAGTACTTTTTCTATTACAAGAACAGCCCAAGTAACACGAAAAGGTTGATTTCAAATCATTTCTTGGAAGAAAGGAAACTTTACAGTGAGTTTTAAAAGACACAATGACAAAACTTGAAATCTGTTAACCTTTTTCAAGTTGTAATCCATTTCCTCCTTGTCATCGGTGGCGATAGACAACCGCAAATAGTTTCGGTGCACGTACTAACTGCTTTGCGGGAAAACTGCAAAATCTTTTTACTGTTCGAAACACATCTTTGAGTTTATCCAAATTGCGTGACGGTGCCCCTTCAACTCTGCAGAGATGCTTTCAGTGTTGTTCCAGCACTTTAAAAAATACTGACCTTACTTCTTATTTCTTACCGCAGCAAAGAGGCAAATTAGAAGAACGCCCTTCCATGCTACTGTGAGCCAAAACAAAAACATCGATAAGGGCGGGCCGGGGAATCATTTTTACCTGAATTGTAGTGCAACTGGAATTCATACTGCACCAGGTCCAAAACAAAGCCTTTAAACTAGCTATCTTGAGAAGTTCCTCAGGTCGGTTGTCAAACGAATCGTACTGTTGTTTGGTTCAGGCATGCCGAACTGGTCAGACTTTGGAAACCTGTCTCACATTGGCACTGCAATGGTGGCCGGTGGTTCATCAAACAATGTCATGATTCTGCAGCTGTTGTTTTATTCGATCATCATAGTGACAGGTTTAGTTGGAAATATCTTAATTTGCTTGGCAATTCGCAGTCGGAAGAAACGAAAGACAAGCGAGTATTTCATTCTCAATCTGGCGATTACTGACTTATCTACCCTCATTGTCAGTATTCCACTAGACATCATAGAGCGTTTAGCAGGATACTGGCCATATGGTTCGTTTCTGTGCAAGCTAGTCTACCCTCTTCAGACAATTCTTATGGCTGTTTCGGTGTCAACATTATTGGCAATGAGTCTTGAACGTCATCGAGCGATAATGCACCCACTGAAACCTCGCATGAAGGGGAGAAAGCTAATAATCGTGATCTTTGCCATTTGGTTGGGAAGCATTGTTCTAATCTCTCCTTATATCTCTGTGCTTAGTTTCGATGGCTTCAGCTGCGTGGAGAATTGGCCTGGAACACCGTATGTCAAGGCCTACACCATGTCTGTTTTCATCGTACTTTATGTTTGCCCACTTTTCGGCATCACCGTCGCTTACATGAGAATCGGAAGGACGCTATACAGAGACATCGAGAACATGAAAGTGATAATGGCCGACTCTGAGGGCGGGCTAACAGAGGGAGAGATGCTGAATACTCGTGCTCACCGCAACGTACGTATCGTGAAAATCTTCGTGACAGCGGTCATCGTCTTCGCAGTGTGCATGCTGCCGAACCACGTCATGTGGCTTTGGTACGATTACGGCGTTGGATACACCTCCAAACATTTCGCTGACCTTTTAGTGTTTTCAAATATCCTTGTCTACGCCAACAGCTGTATAAATCCATTCATATTTTGCACTCTTCTGACTAGCTGTGGCAGTTGCTGTTAAGACATCATGAGGGGGTCTCAAGATGATCGAGACGAAAGCAGGGGCCATGAGAGAATGTTCACAAGTTCGTCCAAACGAAGACCGTACAGTGGAACTTTGAGAGGCCCAAGTCAAAGCTTTTGTAGCGCTACTCAACTAACAGGGAAAGGCATCAGTACACGAACCACGATGACAGAATGCCAAATGCTTGATGGTGACATTGATGGAGAGAGTAATCTTTGAACCGTTTATCCAACAGTGCACAGTAAACAAGGGATATGACCGCTCTGATCACTGTATATTTGTGAGGTCTCGCCTTGAACCATTTTGGCGCTGATGTGATTCGCGGGCAATCCTTTCCTGTTGAATGGCTCTTCTCAGCTGTCTTCTCTGGATTCTTCGGGGTATTCTCCCTCTGCTAGTCATCAATTCCAGCGTGTAGGCCGTCAGAAGACAGAATCTATACGAACAATGTCATTGCTGATTGTCCAGCAGATAACCTGAAGGAAAGTCATCTGCAATCAAAAGCGAAAGAATTCATTAGTTCACTATCCCCCCCCCCCCACTAAGTAATCAAACTGTCTCTAGCCGTTCTGTTATGTGTGTGTGTCATGTTTCTTTGTTTTGAAACTGCCAGTTTATACCACAATAGGGCCGTTTATACGAGAGAAAATAAGCCGCGGCTTACTCTGGCCACGGCTTACATAAGACGCGAACACTCCGTATAAATGGTACAAAATCTACCTTCACGGCTTTCTCAAGCTGCGGCTTATCCTGGCCTAGGAGTTTTTACTCGTATAAATGGTCCCTTTCGCGTCTTATGTAAGCCGCGGCCAGAGTAAGCCGCGGCTTATTTTCTCTCGTATAAACAGCCCTATTGGTTCCCCCTACCTAGTAGTTGTATTGAATGGTTACAGATCAACAAAATGTGGAGGGCGCTACATATACCAGGCTGAATAAACATTGCATGTGGACAATCCGGATTATTATAAGTAGAAATCTTGTTGATGCATGCCGCTTACACTAAGCTTAGTCGGTGTCTACTAAGTCAGTCACAGTTGCTTTTCAAGTCCGTCAGGTTCGCTTTACAAGTCAGCCAGAGTCGCTTTCAAGTCAGCATCGTTTTGAATATGAAAAAGACTTTATGGCAAGGGTGGAATATAAGTTTCGTGAATCCTAACATGGATCACCCATAAGAACGCTTCTGCGATCCTTACTAGGAATTTAGTGATTTTGACTTTTTGGTTGGGAGAGATTTAGTTTTGAGATTTAAGAACATTTTGCATCATGAACATACCTGGGCTACATAAAAGTAATCCCGAAAACGTGTCGTAAAATGTAGATATAGTATTCTCTTGGCACCTTACCCTCTCTGTTATTTTAGTTAAAAAGCAATATTGAACTGAACAGAGGGATATAGAAAGTTTAGAAATTTACTGTACTTAGAACATTTTGTGTTAGGTAGGTGCCTAAGCTACATAAATGTAACCACAAAGAATTTGTTGTAAAATATCCATATATTATCAGATTCTCTTAGCACCTTAACCTCTTTTTTTATCCATGAGAAATTTATTATAAATATTACTGTAGTTAGAAAAGAATGTTGAACTGAACAGAGGGAAATAAAAATAATACCTTTTACCTTAATTAAATGGTGGTGAAATATTGCTTTGACAAAAAGCTCGTGAGGTATGGCAATGTATAGAAGGTGTTGTAAGCAGTCGTTTGAGATCCTAAATGCGCAAACCATTCCCCATGTAACACGATTAACTTCTAGCGTAAACTTTATTTGTATTTTTTAACTTTTGGATCAAAGTTTATTTTTCTGCTTTTTGTTTTTCAGGATTGACATCCCCTATCTAAAATTTTGCAGAATATCAGCGTTAAAAAACGTTTGTGGATAGAGAAATAAACTCCTTGGTAAATGTTTAATCATGGATTAGGGTTAATTGGCCTTCGAACAACGTGGCCCTGGACAGATTACTGAGACATAAATGTCCGTAGAAAAGACAAAAACGAGTACGAACCAGCTGACAGTTTAGATTAGTTAGCAATCACTCGGAACTTAGAGCAACATAATAGCGCTATTTCACACCAAATCGTTGCTCTGCTAATCAGATACAAAACCCTAAAGCCGTGGCCTTGATGATTTTACAGTTACTTCCCATGTCCACCTAGGAAGCTTTTTCAATGAAAGATTCTCAGCTGCAAAACATCATCCAGGCATAACGACGGAAGACAGCGCTCGGCGAAACCACAGGAGTTGTTCCCTCGCGGACCCGTACACCCGTACACCGGTTGGATGGTAGGACGGTGACGCCATAACTAAAACCAAGATAGGTTAACAATATTTACTTACCATGAATACCCCGTTCGTTTAGCGCGCGAAGCTCAGCTATAGAAGGAATATAGTTCAGCTCGATAAACAAAACTGAAAAATGCGGTCAGAATGCTATATAACTTGTCCTGTTGCCCTACAAAAACGCATATTAAGATTCTCTTGCGAAAGAACCTTAACAAAATGCCGGTTAAAAGAAGGAGCCCATTAGCCTCCTTGTAAAGATTAAACTCGACAAAATGATCATGAAACACAGCCACAGAAAGCACAACTGGGGGAGTAAAGAACTAACATGCCTACTGCAACTTGGCCATAAAATCCATGTTTCCAAGAAACTTATTTTTCCAAGGAACTTACTTTTTCTGCCTTCACATAAAATGTTGGAGTCTGATTTCAATGTTACCCCACTGCTTTTTTCGGAAACTATAAAGTCTCTTGATACAATTTTCGGGTTAAGGTTAGGTTTTTCCTTGTTTCTCACTGATGAAATCGCAGAAGTCTATTATTTTTCATTTCTATCGATATCACTTATCAAGGACATTTCTTGACTTTTTCCTCTTGAACATTTCAATGCAAGAAATACAAGTACACTAGCTGCATACAGGCGTAAAATGACCATGTATAAATAGCGTGTACGGGGAATGTACCGACGTATATGTGGGTGTCACATCATGTCGATGTGTAAGCTGTTTACGAAAACGCAAAGGTATCTCCCGTATTGATGAGAAACGCTTTTCTAAACATTTAACGATTAAAAATACTTATAGAAGGGAATATCAAAGTTAGTTCGCGCAGGCATAATCTGATGACCCCCTCTCCCAAAGTTTTACAGCTTTCCCCTTCGCCCCATCTGTCGCTTGTCTTTTCTTTGTAGAGAGTTCGCGCTGTACTTTTCGGGCCCGAGGGCAAATAAAACACCTGCCGAAGGGCTGGAGCGAAACAAGTAAATTACACGAAAGAGTAAGAATGGTCAGGGAAGTTATTAAATGTTCTGTAATTACTTTATTGTTCTCATCCGTCAAAAGTTTATAGTTTGGGTTAGTCTCCAATAAATTCCTCGTTACCTCGCGCGTATAGCGCAATATTGAGCTTTTTAGCCATCTTGGGTTACCTGTAGTCTTGGGTGATCAAAATACCGAACAAGTGCACAAGAGAACCATGGCAATATTAATGAATAATCCTTTGACTGTTTTGTTAAACAACACAAAATTTTTACTACGCAACCGTCCTCAATATTTTAAGCTTCTTCCAAGTTTAACGTACAGAGCATCATCCCTGAACCAACAACAAGGTTAGAATTTAATAACAGACTGAATTATGTTTCTTTTCAGACGTAGTTTTATTCTGGGAACTATTGAAGCCCGTATACTTCTCGAACACGGCACTCACGAACTATAATCATGACGGGAGAAAATAGGAGATGCTAACGAACAACTTAAGTATTTAAGAATTTTACATAGCATCGTCGCGATTCTGAGAGTTCTTCCGTGGTCCTTGATTTCACTTTTAAGTTATAATGCTGGTTGGACGAATAAATTCACACATTCCGATATTTCCAATTTTTCAAGGATATATGGGTCGACATGCTATCCGCGGGCCTCGTGTATTATAAATAGTTAGATTAAACACCGCGAAAACGGCCGTTTGTCGTTTGCCGTTCCGTCCGCGATGTTTGTCTGTTTAAGGGGGGACTAACTTAACTACAGTCTTAGCGTTGTTGTCAAGGGATTTTTGCGGACTGTATTTGTAAAACACAGTTTTTCGGTGTTTTTGAAACTGTATTGGTGAAACGTGCGAAGAGGTGAACATGTAAAATTAATAAATTGCTATTGCGCATGCGTAACTTGCCCCAGGCCCCAACCGCGCCTTAGAGAGAAAAATCCCTAAAACTTGGAGAAAATTATTTTAAGTTCCGATTTTTTTTGCCAATCGGAGATATTCCAGCCTTCTTTTCAAGCCTACGTAAGCAATTGTTGTTAACGTACATAACTGCAATGATAATGACGAAATGGTATGAATTTGCGTGCTTATGACGTCATAAATCTCAGAAAAATGCGAATTTCCAAAAATCGATACGTAGAGTTTTGCACCTTGGCGATTGTTAACCATTGGCACCATTTTCGATATCCAGAAGTGTACGCCACTCGAGTTTTAGGCCATTTTCTGTTCTGGTCACGTGACTTACCAAATATGATTGTGACTTGAAAATCTTGTAAACCTTTTTGATTGTAAAAACATAGCCCGACAGCTTGCCTGTGCAAGTTAGGGTTTCTAAGATATGAGCGTTGGGAACTTTCCATAGCAACAATGTTAGCTCATTTTGTAGTTAAGTTAGTCCCCCCTTAAGCTTCCCGTCGACGCGGTTTTTCTGTCGCAACATTTTGTTTTGTTTCAATACGTTATATTTGTTGTTTTCTTCCTGAATTTAAAATCATACACCTGTTAGATAATTATGGATGTATTCCTTAGCGAGATAGATTCGTTTTTAATCTCTTGTAGCCGGAATAAGTGGTTTCGGAGCCAGTTATTTATACGTTTTGCCAAACCAAAATAAAAAATAAAATGTACAAAATGTTTGTGTAAACAAAAAGTCCAGCCACCACAAGGCATTCAACTTATTGTTAAAAATATTAACTGAAGTACAGTTCCAGTTCAGTACAGGCGAGGCCCATATTTCTCAATTTTCCTTTTAAACTAAGCAAAATATACATGGTGTGGCAAATGTTCTCGGTGGCCATTCACTGCGACTGGACAACATGGATACGAAGAAGTTATGTATTTTCCGCTTGAATTTGAAACTCTTTTAGCTTTACAGGCAGTTCATGTAGAAGTAGGATGATAAACGAAGCATAGCTATAAAAGCAAGCGATCAAAATGTAGAAATAGTAAGTAAAAATGGGCTGCAAATACTCACGTTTTCGCGTTCCCTCCAAACGGGAAAAATGTCCTCCTCGCATAGAAACGGCGGCCGGCAAACGACAAACGCGGGAAAATGTCAGGTCACGTGACCCTCTCTGCCGTTCGCAGGAAAAAAATACGCGGTGCTTAATCTCTCTAATATTGAATTCGGTTAATCACAAACATTCCCTTTCTTTTCAAACCCTGGCATTCATTGCATCTTCTTTGGCATTACTGGTGTTTCATAAACAGTCCGTTCCTTAGCGGTTATATCTACCCTGAAATAAATGTCAAGAGAAAGGACATGTAACAAAGAGGTATATGATAGAAAAGGCGGACTCGGTCAAAAGTAATTGGTGCTAAATTTACCAATATCGGCCAATGACATATCACACAGAGATCACTCAAGACTAAGTCATTCAGTATTTAAATCGACAACATCATTGCGAAATTTTCTCAGAGCTGATTGGTTTACATATACATTGATCCCGTGACGTAATGGCATTTATCTACCGAAAATGCCCGGATGAATATTACTCCGCCGGCGAAAAGAGCCTGTAGTTAATTAAATAGGTTGCTAATATTGCATTTTTTATCACCCGGCTTTTACGGCTGTCTTTTTCATCATCATCATCATCATCATCATCATCATCATCATCATCATCATCATCATCATCATCATCATCATCATCATCATCATTATTGTTATTACTATTATTTTCAACCTTTTGCCTTGGCGACCAGAGAATTTCAAATGTCAGTTTCAGTGCCTTTTGTTCAGAAGCCAAGAACTACTTGCAATGGTTGTTACTTGGAATATGACCACTTTTAAACGTCTCAAACCTATAAGCCACTCGAAGCTTCGCTACCCGAGCTACTGCAATAAATCTCTTGCCACTAAACTACAAAAACTGCAAAATCGTGCTGCGCGTATTTTGACCTCTTCTTCTTACGATGCCAATGCTGATGAACTCTTTTTAAGACTTGGCTGGAAGAAACTTGATCTTCAACGAAAATTAAAAACAGCCACTATGGTTTATAAATCACTTAATGGTCTCGCTCCTGATTATCTGAAATCTATGTTTACCGATCGGAGTGAAATATCTACCTATTCTCTAAGGGACTGCGAAGGCAAACTAGCTGTTCCACTGCCCCGCACTAACTTTCTCAAAAACAGCTTTAGCTATGATGGTGCGATGCTGTGGAACAATTTACCTACTAATCTGCGGCAAGCACAAACTCTCGCGAGTTTCAAATCCGGCTGCAGAGGTTTCTTTTCTAGCTATGAATGATTTAATTATGATTATAAAGACATGGCATTCATGGAAAGCAGTCATTTTCTTATTGCTATTTATTTATTTATTTTTTTTTTTCTGTCGTTTTAAGATTTTGTAATTAGTATATTTAACAATGTAATTAATGTAATTTAGAATTTACTTTAAGTCCGGATGTTTTACCCGTGTATAAATAAAGTTAAATAAATAAATAAATAAATAAATAAATAAATAGCTATTTTAATAAGTGCATTGAATTTAGGTAGACAACTCATCAGTATCATCCCGCACTCAGTGTCTCTACTGTTTGATTAATAAATATATATTTTTAGTCTTGTAATTGTATTTTTACCATAGTTTATTATGCATTTTACTTAGGGAACGTCCTCGATAGGGATATAAACCTCTGACATTTCCTTTTATGCAGCTTGTACATAATAAACTTAGGATTCACTCCCGTACCATGTGAAAACCTTATGCTATTGAATTTTTGTTTTTCAAATTCCCGACACATTTAGATAATAAGTTACTTATGTAAAAAATCAAAAAATAAATAAATAAAAAAATGAAAGAAACAAGCGCACAAACAAACATTCGAACAAAAAAAAAAAAAACAAAAAACAAAAAACAAAAAGAAAAGTAAGAAATTATCGAATTCCTTTTGTAGATAAAGACAAGCGTATACTTTATCACCCTTATGTTGAAGGAAAAGCTCTAGTTAATTAAAAAAAAAAAAGTGGCTTCCATGATTGCAGAAGTGAAAATATTGAATATAAAATTCTTTAAAAGGATTTTCTTCATTAAAACATATTTGAATGAATGTATCAAACTAATAATTCCAACCGATAGCAATTTTTCCCGAAGATTTACATATGACACTGCGCAGGCACAGTATAAGCGGAATTCGACAAAACATAGAAATCGAAAATTTCCCCTTTTTTCATAAAATCTGGAGAATCGGTATAGAAAGGAATCTATGAAACCTAGAAAAAGCAGGGTCACTATGCATTAAAAAAAAAGTGAAATCAGTTCAAAGCTGTTCCTCAAAACGACGCGTGGCACCAACAGCGCGTTACAAAGCTTGGGTGTTCTGTGCAAAAGTCGAGCTGCGCAAGAAGTACTGGGACGAAGTAATGTACGACTCTCATTATTTGTCACGAGGAAATTTTAAAAACAAACACGTTTTAAGTTATTTAGTGGTTTCTCTTGAGTTCTGTAAGATTATTTCTCTGTTCCAACCCTACAGTCGCACCAGCTAATGCAGTAAATCGAACGTTTTCTTGATTCCGGACTCCAAATCATTCTTCATACACGGTCTATTCAGCATAATGGCGGCGCAATTGAAGGTACGTAAAGGGGTGTCACGCTGTGAAAATCTCTCAAGCTTTTTATATATGTCTGTTTAAATTTGGGACGACTGGGTTCTCTGCCAAACACAGACACCATTTCCGGGTGGGCCTTAATTTTCATACTTTTTAAAAACAAAACTTGTTGAGATGTACAATTTAATTCTGCATCTTCAACCCTCGACCTTTAACCCCCCATTCACTCTACATTCAGTTAAGCCCACCACTACGATTTTGGTGTTGATATTTATTTATTTAACCCTTTCACCGCCAAGAGGGACTTTATAGATTTTACTCTGGCTTAAATGCAGACAATTTTATTCATCAAAGGGAGGCCCCTTGTTGGTGAAAGGGTTAATGTAAATCTTGCATCACCACCATGTGGGCTATCAAATTGCTGTTTGCTCCTAGAATAAATCCCTTTGGTTTTCACAACCCAGCAGAATACATCACATGCTAGTTCGTATTAGGCAAGAGGCTTAATTTCATATTTTTTCCATATTTGAAGAGAGCACATGCCAAGGGGAGGTGAGTGCAGTGGTGGTGTATTAACCCATTGACTCCTAGCTATTTTTACATTTTCGGAGTGATTTTCCACCTATAAACGATGAATAACAATTCATGACTCTTTATTTGACCTACCAGAGAAAAGTGATGCTGTCCTAGGGCACTGGAGGCTCAAGTTTTCTGAAAACGTCATTTTGACGTAGCTATTTTTATCCGTGAAGCAACCACAATGGCCGAAGTTCGGTTTGCTTGCGATTTTTGCTAAGTTTACAGCCATTTTTCATCTTTAGCGGCTGCCTGATGAGCATCATTAAGCGTGACGGTAGCTAAGAGTCCACTTTCTCAAAGAGCAAGGTGATGTACTTTGTTGTTGAATTTGGCTTGTTACTCGACGAACTGGGAATTTGGCCGGTCGAACACTTAGTACCTTTGGGACTCGACTATTGATGAATTTCTCGACCTACCGCCACATATTTTGGAATTTCTGAGTACTGAAGATGACCACGAGCAGGAAATTTTTGCGGTAGGTCGGAGTGGCTGTAGACTTAGTTTATATGTGAAAGAATTGGGAGAAGGAACGGGTGCTGTCAAAAATCATCGTTAGTTCCCAGCATGCAATGTGCTCAAGATGTTGAAAATGTTGGGAAGGCCCGAATGCACTGGAACAAAAGGCTGTATCTACGCTCGGGAGAAGAATATGAACAAAAAAAGTCATTTCTAAGCTAGAAAAAGGACTGAATTTCGTTATGATGGTTGAATTTTGGCTTTTCGACGATGATTTCCTTAAAAAACATGAAGGCGAAAAGGGGCATTTTTGTCGTTTCTCTTTGACGTTAAAAACGGTCAGTTTCGTTCTTGTCCAAACTCAAAAGGCCATATTTGGTAAAAATCGCTAAGTTTCTTGCATTTATTGGATATCCAAATTTAAAGGACATTCCATTTCGTGCTCACAACTAACAGTTATGGCAATATTCGTGCGATTGGGAAAGTTGCAATGTTTTGAGGCATGGGAGTTTTTTACGGGCGGTTCTGGGCGGTTCAGGTGTCAATGGGTTAAATCGTATTACAGTTACCAATAATAATTTGTTACCAATAATAATTTAATCTGAAGTGGCTGATCAGCTTTCCAATGCACCGAGATGGGAAGTAAATAAGGAAAACAAAATGCACCCCCCCCCCTCCCCCGTCCCATTTCCCCCTATACAGTTGTATCATCCAAAATTTACAGCCTGGATTGTATATTTGTCAAATAGAAATGAATGTTAAAAATTTAGGGAAATATGACTGGGATGACAGTTGTGGGGTTGTATCTTTTTGTCTGCCACCCTATCAGGTGGAGATTTTGAGCCAATCAATCTGTTAAATGTTAGCTTTTCCTAATAATATTTGCAAGGATATGGAGTGCCAAGCAATGTTGGTGAATAATCTGACAGAAAAATACCTCACAAAATGTTGTGTGTTCTTTTAAACAGCCTCTGAGTCTCAATTTCTTTTGCCAGGCTAATAGCAAATGCTAAACGAAATCACAGCCCCCTGAAGAAAAGAATGTCTGTAACACTGACCATGAAAATCTCTGTAAATTCTTTAATTATGAGTTACCGGTAATTGTTTATGACCCCCTCATATGTACAACTGGTTTTGATCAATCCCAGAGAATCGCAACTCTTACTGTAATAAATAAGTTCACACTAAAATTGTTTTAAGATAGAGAGATTTTTAAGATGGAGTCACCTTAAATCTGTTAAAAAAGCAGCTTCTAATGAATTTTAGTCTTGTGAACATATGTTTAAACATCTGTGTTTTGCACTTGGTAGGTAAACAGTAAAGTGCTTACTGGGGATACTGCAGATCAGAATAGCTGGATAAAAAAGGTACATCTAAATTACTCTAGATACTGGTAGCTGAAATAGGAAATGATTTAAACATGTCAGACCAATGTATTCAAGTGACCATTAACCCATTGACTACCGCAGGTTTTTACCTTTTCGGAGTGATTTTCCACCTATAAACGATGAATAGCAATTCGTGACTCTTTATTTGAACTACCAGGGAAAAGTGGTGCTGTCCTAAGCCACTGGAGGCTCAAGGTTTCTGAAAATGTCATTTTGACGTAGCTATTTTTTATCCGTGAAGCGACAACAATGGCCCAAGTTCGGTTTGCTTGCGATTTCTGCTAAATTTACAGCCATTTTTCATCTTTAGCGGCTGCCTGATGAGCATCATTAAGCGTGACGGTAGCTAAGAGTCCACTTTCTCAAAGAGCAAGGTGATGTACTTTGTTGTTGAATTTGGCTTGTTACTCGACGAACTGGGAATTTGGCTGGTCGAACACTTAGTACCTTTGGGACTCGACTATTGATGAATTTCTCGACCTACCGCCACATATTTTGGAATTTCTGTGTACTGAAGATGACTACGAGCAGGAAATTTTGGCGGTAGGTCGGAGTGGCTGTAGACTTAGTTTATATGTGAAAGAATTGGGGGAAGGAACGGGCGCTGTCAAAAATTCTCGTTAGTTCCCAGCATGCAATGCGCTCAAGATGTTGAAAATGTCGGGAAGGCCCGAATGCACTGGAACAAAAGGCTGTATCTAGGCTCGGGAGAAGAATATGAACAAAAAAGTCATTTCTAAGCTAGAAAAAGGACTGAATTTTGTTATGATGGTTGAATTTTGGTTTTTGGACGATGATTTCCCTAAAAAACATGAAGGCAAAAAGGGGCATTTTTGTTGTTTCTCTTTGATGTTAAAAACTGCCAGTTTCGTTCTTGTCCAAAATCAAAAGGCCATATTTGGTAAAAATCGCTACGTTTCTTACATTTATTGGATATCCAAATTTAAAGGGCATTCAATTTCGTACTCACAACTAACAGTTAAGGCAATATTCGTGCGATTGAGAAAGTTGCAATGTTTTGAAGCGTGGGAGTTTTTTACGGCCGGTTTTGGCCGGCACGGGTGCCAATGGGTTAAGAAAGCAGAGGGAATAACTTCTAGTCCTAAGCGAGTATCAAAATGCACCAATCACCACCAACCGTGGTGCTACTTTTACTGATGCACTCAGTCAGTGGTCAAAATGTTGTGACCACATCCATGTGACTCAGTCATCACACTGTTAACTGTTAGTCATCTATGACATTAATTATGCATCTATTTTGTTTTTCTTTTTTTAGACAGGGGCAAGAGCACATTTAAGATCAATAGGCTTCAAGGTAAATTTTTGACACATTAAGTACTGAAATTAGTATAATGCATCCCTTAAGGGAATCAACTGCTGTGACAAAAATTCCTAATAGAATGCCTGCTTTACAGTAGTACTGTTAGGGTTAAATGACAGCTAGTGCAATGAAATAGTAGAAGTTGTGGTTTGGTGCCTCTTCACTGGCATTATACAGTATGTACACCCTAACAGGAACAGGATGAAGAGCAAGGTGTTTCTTGCACAGGTAATCCAAGCTCAGGGAGTGTTTACAATGACTGTTGAACCATTTTTGTAACAGCATTAATTACAAGGCTTTATATGATAATTTAACAGTAATATATAGGAATAAAAAATATAAGAAATAAATCTCATTCAAACCCTTGCAACTATTACACTATTACAAAAGGGTTCAAGGGTCATTATAAACACTCCCTCATTCACAGCCTGGGTTACCTGTGCTTATTGTTTTGTACAACCTGGCAATAGGTAGACATCCATGTTGCTTCCAGGTGTAATTTAGAAACAACAACAACAGCAACAAAGCAGGAAGGAATTTTTGTAATGAACTTAGGAATTAATAATAATAATTAACTAAGCAAAAACAAATGGATCACTTTTCCTTGATACACTTACTGTAGGTCACATTGTTTTCAATCAAAATTTTAAAATCTCAATTCCTATTAGCAGAAGGCTGGTATTTTCTTTTGTTTGCTTGTTTTAAATATTAATTTTGTGATCTTTATTTAGGATGAGGATTTTGAGAAACCACTCATAACTGTTGCCTGTCCTTACATCAACATCATACCTTGTAACTTCCACTTCAGGTACAAACATGAAGATTGATGTTGGTTTTGCTACTCCCCTTAAAACAAACATTGTTTTAGAAAATTTTGTATTTCTTAAATTTGGTTCTCAATGTGCCTACTTGCCTGAAATGTTCGCAATGCATACTGTCGTCATATTCCATTAATATATTGGATAGATTACGTTTACAAAATTTATCCTGATTTTTTGAAGGCATAAGACTATCCTTGGAGCAGCTCTCGCATGACAAATGTCAAGAAATTTAAAATTTGAACAATAATTGTTATCATAAACATCTGTGATAAATTCCATTCCAGTGAATAACAACTAATTATTAATAAATATTTTGCCATTTTTGTGCATTATCATGTGATATGGCATCACTGATCTGAGTTGCTCCAATAATAACAGTTGTTGTGCATAGAATGAAGTATCTTGTGGATGATTACCAATGGTACAGGTTTTGATATTGATAATTATTTCCAGGGAGCTTGCAGATTATGTAATAGAAGCTGTTGAGGAGGAAGGAGGTACAGTGTACTATAAACAATACTTTGCTTCTTGTTTGACTGCATGATTCATGGTCACTTCAAATGCTAGTTTCCTTCTTGTCATTATTTTCTTGCGTCTTAAATACTGGTTACAGGATGAGGGTGGGGGTTTGGGTGGTGAGTGGGGCAGGATTATATAATGTTCAAATTAAATGAGCAGGAGTGTTTTATCAAGTTTAAAACACGAGGCGCAGCCAAGTGTTTTAGGACTTGATAAAGCACGAAATTGCGAATTAATTGAACGGCTTAAAAAGCTTTACTGTACATCTATCCATTCTTAGATTTTGGGTTATTTTGGCCCAGAAAATCGGATGTAAAATTTAGCTGTGTCTTTAACAGATATAAAAACACTCATTAAAAATTAATTTATTTTGTATTTCCTTCATTAATTGTTAATGAGTTTTTTTTTAGTAAAGTCATTTTTAAGACCTTATCTATAATGTGGCACCATGTTTTTAGTGGCAGATGTCCAACCTTGTACAAGGTAGTTCTGCATAGACCTGAAGTAAAAATGTTTAATCTAGAATGAAAAGACTGCAGGGCTCATGGGTGTCTCTTTTTTCCCTTGGCATTAATTGGACTCACCCATTTGCCACTGGCAGTCACTGTAAAGCCATCTGAGCCAGTATTAAATTGTTCTTACATTCATACTACATGCAGGTCCTTTCTGCTGTTGGGAGGAGCATAGGGCCAACAGCCATCTGACTGTTGTTTTCTGTAGCAAATGTAACTGAGGCTTTATGGGACAAGTGGTTAGCCTGTAGTCCACTTAACACCGGCAACCCAACACCCAGAACTGCGGTCTCTACCCCAGTTTATGGGTTCTGTTATGTCCTCAGTTTTCAATTTTTACATGTGGAGTTGAAGGAGATAAGGCTAACGGCTTAATGTTACTGCCCAATGATCAATGCGATCATCTGAACTGAAGCAGGTCTTATGAGCACACAGGCACTCCCCTAGCCTGATCTTAGTATGGTTTGTGGTCTGGTCTTGTCTTCTGTTTTGTTTTGTTTTTGTTTTTTGTTTTTTTTTTACTTTTGATTGATTGATTGGTTGATTTATATGTTTACATATTTATTTATTTAATTTTGTCTTTAAATTTTGTTGTTGTTGTTGTTGTTTTGTTATTTTCAGGAAAAGCTGTTTTGTCTTGCACTCCTGTAATTAGTGATGCTATGACCATGGTAATTTACATTATTTAAGAAAGTCATTTTGTGTAGTATCTTGAGAAGTGTGATACTTCACACACTTACCTGCAACCATTCTGGTTTTTCTGTTTTGCTGTTTAACGAAAATCCTTATTACAGTTCATCAATTGAAAGTGGTTTTCATGTCGCCTTCATAAAACCAAAGCCAAAATAATTACTCTGACTGCCAATCACAACAAATACGAGCACCAAAATTTATTAATCAGAATTGCAAACGGCAACAAGAACAAGTGCAGGAAAATTCGTGCAAGTGAGTCACGATTTGTTTTGTTTTTGCCTCTCATTGGTTAAGAAAGGAGCGCAAGTTTGTCAACCAATCACAGGGTGAAACTTTTTTTTTGATAGCCAAACCCCCTCTTCCCCTTTTCAATACTGAATTACGCTTCTTGGACACTGACACTTGGTTACAACATTGAAAAGGGGGGAGGGGGTCGAAATGTGAGAACTGGGGCCAGTTCCTGAAAGGTGTAATAACTCTATTCCAGGGATAAATCTGCCATATTCCAGGAATACCTGTTGGAATAAGGCAGATTTATCCCTGGAATAGAGTTATTACACCTTTCAGGAACGGGCACCTGGAGATTGCACTTTTTTCCGATAAATGCACGAGTTTTGCAATCTCGACTCATCGATTGAAAGACGCATTGGCGAAATGAGTGTTTTTCTTTCTTTCTTTCTTTCTTTCTTTCTTTCTTTTTCCCCAAACCCTCTTTAAAATCCCTCCCCTACCTTTTGGTTTATCTCTATCTTCATTATGTACTGTAATAAAGTTTGGGCTTTTGTCTGGATCAGCCTATAAAAGAAAGCTAACCAGCGAGTCAAATCACAAAAACCATTCTATGAGAGTAAATAGATAAGTCTTCTTTTGACACCCTTAATTTTCCCATCTCCAAAAACCCTGTATTGTATAATCCTTAAGATGCGTCTATTTGTTGAAAAGATTTGTCTTGTCTAATAAATTTAGCTTATGCTGCGTATTCCGCACATGCTGATTTAAGGCACTGTCACGTAATTTTGATAAACTGAAAGATGTGTTTGGAACAGTAAAGTGTTGGTAGGTTTTTACAGTTTTTTTCTGCAAAGCACATAATACACGGACTGAAACTATTTGCGGTTGTCTATGGCCACCGATGGCGAGGAGGAAATAGATTACAACTTGACAAAAAGTTAGGTTAACTGTTTTCAAGTGTTGTTATTGTGTCTTGGGAAAATCACGTAAGAGTACATTGTTTCCTTACTTCCAAGAAATGATTTGAAATCAACCTTTTCGTGTTACTTGGCCTACTTCATGTAAAAGAAATAGTACTTCCTCACAATTTGAACAAACGCCGTTTTGACACTACCCCTTTTTAACAATCATTTTGATGAAGTTGACGAGACAAAAAGAAGTATCATGACCGAGGTTTTTATTATTTCCCGTAGCCAAAGGCAGAGGCGGATAACACAAACCGCGGCCTTGATAGTCCACGCTATCATGCGAAAACCCAATTTATGATTGTTCAATTGTGTATATAGAGCGGTACAAGAAACTAGACAACATGCATCGATTTGCAAACAACTTGCAACTTAAAGCTTGCAACGTAACAGTCTTTTCCAGCAAAGTCTTGCAAATGCCCACCTCTGAACTTAGTACCGTTCTGTTAAACCTTGTGGAAAAGAGCTCTTGGTCACTTGTATGTACTTGCGTAAAAAGTAATATCTGTAGTGAAGAGGTAACGAAACTACAGCTGAACAGTTTCAGCTGAATTAGCTGAGTGCTTGCAACCTGAGACACGGAACAACATTTTTAAAGTGTAGTTTCATCAATATTTTCTAGGGAACCAGTGGTATGAGATACTCTTTGATTTCAAGAGACTGGATCACTGACTGTATTGAAATAACACACTCAGGTTATACTGGGGTAAGATAGTTTTTGTTGTACCTTTTAAGTCTTTAGTTTAGTGGCGTGATGAAGAAAGAAAATAGTAAAGTTTAAGTTTGGTCACAAAGCTGTTAGTACAATATGTAATGGCCACAAGCATCGAACAAAGGAAAAATCGGATCCCTTGACAACAATTAAACCATTGACCTTCAGACCCCAGTTTTTCAAAGAACGGATACTACGTTTAGGTTTAAATTCAGTGGATATGTCACTATCCACTGGATAAAATGTGTTGCAAATGATACAATCCATGTTTGTCTGTTGGAAAGTTATACCTATTCTATGGGTGACAAAAAGGCAAAAATGGCAAAGAAAGGTGACCTTATCCCTCTTTCACCAACTGGGGCCAGAACAGTTAGAAAATGACATTCTTTGTTAAAACTAAACCGACAGAATGAAAGTTCTGTGAAGTGGGTAGGGACATTTTAATTTGGACTGAATAAGAAAATAATGGAACACAGTTCTAAAGTTATAGGACCTTGCAGACTGAAAAGGATGAATATCAGACAGGAAAATAGATAGGAGACAGATGAGGTTGGTTTGGGTAAATGGTAAACAAAGTCCAAATTAGGAAATTCTGTTGGAGATTGGCGTTGTCATTTGTGTAATTCACTAATTTACATAGAGAGACTGGAACTAGCCGCCACAAGACCTGGGAATGGTTTCAAAGAAAATGCAACACGTCAATTTCGTTTTTTTTTCCTGCCTAGTTTTCATTCGGTCCGTTTCTTCCGAAAATTTTCGCCATGACGGATGACCTAGAAAGTAGTGTCATTTACATTTCAAGAAGAATTTCCGGAATTGTCTGGTAAATAGTTAAGACTCAGAGGATATGGAAAGAAATTACCTCGAGAAACAATTTGTCGAAAAAGTTACTAAAAGACATTTATTGGTTGTCATTGAGTATTGTGTAACGTAACTTTCCAGGGAGGAGGATGGCGAGGTCGGAGGCTTTAATAGAACTCCTATATTTGACTTATTACAGGGTTCCAGATAACATTTTAAGGCAGTCGTGTCAACAAGGAATTCCGTCAGGTCAAATTTCCAGTTCTCCCACCAAACCATTATAAATTTTCTATTAATTTGTCGGGTCATGTAGCTGACCTTGTAGGGTTTTTGACCCGAGACAGCCCTCTTATCTGGAACACTGCTTATATGCTCTAACATTAGCCTTTTATGTGAGATGTGATCGTTTGTCTGCTATTCTTTCCATAGGATGGTATGATTTGTCTTGCAGGCTGCGACAAGACAATACCTGGTGTAACAATGGCTTTACCAAGACTCAACGCAGTAAGTAAAATCTAACATATTTGATTGTGAGGCATGAAGTCATTGAAGCAAACTAACTAACATAATACTCCACTGTCGTGCGTTTTTCATGTCGATCTGCATTACTGTTTCCCCCTTGTTGTTTATTATTTAAAGCTTGTAGTAGATTTAATTGTGACGTTGAAGTAAGTTCATGAAATCCTTGGGAGAAGTCATTTCTATGAAACCAGCTCCAATTTAGACATTTCTATGGCACAGCTTCTATAGGTATGCATTGCTTTACAAGGCTAATTGCACGATGATAGCTGTGGAAAATAATCTCTATGTTATTATTCAACATATTGGGATAAGGTCCAAATATGGTCTCAATATTCGTCGCAAACATTCAGCTAAACACTCAACGGATATCCTGCGATATACGAAATTTCGCGCGTCGCGGTGAAAATGGCCGCTTTTCAAGCTTTCCTGCATTAAATTCAGTAAATGTGTGCTTTGTTAATGTGTTGAACAATAAAACAATTATCCTGCTCAACCTTGCGGATTATCTCCTGATTTTAGCCAGCTCGACGTACATCCACGTCGGCTAAGTTTCAGGCGATATTTCCAGTTTGACTTCCCTTTTGATTTGCAATTTGATTGGTTCAAAGAACAGACAAAAATCTGTATGGCTTAAACGACAGTCAGTTTTTAGTGACAGGTTTGGACAATCCAGCAATCTGTTAAATATTAGAGTTTTGTCTGGCGGTAACAAAGAAAATGCAAATACTTGTAGAAGCCATTTATCCAGGTTAAATGAAAATAGCTCCATGATCAATTGTTGTTTTTGTTTCAACTTGTAATTCCTTGTGTGATTATTTTGCTTTGTTGCTCGTTGTTTTAATGACGTTTTTATTGTAATCGTTGTTGCTGATAATGAGGCTCAAGTAAACCTGCGTCTTAGTATAATTCTTAGAGCGGTTTTCAATTGAGTGTCGAAAGTAATTATGGTTTTGCTTTGGTTTTGCATTGCTTCGCTCTGTGATTGGCCAGGAAAACTCGAGCCACTTTCTCAACCAATGAGAGCAAAACCAAAACCAATCGCGTCTTGCACGCGCGTATTTTCCCGCCCTTTACGCCGGCTTCATATAATTGTTTCGTATTCTGATTGGCTCGTTGCACTGCTTACCTCTGTTGTGATTGGTCAGAGTAATTGCTTTGGTTTTGGTTTTACGACACTCAATTGAAAAGAGCTCTAAGCCACAGACCAGATCATCTTAGATACTGGCAAAGATTTTATAATAATTTCTGATGACGTTAATTCTTTACTCATCACCCAACAGTGTGGCATTGTTATTTATGGTGGAACAATGCTGCCTGGCTGTGGAAAGAAGCATAAAAATCTCAGTGCTGGAAGCCCATTTGAGGTACACAATTTAGTACATAATTTTAGCATTTACTAAAACCTGTAACCCAAATTTGGGCTTGGAAATTTTAGAAAATTACGTGCTCAAAGGAAAGCCCTTTTTCTTCAGGGCAAAGAGCTTGGTTTTCGTTTCGAAACTTGCAGTTCGATTGGTAGATCAAAACGCTCACGTGATGAAGTAACAAAATGGAAATGAATGTTTCGTGCAAATGGCACGAGCTGGCACCGTTATTTCACTTGCAACGTGCAGAAGTTTCAGAAAAACGTGGATTACCTCCAAAAGTATTCTCTTTGTTGCGGAGAATTTCGCGTTTAGTTAACATTTCTGTCGCTTCAACCCAACATTTTGGCGGAAGGCGCCCCTGTTTTCTCTCAAAGGTGACTCCAGACAGGGGGAGGCTATAGCGAAGTATTGTGCAGTAGATATTTTAAATGAATATGTCGTGAAGAAATTTTAGGAAAGGTCACATGATTGAGCTGGTGAAAGTATTTGTCCTCTTTAGGCATTAGGTTCCTACAGCAAAGGGCTGATGGACATTGAAGATCTGAAGGATATAGAGTGTCATTCCATACCTGGTGCTGGGGCGTGTGGTGAGAATAAAAATAACCTTGTTTCTTTGAATTTCACATAACAAGTCTTCTTAAACGACAGATTTTGTTTTTCTTTCGAGGGATTATAGGCTAATAGCAACCGCGGACGTTTGCCCGAGAAAGGAAACGAACCTTTGAGAGCTCATATCCTACTTTTGAGCATACAAAATGTCCAAGAGGCAACTTTCAGAACGATAGCTTCGAAGCTGAAACATAGTTGTTTGACAAGGCTTGTTATCAGATGCGGGCAGCCTTTTTGTTAACGACTAATGAAAACAATCGGCAGCTTCTTGTGGAGAACAAGTGCAGTACTTTTCATCTGAGTATTTTCGTGAAATGAACCCTATCGCCCCTCTAGTGATAGTTGGTGTCCCTCCATGGGTGAACACTATCCGTCACGTGATAAATTTCAACCAATCAGACACGGAGAAAATTCGGGATGAACTAAAAGGCAAATACAGGTTCAGCTTGTAGACAGTCTATCAGCTGGAATGTGATGTGAAAGAGGGAAATAATACATCAAATGCTTTTCTTCAAAATTCAAAATCTCGATAAAGGATGTCGCGAGAGTTAGTCTTATAAATGGTTTTGCTTTGCTAAAACCTTTCGTGAAATGCTGTATTGTAATTTGTTTGTTTGTTCGTTTTTTGTAGGTGGAATGTTCACTGCTAACACCATGTCGTCTGTGGTAGAAACTCTTGGATTGACGTTACCAGGTGCGCGCTAACAGTTTTAATAGTTTGAATGATAAAGAAAAAAAAAACACTTTTGCCGTTTTGTTTGTTTG
>JAEMWC010000021.1:1147500-1182500 GCA_016490735.1 Pachyseris speciosa
TCTGTACCTTCCTTACTCCCTCCCTCCGTACCTTCCTTCCTTCCTCCTCCCTCCCTCCCTCACTCCCTCCCTCTGTACCTTCCTTCCTTCCTCCCTCACTCCATCCCTCCGTACCTTCCTTCCTCTCTCCCTCACTCCCTCCCTCCGTACTTTCCTTCCTTCCTTCCTCCCTCCCTCACTCCCTCCCTCCGTACCTTCCTTCCTTCCTTTTGTCCGCCTGTCTGTCCGTCCGTCACTCAGTCACTCGTTTACTAATCAAAGGTTTTCGTAGATTGTGTTGAAGGAACTATTTGATGAGGGCTTTCTTCACGGAGACCAACTAACAGTGAATGGCAAAACTGTGGCCGAAAATCTCCATCACGTACCAAGACTCTCCGCATTAGGAGAACAGGTTAGTTTTCATGCTCCATCACAGCTTGAATCGCTTGAAAACAATGTTCTGTCGTTGTTTCAAACGTTGCCTTAGAGACTTTTGATAGGAACTGCTCAAAATAGAACCCCAAGATGTGGATATTGAGGGGGCGGGGGTGGGGGTTGGGACTAATGGAGGGGCGGGAAGTGAATTCGAGGCGGAAGCAATTTAGCGCATTGAAACTAAAGAAGAATTTAGCTAAGCGGAAACGAACTGGGTGGAGGTGGAGCTGGGAAACAGGAATTAAAAGTTCAAGAAGTGGGAAATTCAAACCCCTCGCCTCTACCTTCTCTGAATTGTTTTATTGATTAAAAACAAAAACAGAAGGAAAGAAAACAAACAAAGATGTGTTTCACGGAGTGTCCAATCAATTTGTCCAAAAATTCTCTGCAAAGCGTCATGATAGTAACGTTTTTATCGAACCAGCATTTGTGATAATTGTTCTAAAGAAATGTTTGGTCTCATTATTTTTTTCATGGTTGCGTTGTATCTAGCCTGACGAAACCAAGCTTGACCGATATTTTCTTTCTAAGAAACTCACGCTAGTTGCGTTACGAATATGGGTTGTGTCAAAAAATGTATTCCCCTAGCCTGTGTAGTTTGAAATGTGGACAATCTTTGTTTCCCTCCCTACTCGTTCCATTTCTACTCCCTAATGATACAGGTAACACTGCCCCTTTAACATGGTCATTCTAAATGTAAATGTGGTTCTGTCTCCCTGTAGGATGTAGTATTTCCACTCTCATCTCCACTGGCTCCTGCTGGTAGACATATCGTGATATTAAAGGTGAATAAAGTTTAGGTAGATATACAGATTACCAAATTAGAAAGCAGCATTTAAGGCAACATAACGTTTTAAGGAACAACACAATACTTTTTAAACGGCAATTATTATTATTATTATTATTATTATTATTATTATTATTATTATTATTATTATGGCGCGTTTAAAAAATCTGAACGCACTAACATGTTAAAAAAACAAGATCTGATATATATCACAAAGTTAAGCACTATAAAAATGGCACTTGTAACAACTTATAACCAGTTTCCTCTTAAAAGCAAATGCCTAGTTTATGCTCCATTCCCATTCATGGCGTGTTTTACTTTTGAAAGGGAAACTTAGCTCCGGAAAGCGCAGTACTCAAGTTAAGTGGGAAGGACATAGGACCATTCCGCGGGCCGGTGAGTTGCCAACCGATCGACGATATTTTTGTATCCACTGTAGTTGTATGTCTCGACTGTCGAGCATTTTTGTTTACCAGATTTCTTATGGATGTAAGAAGTCGTAATCTGTTATTGTTGCTTGCTTTCGATTGGTCAAAATTTGTCAGGTGACACTAGTACATGTTTAATAATTTTACCTGGATAGCGTGGACTTAATCATCTCGTATTCAACAACAATAATAATAATTGAGTGTCTTGATTTCATTTCCAAGAAAGACCAGAGGACGATTTAATGGCCACCATTTGTTGGGCATGGTATAATTAACAATTACCTTGCGAAATCTTTCGAATGGCCAGGATGTTTGTTTTTATAATGCAACACATTGATAGCATAGTACTCATAGTTCATCCCCTACACACCAAATATACTTATCGCAGGATACGTGTTTCTTACGTACGACAAATAGTGAGGGCACCACGATCATATTTGGATAGTTGTTATAATCTACTGACTAATTTCAAAACACCTTACGTGGTTTAAATTGAACTTCCGATGTGGGCCGAAAACCCTCGTTTGGTTTGATATCCGTCGCCCAATTCTCTTTTAGATTCCTACTTTTAATCAAGTCAGGCCCCGTCCACACGTATCCGGAGATTTTTGTATCCGCAAATTTTTTTTATGCGGATACAAAAATATCTGCGTCCACACGTAGCGTATACGAATCGTATACGACCGTCCACACGTATCCGATTCGTATCCGGACATCTCAAGGATTAGTCAACGGAGCATGCGCATTACAAAGAATCTCGCGCGGAAAAAGACTGGTTCTGATACTGTGACGTTAGCGTATACAAAAATATACGGATACGAGCGTCCACACGTATCCGGATACACAGCGTATACAGAAATTTCCTCTCTGGAGAGCGTATACAGAAATCTCCGGATACACCGAGCGTACACAGCGGACACGTGTGGACGCTAGGTGTATCCGCATAAAAAAATTTGCGGATACAAAGATCTCCGGATACGTGTGGACGGGGCCTCACAATCAACCTTGTTCCAGGGCTTTTCCCTAAAATCCCTGGGAACGAGGTGAGTCACAATGTGGAGTCGCACACATCGAGTAGATCTTATTAACCATTAGTCATACCATGACTATTTGTTTGTTCACCTGTGGATTTAATATTTATTCATTTTGTCATTGTTTTCATTATCTTTCATTTTTTCTTTCATGTCTAAACTTTGCAGGCTGTTGTCTTTGACGGAGAGGAGCAAGCATATCAAACCATAATGAACGGAAAGGTGCGTTCAGTAGTAACATTTCGTCCATGACACTTTTTCAAGGTTTTTGTAGATCCTTGCGTTATATTGGCGCAGACCTTCGCGTTGTATTGGCTCTGGTGTCAATCAGGTTTATTACCGATGATAAGAAAAGTACAATCCTAGTTTTGTATCAGTTACGAAGTTAAAAGTGGACTCAGAGCAACCTTAGATTTTCGAATTTTTTTGGCAAAACGTTGTATCTTGTTACGCTTGTTATTTCCTGGTAATAAAAAAAATTGGAGTCACCAAGCTCGTTTTTGAGTTATCGCCCTAAAAGCGAAAATTAGGGATGTTTCTAACAAGTTATACTATTGCTATGCTAACCTAGTATGTCGAAAAAAAAATTCATAACTTGATCACCCAATTGATACCACTATTAAACAACAAATAAAGGTTGGTGATACTGATCCATCAAATAAAAGTGCTGGGAACTGGTGTGAGCCACCTCAAGCCATGTGTTTAAAGTTCAAACAAAACCTTTTAATGAAAAGACACAACGTACCGCGAGGTATGATCGGTATGGGTGAGCTAAAAGTAGACACAGGGCAGCGTTTAAATTAATGGAACTGGCTTGATCATTGCATGTGAAGTCGCTTCAAAGGCTAACATGGCTGGATCATTTCGTCAACAGATCAAAGCTGGTGATGTGCTGGTTATAAGATATGTAGGACCTCGAGGAAGGTGGGTGAATCAGACTTCAGTCCTGCTTTTAACTGGTTTTCAGTGCTATCAATTTATAACGTCAGGTCACATTGTAGTATAGTCCCAGGGAACCTGCCCTGCCCGTGCTCAATAGCCTTTTTGATGCAAGAATAAACTAGATATATTGCTGCCTTCACCAGCATTGTTCACCCACAACTACCTTACAGGGTTTTGGGCTATTTTTGGGAGGGAGTTGGGAGCACATTTCACAAAACTTACCAGCTGAAAAATTAAGCGCAATAACAAATTTAACCTGGATGTAAATAGAGTTCCAAGTTTCCTCTGGTGGTGCTGGTGGTGGTACATTCGAAAAGCAGGAATTGTCGTGTATCTCTGGCGCAATTTTCGACCATGTAATCGCCATTGTGCATTCCTTTAAGCCTCCTTGTCATCTCCAGGACCTTTCTATTCTTTAAACTCTTAGCCCAGGAATGCCAGAAATGTTATCTCCCAGCGGCGCCCTGGTTGGCGCAGGGCTGGGGAAGAAAGTCGCATTAGTAACAGACGGAAGGTATAGCGGAGCTTCCCATGGCGTTATGATTGGTCACGTGTCCCCTGAAGCCCAAGTAGGTGGTCCAATAGGGCTGATACAAGATGGTGATATGGTTGTTATTGACACAGAGAACGCAACGCTGGTAGTGGTGAGTGTAATTCCTTATTACATGTGAAACGAGACGAATTTTCTCAGTTGTTGTTGTTTGTCTTTTCTCACTTTTCTGTTTAACAACAACAACAACACTTTATTTTCATATTTCCTACTACATCACGTATATATGAATATTAAGTTAATTTATATCGTTATTAAGGTATTTATACGAAAAACTACAGTCGAGGGACATGATTATTCCTCACTTTCAAAAATGGCGCGCAAAATTTTCACGCGCGTTTGCACACTAAGTGCGGGAAAACCTGAGGCAGGCCGCGCCATTTTTCCTTTTAGGCGGGAAAATCACTGAAAATATAAACAAACAAGAGACTTACCAAAAGGTCGAAAAAAAAGGGTTGCAAAGCTCGCCACAGAAATTAATTACAAGCGGTTTGTTTAAGACATATCACCATGCTTTCTTTATCGTCGAGATGTCGAGTTGTGTCGAAGAAAAGGTTCATAATTTTTTATGTAGTTGTGTGAAAAATATTTTTCCAACTACTATGGGCCGAAAAAGTGTTGAACTAACCACGGAAACGAAGGAATTGATTGTTGCACTGTCAGAATCAGCGAAAAACAAAACTGAACTGTCAAGACTGTTGAACATTATAAGAACGGCGATCTACAAAAGGACTAGCTCCGTGGAGAATTTGAAGCGAGGACGAAGGAAAAAGAAATTTACAACGAGAGATAGAAACGCTTTACTTCATCTGGCTAAAGCGAACAAACAACTAAACTTACAGGACATTACATCGAAGCTTAGCGTTTGCAAAGCGCACACTTACAGCACGAAAACTGTGTAAAGGGTTCTTCACTCAGAAGGTAAAGAGCACCTATTCATGGATGACAATGCTCCCGTTCACAGAGCTCATACTGTGGAAAATTACAAACGTGAAAACGAAATAACCTTCATGACGAGGACAGCACAGACTCCAGATTTGAATATAATAGAAAATATCTGGCTCTACATCAAGAGACAGTAACAAAAATCCACGGCAAATAACACGACCAAGAACGACGTCTTCCATGCGATTCAGAGTGTGTGGTAGCAGATAGATTTGGAATACATAAAAACGTTTTACCACTCTATTTCTGATCGTCCGGTGTAGTCATTCGAACGTTCGGTAATCGAACTCAGTCGCTCGATTGAGTTCGATTGGGTTCGGCAATTGAACTTAATCAAGCTCACCCAAAAGTTTTTCCAGTCGAAGGCAATCGAACGTTCGGTAATCGAACACTTCAACAATCGAACAAAGCGTCGTGGTCAATTAGTTATTTATTGGCTTCTATTTCAAACACAAGTAGAAATCTACTTTGAGGTAATGAGAATACGTTTAACGCTAGTAATAACTATTTTGTACACACTGTACTCTGTTGCGTACGTCAAGATCCAGTTGCAGTGGTCGTTTTTTAGTTATCTAAACGAAACTTGAGCGACAGCAGTTGAAATCTTCTAAGGATATTGCCGTTCGGTGTTATCCCGAGCGATATAAAGACAGTGTACATAGTGTACTTAGCTGTTCGTGTTATCCAGTATTAATTGTGAATTTATCAATTTCGAATCACCTAAACAATAATCTCTCACACTTGCTCCTCTAGTTAAAACTCGGTTAAAGAGTGAAATCCTTCCAATTCTATTGAAACTGAATGCTTATCAATGTAACGTTAGTTTCTTTACCCTAGTACAACATGTTTCTGAGTAATTTATGAACTGCGATCGTGTAGACGAGAGTAGTCCCCAAGGGCTTATTGGTGACACACGTTCAGGCAATCTCGAGTCCATTTCTCTAAACTTCTGAGCAGATTTCGGGCTCGAAATTTATTTCAAAACCGTTTTTCTTTGGCTGCTGGTAGTTATTTTTTGTGCAAATAAAACCCACTGCCGTAACGTTTTAAGTGTATTCTCTTTTAAAATAATTCAAAATCAAATTATTGTGATTAACACAGTGGAGACCGACAAACATTTTCATTTGGAAATTGCAGCAATACATTTACACCCATTTAAAAAAATGCCTCAACACAAGGGCACTATAATTGTGCTAAACTCCAGTCACAATTATTATATTTCAGGAACTTACAGACGACGTGTTAATCGAGCGAAGGACAAGATGGCAGCCACCGCCGCGGAGACTCACGGGACTTCTTCAAAAATACACCAAAGTAGTTTCCAGTGCTCATGAAGGAGCGGTTACCCATTAGCCAAGAAGCTCTGATAGTCGGAATAGAACTTTCATCTATTAAATCAATGGATCGATCGATCAATCCATCCATCCATCCATCCATCAATCAATCAATCAATCAAAGGGATTCATTTTCCACACAAATACAATGTAATGGGTAAAAGTTGCTCTTACAAACAAAAAGAAAAGTGACGTGAAGGCCTGAAATTAAAAGAATACGAAAGGATTCTTACATTACACCTTTTTGTCACAAAGCTTACAGGTTATAATTTAAGGCGGAACAGAATGACTGATGAAAACGCAGGAAATGAGTCCAGAAAGAGGAAAATATAATTCAATGAATATATGGTGTAGGTATATGAAGTTTAGCATTTTAACAAATAAAGAAAGTAATAAATAAGCTTCTGTGTGATATAATTCAGTCAGTGCGTATGTTCGATCCTAAGTTGGAGAAGGTTCCTGATGCTATAAAAAGCAATTCCTAAGTTGACTGAAACAGGTTTCTCTCAAATTGTGTTTCTTGTAAAATCAAAGTATCTGACGCAGTGAACCCGGGCACTTTATGACTATTCTGTTGTAATTAATTCCTAGAAATCTCAGTTGACAAAACTATATTTCAGAGTCTATTGGGATCACTTTGCATCAAAATGATGATGGAATGGTGATCGTCTCAAAAATCTCTCTTCTTGCATCATAAAATAGCTATAACGCGCTTGGTTTCCCTGCAATATTGGGCTTATTTGTGAACGTATTGCTGTCGGTGCAATTAAGGGAACTTTAAAGGAGAGTTACACCTGAATGCTATGTTTTTGTCACCTTTTTACGTTTTGTCCTATTATCTTCTCGAGATTTCATGCAATCCAAAAAACCCATCATAGTTTTGTAGTGCATAACCCCATAAATATCTCAGAATTTTCGGTGATTTTTAGAGTGTTTTTTGAAGAAAAGAGAAAGGGGGAGGGGGGGGGGGGGGGGGGATTTAAGGGAAGATGAGAAAAATGCAGATTGTAAGGTTAAAAATTAATGGACAAACACCAAACAGTTCACCTTCAACCTGACATGCACCAGTGTTGTAGTGTTTGTGTACGCCTTATTTTCCCTTTTTAATTTCTTCATCAAATCACTTCAACATCCGGGTATAACGCTCCCCCCCAAATCAAACTAACTCAGTAGAAACCACCAGCATGCAACTCGTTGCCACGAATGATGACAAATACAATGATGTCTGAGTCTTGTTGCCATGGAAACAGAATCTTTTCTCAGAGTGCTTCCTCGGTAACAAATGAGCAAAAGCACTTAGTCAGGGGGGAAGAGACATTTTTTTACAAATTATGTTTACATTGATCAATGCTGTGAACCTAACCTTGTGGACTGACTCTAGTTATTTGCAGCGAGAAAAATCTCATAAAGCTTGTGGGGTGTAGCTGTACGTTTTCATTACTTGGGCTCAATCTTTGCTTTGGTAGATTTAAGGGGTAATGCCCGCTACCTTGTGGCCTTAGTGCCCTTAGAGTGGCTTCAGCTTACTTGATCACATTATAAATTTGTGAAGTATCCTTGTCACTCCAGCCACATCCCACAAGCTTTACGTTTTGATTGCTAAGATTCCCATACCTTTTCTGTTTTATAAGACCACCTGACCTTAAGTTAACAGCTAAAAAAGCCATCATGGGGTTTTTCGAATTGATTTTTCTAATCTTACCTAGGGTGATCCACATTAAAGCGAATAAGTTACAAATTAGTAGCGCTTTTACTGTAACTTTTGAAGGGGGAGTTACACCTGAATGCTACGTTTGTCACCTTCTGACCTTTTCTCATCTTCTCGAGATTTCATACAATCCACTGAAAAAGCCATCATAGTTTGGTAGTGCATAACCCCATAAATATCTCAGAATTTTTGGGTGATTTTTAGATTGTTTATGAAGAAGGAGAAAAGGGGCGGGGAAGAGTGGTTTATGGTGGCTGAAAATGGTTTCGTTATTTTTAAACACCAACTCTTTGATGGATCGATACTCCCACAATTTTTCGTTTTGTCTTCTTAAGCATGGTATCAAAATATTTTCCAATTGTTTGTCAACAAGTTGTGATCACTGTTTTGCCATTCTGAGGTTACCACAGCAACAGTACAGCCTCTTGGAAACACCCTTAATTTTGGCCTTACTTGCCTGTAACTCAAACACGAGTTGGGTTACCCCCCCCCCCCCCCCTTTTTTTATTATTGAATTGCAATCAGCATATGAAGATTTATCTTTCTGCAAAGTTTTTAAAAAAATCGGTACATGGGGTTCAGAGCCGCGCACGAAAGGAAACGCGAGGTATTTTGCTCAGCTGTCTCCTCACGTGTGCGGCGGCCTTTTTTAACTGACTAGATGTTGTTGTAGAATTTGTTATTGTAACGGAGCTTAAACAACGACCTCAGCGACGGCAACGAAAACCTCATTTCAAAATATAATTTCTTTTTATTGTAACACTTTCGCGATTTTTCCAACTTGTTTAACTTGTAAAATGTCGGCGAACTATCCAGGAACTGAATTTCTATAAACGGCGTTAAAGTAAAGAAAAGGGTCTCAAGCTATCTAGTTTCACAGTTGCGTAAGCATTTTTTTGTTGTCGAGATTCCTGTAAGAGGCAATACATTGACTGAAAAATAATAAATGAATATTAAAGGTCTTTTTTTCTTTTTACCGACATTATGCCTCAGTAACAATTTTCGTTTGGCTACGGCCCAGTAACACATGGTTTACAAGTTGGCGCAACAACGTGTTTACTTGAATGGATTTCAGAAACAAAAGTTTCAATGCACAAGGAATGGGTTACAAAGTCTAAAAAACTAATATTTACATCATCAACACTGAAACTAAGCTACATTTTAATCGTACAATAATAGTTAACTAACAATACTTTAATACTTATGGTACTCAAATAGTGGGATATAATCTACTACAAACAGTTGGATATAATCAAAGCTCATGACACCTATCACTATAAATATGATCAATTCAAACAAAAATGACGAAGAAAATGTAGTAGTGAATTCTAATATCCCACAGTAGTTGTGGTAACCAATAAGCAATCTATACTAATCGACTGCAATAGCGAGCCTCAAAGGGACAGCCAAGGGCAACTGTTCCCAGAGCCTTACAAGACTAACCGCAATGGTTTACAGTTGAGTTACAAAACAGATTTCCTCTGCTAAATCTTTACGATTTACAAATTCGTGGCAAAGCGCGTGAAATAAAACTCTGTACGTCGCTTTTGAGCCTTCCTTCTGTGTCCATTTCCTCAACATCACTAATGCTTTTTCAGATAGCTGACTTTTGTCATGGTCGAACCCTTCAAGGTCAGCTTCATCAAAATTTAGCCGACGCCCCAGCTTGCGCCAAGTGTTGCCAATTTTCAGTGATAGCTTCTCCAATTCATACGGAGTTGGAACGCCCTTTTTAACTGCAAAAGACAAAGGAAAGGTTTAAAGGTGCCTCAGGATCTCTATAAACGTTTTACGTTTACTGTTGAAAGTGTCGGGGGCAGCATGCCAACTTTATGGATCGAGTTTTTGACCTGAAAGCGCTATGTTATCTGGAACAATGCCTATGAAGGTCCTCAACTGAAGGAAAAGAAAGCAAACCGATAGAATTAAGACTATATGCATATATCTATCATAAAAGCATCTATTCCTGTTTATCTGAACTAATTTTGGTCATTATTGCTTTGTTTCTTCCTGGTCATTAATCCATCACTCTGCAAACCCCCACTTACAAAACAACCGTAACGTGGGAGAAATAGTCCGCGATCTCGGACAACTGCTACCGTGCTTGGATTAACTAATCTTACTTTCTATCCCTACCACTGGACTAAATGAAGTAGCGATAATAGGTTCATAACCTGACTAAAACGTTAAGTATCTATGAAACAGTAAGGGGGATTCTCAGTGTTAATCCTTCTTCTAGGAATATCGCCGCGAGCTCAAAGCATTCTCAAAATTACTACGGTAGAAGCAAGACTGGGCTTAAAAAATTACCGCATGCTTTAAAGAAAAGACCTAGATTCCTTGCAAAAAATCTGAATGACACATTACGTAAAAGCTCCCTTGGAGACTTAAATAGATATTTTGAGGAGCCACTAGAAGGTGATACAGGACGGTAAACGTTATTGATAAATTTTGAATTGCTTTTTAAGAATTGCTTTAATGATACAAAATAGTCTAATATCTGTATTTTGGCTCACAAAAGCCCCATTATTTGCAATTAAATGATCGCTCAAAGACGAAGCACGTACAAAAACGAGCAAGCAAGTTTGCAAGCATCCAAGAAATCGAAAGTTGTTTGCCTGCGTGGCAGGCGTAGGAGGACGAGGGGGAGGAGGAGAGGACTGGGGAGAGAAGAAATCCCCAAACCTTTTTCCTTCCCTTATTTACCTCAGTACCAAGCATTCTGGTTATTTTGCTGTTCACGAATCTGATTTATGCAAAGCACGCAAAACACGAACACGCGGTAGTGTACACGCAGTAGTCAAAGGGTTAACATTCTGGTAAAAAAATCATATCTGAACTGATTATGTATTGAGCCGCTGAGTTATTTGTCAATCACAACATACTCAAGCCGAACCCAGTTCATTAGCTTCGAAATTGTCACCTTTCGTAATTCGTTTTCCCAGTTCAGTGGCTCATAGCCACTCTGATTTCGCCTTTTACCATTGTCCAACCGACCAATTTTTTTCGCGATTTTACCAAAGATTTGCATCAAAATAAAGTACAAGAGGAATTTAAAATCACACGAATACCCTGAAAATTTATTTGGCAGTTTGGCAAGGCTTTCAGTAGTTCTAGATTCGAACTTTTCAATAAAAATGTTCAATCCGACAACCGAAGCCAGTGTTTCGTGTTTGATTACAATACAGTTTTCCCTGACATTCGAAACATCCTGAGGAAGCACCATGATTTATTGCATTCTTCACCTCAAATTAAAGACATCTTTCCACCCAAATCTGTTTTCCCTGTATATCGGAGTACCAAAAATCTAAGATGGATTCTAGAACCAGTCGTTTTCTGGTAGAAAGCAGGGAGGAGAAGAGGTTGTTCTAAATTGTGACGACGGATGTGATCTTTGTAACAAATTTTGACCGTCCAAACTCCAAAGCTCAGCAACTCGCCGCCAATTTCCTATTCGCAAATTTCACAAACTTTAAATCTTGTTTGTCCAAAAATGTCATTTATTTAGCCACTCGTAATAAGTGTAATTTGTTGCACGTAGGTTCTTTTTCAACTGAATTAAAAGTCAGATTTCGTAATCAGAAGTCGAGTATGCTTAGTGATAAGAAAACATGCGAATTGGTGATACATTTCAATGGAAAGCTTTCTGTTATGGTTGACACGCAACCTAGCTTCATGAGCAACTTTCAATCACTCACCAGGCTGCTGTGAATGACTGCGTGCTGTGCCAGCTAAGGTCGGCCTCTCCTGTAAGAGAGAGGGAAAACAATTGATTCTTAAGAACTGATCTTTCGTTTGCAGAACTGACAGTAAGAGTTTCAAACTGGCTTTAACTCTCTCCCCTTCAGAAAAAAAAAGATGCTGAATTATAATTAAAACAACAACATCAAACAATGAATAAAAACAAGAACAAGAAGTACGTGATTAGACCTGCCATTTGAGTTTGTGGCCGAAACAAGTCAATACTGACTTTGAAAATTAAAGGTATATAGACGGTCTAGTAATTCAAGAAAGAATGAGAACTTCGACCACCTGACTGTAATTCAGATAACTAGTGCTCTATGAAGGCTTAGGGAAGTTTGATTCAGTATTTGTTGCTTAAAAGCTACTAATATTCGCAAGTTGCTGGTTGTTACACGGAAAGCATAAAACAACAGCACTTCAATTTAAATGTCCCATGAGTTTGACTATCTCGAGTTCGATGAGTTTGTACTTCGAAAGAAAACAAGAGAATACAGACACGGGAAGCCTAAACTCGGATAGCTCAAGTCGATCGTGATTCAATTTTAATGTTGAGGGGGATTTTTGTAAGCGTGTCAGAAGACCAAAGATGGAAAACAATTCATTTATTGGTGTTCTCAAGGCCTGCAGAGTGGCTTTTGTTAATTGTGTTACATCTCAAACAACTTTCCCTCCACAACAGGCTTTCACTACCATTGATAAGAGTTACGTCCAATCTCTATCCAAACGATCCCACAATCCTTAAATGGTACCAGTCTCCTCATAGTTTCTGGAGTGGGGAATTCATAACTTCCGTCATCGCGTCTACGTAACAGCGCAGGTGTCTAATTCAAAGGTCGTGAGTTCGAATCTCGCCTGGCCGAGTTTACAGATTTTCCTCTTGAAATTCCCGGAGCGAGAGCTCAAGATAACCCATGCTTTTGAATCCGCTGTAAATTCCCAACAAGAGTCTTTCACTGTCTCGCAGTCCTACGGCTTAAGAAACTTTCCTTGAGGATTTTCTGTGATGATTACCTGTACGAAACTTCCTTCATTACTTAATTAGGTATGGCGAATCTGTTTGTGACCCCCGTTTTGCGTGTAATCCAACATCTAAAAATGACGCTAAACTCAAATTCGGCCGAGAAAGAGACTTAAGTACAAGAAAACGCGTTCAGGAAAAATTCGTGGATGATCATAACTTCGCACTTTTTACACTAACGTGACACTTACATCCATTCTTCGCAGTCCCAATTCACCCTTCTCGGCTGTCTCTCCAAATGGTCCAGTAACTCCTTCAGTGCCATCAATACCAGGGGATCCTCGAGCGCCATTTTCCTCCTGCTAACAAAAGAGGTTTATTTTTAAAAGTGCAGTGGTTTAAGTGCAGCGAGTACATGCTGTACTATGGACCCTTCATATTTCTATCTTTTCTTAACAAATAAAGACCTAATAAAATACTTGTGTATTGTGTGTTATCTTTAAAACGATAAATAGCGTTTTAGCGTTAAAAATTGGACATGAATAGATAACGCTTGGTAAAATTCTTATTGCTGTCTTCCTCGCGGGTGTACAACCGAGGTTTTAAAAACAAGATTTTCTTTCATGTGATGTTCCATTTCCCAATCCTGGGCTTAAGGAAAGAGGAAGTTCCAAATCGCCGGGACACCTAACCTGGACCCAAAACAATATGCGTCTTTTTACCCGGAACTGATACGTCGTTTTACCGTTGAAAATGTATACCTTCTTTTTTAAGCGCTATAGGCCTTAATTGAACGACGATATATTTTGGCGAGAGCACCTTTTAACTGAGTAGAGGCGCTCTGAAATTTCCATCCAGAAAGCCAACCAATCCGCGGGAACTGTTGTCAAAGATGTGAATGTTATTATAATTTGAAGTTAATCTAATACGTTAGAAATGCTCACAATATTTGAGGTTCGCACTAATACCTCCCCTAAAATTCCATGCCTTGATTATCTGTTAATCAGAATCAACTTTTTTGCTTTGAAGAGACACATACTTGTGTTTCTCCTGGTAGAAGCCAATGAACCGAAGGAGTACTCGATGAGCCACGCAGATTAGACCGTCTTTCATTGGATATGGTTGTCCTGCTGACTGCATTGTCTATGCTTGGCTCACTATCAGGAGGGCCATCTGCGCGTGAAAGAAGAATTGATGGTTGGTGCAAATCGACAAGACAAGTTACAGCTACGACATGATTGAATAACTACTTTCAACTAAATTAGTGGAAAGCGATGAAGATTTCACGGACGAATTTTATCGGTGGCTGCCACCTATAACCTTGTCCAAAACGTGTTGTTATTGGGTTAATTGTGGGGCCTCTTTCTTTTTTGCACTTGAGCCGCAACATTTTGGGAAATTTGCTGATATTTTTCTCCTCGTCGCTATCCTATATGTAAAGCCTGCTAGTATCACAATCAAATGAAATGTCGTGTTATTGTATTGAAATTGTATGTGTCATACTGGGATAAGATGATGGTACAATAATGAAGCGCATACACATGAGGCATTATTACTGACAATAAGACTTCAATCGTCTTTGGATGCTATTGGTAACATGGTAACGTGAAAAAACAGGAATAAATTAATTGAATGAAAAGCGCTCGTTTATACCATGGGGATTAAGAGTGCCGATTTGAAAGATAAATTTTTACTGAGATTTTTACGGCTTTCCGTGGTACCTTCGACGTCTATGTAGTGATGACACTGATTTTTCCAACAAATCAGAAGAAATGTGCCAGTTCTTCGAGAAACGCGGCTATCCCGACTCTGTGGTCAAATCGGGCCATCACCGCAGACGTCACAAAAGGAAAAAAAATGACAGAATTCCATTCACCCTCAAATTTCACCCTCATAATAATCCAGTAAAAGCCATCATTCATAATAATTTTAAAATACTGCAAAATGATCCAGAAACTGCTAGAATCTTTTCCCAACCACCAATGATTTCATTCAAACGCGACAAAAATGTAGGTAGCTTTCTAGTCAGAAGCGCATTCAAAACAACTGAGCAACCTGGCACCTTTAAATGCGCGCGCTCGTGATGCAAAACTTGTCCTATCATTCAAAACACTGACAAAAATATCGGGCCCAAAGCGATCTGTTAAGATTACTGATCTTTTCACGTGTACCTCCGCAGATGTTATCTATTGCATGACCTGTTTATTATGCAAAAAGTCATGCATCGGCGAAACAGGAAGACGACTAGGTGACCGATTCCGAGAACATCTACGTGATGTTGAGAAAGATGACAAAGATGCATTCAAACCAGTCGCTCAGCATTTGAGTCTTCCCAGTGATTGCAAACGACATACTTTGATCTCCGGCCATTCCCCACATAAGGTATCACGAAAAGTCGTACAAATCTCGAGCAAAAATTTATCTTTCAAATCGTCACTCTTAATCCCCACGGTATTGTTGGCCCATCGCTTGTACTTAGGCCCTCTCTGAGGTAAACTACATCCGGGCTACCCAGAACCCGCAGTTGTTTTTCTCGTTGTAGAAAACCCTCGTGGTCGACTGAGGAATAAAAACTGTGTTCATTCTAATGTTCATTGAGTTATCAGTAGTGCCTATCTCGTCTTCGCCGGCTAATATGGTGTCAGAATAGTGGGATCGACCCGACAAATCGACAAGGGAGACATTCACGGAGACTAAACGTACAATGAGCGAAACAATTGCAGACAACTCGTCAAACAACGATGGCGAACATCAAACGACCCGAATTGAAACTCGGCGGGAATATATCAGAAAATTTCAAGAACTTTGTACTCAGATTTCACGACTAATGCATCCAAGCAGACTACAGAAACTTGGCGAAACCCCTGAGACGGAGAGAGCAGATTATTACAAGAAGCCTTTACTAGAAATATCGGCGCTACGATCGGCGATGTCGGACGAAGCTTTGCAGGTGATCCGCTACACCATCGAACCGCAGATAGCAGCTGATGATCGGAAAGCCCCATAGATCTGGATGGACAAATTACGACTTCATTACACTGGATCTATCAGAAGCTCCCTACTGGCGGACAGATTTAAATTCTGGAACACTCAACAAAGCCCACATGAATCCGTTCAAGAACGGGCAGTTAAGGTCAGACAAGCGGGCAGCCTATGCTCCTACAATGCATCGACAGACGAAATGTGCCGCGACAAATTCGTGTTTGGGCTACACGACGGCACAATGAGAGCTGAGTTACTAAAAACGCATTTAAAGTCGGATGGAGCGCCCAAGAGCACGCAAGACGTCGTAGCCGAAGCCAAGGCCCTTGAGTCTACTCAGAAAGCCAACAAACTTACCACAGACGCCAAAAAAAGGAATTGAGGAACATGTAAACTGAATTAGCCATAAACAAATGAAACTAAAGCGGGAACCTGGAACCTGTTTTTGAGACAGGCCTCCCCAACAAGCACAACCACTGAAAACTACCCCATTGGCAAGCTCAGGGCAGAGACAGACGCAACAGAAACCCTCGCGGGCGGTCCAAACTGGTACCTCCCCCCCCCCCCCCCCCGTGAACAAAACGTACATCTGCTACACACCGCAAATGATCAACACCCTGTGGAATACTACACTGATGAATTCCAAGAACAGTGCTACTCCCTGGAAACACGGCAAGTACACATCGTTCACACAGACCCTGCAAAGAAAAAGCACTTTGTCACCTAGCTGCCATTGTCTGCCACTAGGAGTAAATTCATCCCAATGACATTCCAGATAGACACCGCCGCCACCTGCAATACCTTATCTGCAGATGCCCTTCTCAGGCTGATGCCAAACATGAAGCTAATAAAGTCTGCTTATCTACTTCACCCATACGGCGATGCCCAGCCGCTGAAACCGCTGGGGCAGATTGACCTTCTGTGCGAACGAAACAGAAGATACGAAACGCTCACATTCCAGATACTCCCTAGAGACGTCATGATCAACAAACCAGTCCTTCTCTCTGGGTCCGACTGTGAGGCACTGGGGCTCATCATCATCAAAGCATACGAAATATTTTCCCTCACAAAAGCAGTAACAGACTCCACAGGAAAGAGAGCCTCCAACTACCAAGCGAGCTCGTCACATACCGGCCCAGACCCAGGTAGCCCAACAGCTAACACCAACAGTACACCCAAGGAAACCACAGGCTGCCATCTTGACCAACCCAACAAGGGCAAGCAGTAAGGGGACCGCACAACGGGCACACCCTCAAAATCCATAATAATCCCTTCCAAAAGACGCCTGGCCCCATCCGGGAACTCACAAAAGAAAACATACAACAACAGTATCCTGAGAATTTCGAAGGCCTTAGCTGCTTGGGACCCCCAGTCCACTTTGAAGTAAAAGCCCATGTCTCACCAGTACAAATGCCAATCCATCGAGTTCCCGTAGCCAAACGTACCAAAAAAAAGTAGCCCTTGACAGATACGCTGCAGCTGGTATCATAAAGAAAGTAGAGGAACCCACCTCATGGTGCTCCAAGGAGGTCATTAAAGAGACACGAAAGAAAACAAGGAACTTCCTTGACCACAGTTGAACAATCAAAAAGGGTTTTCTGAGACCAGTATACCAAATGCAAACACTGTCTGAACAAATTCACAGACTCTGCCATGACAAATGCTTCTCACTAGTAGATGTCAGCGAAGGTTTTCTACACGTACCCCTAGATGAAGCACCGTCACTCGTGACGACAACGCACACGTCCTACGAGAGATACCGATGGCTACGCGTTCCATTTGGTGTCTCAAGTGCCCACGAGGAATTTCAGAAGCGTCTGATGTCAGCTCTAGAGGGCCTTGAAGGAGTACGGTGCATCGCAGATGACATACTTGTCTTTGGAGAAGGAACAAACTACCAAGAAGCCGAACAAGACCATGACCGCCGTTTTGTTGCCCTTATGGAGCGCTGCTCAAAGAAGAACATAAAACTAAACCAGAGCAAACTACAGTTCAAACTAAAACAAGTCAAATTCTTGGGCAACATCATAACTGATCGAGGAATGCAAGCAGACCCAGACAAGATAGCAGCAATCACGGCAACGGCCCCACCCCGAAACAAAGCAGGTGTACAGTGGACGCCTCCAACCTGTAGCGTACATATCAAACAGCCTCAACGCCACAGAACAACGATATTCCCAAATAGAGAAAGAGTGCCTAGCCATCTGCAACGCATTTGGAAAACTCGACCAGTGGCTGTATGGAAAATCAGACATAGAAGTTCACACCGACCACCAGCCACTTGGGACCATCTGCAAAAAGCTCCTGCACAAAGCACCAGCACGGCCACAGAAAATGCTAATGAGACTGCAGAGATACCGCTTCACCATCAAATACAAGAAAGGAACCTCACTCCACCTGGCAGACACCCTTTCAAGAGCCGCACTGCCTATCCCAGTGCATGCCAGAGTCACGGGTTTTGAAGTCTTCAGGACTGAACTCACAGAGGAATCAGACACCCACAACCCACGTCTCACAGAAACCACCGAATCTCGCCTACGCGACGAGACCAAAAAGGATGAACACCTCTCCAAATCAATGACCACAATCGTTCAAGGCTGGCCGGATGACAGAAACCAGGTACCACAACCACTATGGCCGTACTGGACCTACAGGGATGAGCCGACCGCCGACCGGTTAGCTCAGTTGGTAGAGCACCGGACTACCGTGCGGAAGGACGCGGGTTCAAACCTCAGCCGGACCAACACTCAGGGTCTTTGGGGCATGGATGTTTATTTATTTTACCACAAAATACAAATAACGATAAAACAAAACAGTTTCACAAAGCAAATGAAAGTGGCGAGGAAGCCCAACAGGAAACCACGATGCTTATAGACATTGACATTGACAGTAACAGTAAGGCCAGAATCGAAAGTAAAATACAATGAGGGTAAGTGTAAATTAAGTAACTACATAGACTGAGTTGACAAAATATAAAGTATGGTACACGTAACCATGACTATAAAAATAATATTAGACATGTGAAGAAAGATAACTATTTACTACGACATTTTAAACTAACAATTCACATATAATTTTTTTTTCAATTTCGTTTTGAATGAGTGGAGAGAATTAGATTCTTTAAGATCGTTTTCTAAAGAGTTATAATAAGTTGCTCCTTGGAAACTGACAGAAAATTTACGAAGGTTTGTTCTACAAAAAGGAAGGTGAAAATCGTTCGCGTATCTAGTAGCATAGCATAATTGAGGAGAAAGTGCTGCCTTTGTAATGACATCTGCAAATTGTTAGACTTTCTAGTCTTCTCGGATAAGGACGATAAACCGTAGGCCCCGTCTCACAACTCTTCATAATTGATTCTGTTGGGACGTTAAAGAACCCACACACTGTTCGAAAAGAGTAGGGGACGTAGTCCCCGTGTGTGTGGTCTGTCTCTACAGGAATGTGGTTATGGGGGAGGGATTTGCAGATACGGGCCTACAGTAATTGGCGCAAGCTGTTGTAGTATCCCTTCCAGGTCTCTGGCGAAGCTAATAAAATAAAAATAAAATAACAATCGACAATGGCCTTATCTACAAAGGAGCACAAGTGATGATACCGCAATCTATGCAAGCTGAGATGCTGCTCACAATCCATGCAAACCACGTTGGTCCTGAGTCAAATATACGCATGGCACGGGAAGTATTATTCTGGCCCGGGATGAGACAAGCAGTCTTTGATATGTGCAACAACTGTGGTAACAACTACAACTGTGCATAGTATGGATCGACGTCAACAAAAGAACCTATGAGATCGCTCCCGATCCCAACACTACCATGGTAGATCATCAGCCAAGACATCTTCATGCATAGACAGAAACAGTAACAGTATGCCATTCCTCTGACTGGATTGAAGTGGATGAACTTGATAACACTTAAGCAACAACAGTTATCAAACCAAGGCTCACTTTGCGAGGTTCGGCAATTTGCTAGCAAGGACTACATTGATTTTGCCACTCAGTATGGGTTCACACATACCACCTCAAGCCCCTACCATTCCCAAGGCAATGGCCGAGCGGAGGCGGCAATGAAAGTATCGGAGTCCATGCTAAAGAAATCAGTCGACTCCCAAATCGCCTTGCCCAACTATAGAAACACACCACCAAAAGGCCACACCTACTCCCCTGCCCAACGCATGGTGAGCCGCCGAACACGGACAACACCCCCAACACCTGACCACCTTCTAGACCAATGTCAATCAACCGTGACACTATAGCAACAGAGATCAAGGCCAAACGCAACGCCAGTAAAGCCTACTACGACAAGACGGCAGGACCAGACCATAATGCAATCAACATTGCCGAATTTGTGTATTCGCGTCCGCCGACTAGCAAACCAGGCACCCCATGGGCGTATCCTGCGTAACTGACCAACGCCATTCAAGGTCTTACACCATAAAAACGCCAAGCAGTACCATTCGAAGAAATCGGATACACATCAAACGTGCAGCACCTCCTTCTCCAACACCACGCTACACTCCACCTACACTCCTGCCTACACCAGGACACAACCTTGCACATCACTACCATCCCCAAGGATCAACGCTGAACACGCCCACTGGTCAACCTACACAGCAGTCACTGCCCTCGTCGGACACAAGTAACAGTGGACCGGATCTCAACACTTCCCCCCTACCACAGCCACAAGAAGCAAGCATACCTGACATGGGCCCAAGTGAGCCGTCTATTAAGACATCCCCTGCCACAAACCAGGATCAGACCAGGTACCACCAACCCGAAGTGAGAACACGCACACGACTCATCAAACGACCAACTAGGTTCAAAGACTGTGAACTCACAAAATGCTCGCCATAAACATTTGGGCTACATAACAACACAGTTACCTTTTAACAGTCACAACATACTCTCGAATAAGTACAATAGTAATGCTGTAACTGCAAAGGCAACCTGTGTCCCACTAGTACTATGCAGTTTTTTTTCTTTTTCCAAGAAGGGGGGATGTTGGCCCATCGCTTGTACTTAGGCCTCCTCCCTCTCTGAGGGAAACTACATCCGGGTTACCCAGAGCCCGCAGTTGTTGTTCTCGTTGTAGAAAACCCTCGTGGTCGACTGAGAAATAAAGACTGTGTTCATTCTAGTGTTCATTGAGTTGCCAGTAGTGCCTATATCGTTTTCGCCGGCCAACAGTATCAACGAGCGCTTTTCATTCAACTAATTTATTCCTGTTTTTCACGTTACCATGTTACCACCAATAGCGTAGCTCCATATTCTGTATATAAACCATACGAAGCCCACAATTCGCTTTGACGAAGGGATAACGCTCGAAATATCAGCTTTCCAAATCCCTGTACAGTGATCAATTTACTTTCTTCAAACTTTTGCTTAACGGAGCAAAAAGAAGCTTTGCGTCATTTAAGTGGAAGTATTTTTGCGTATCCGTAGATGCGATCAAAAGCTACGTTGTAGTTGTAACTTACAAGGATGGAATGTCGGACGAGAATCCAAGTAAATTACTCTAACATGGCGCGTAGCTTTAAAAACGAACTCGAGGAGAACTGTAGATTGTAACGTAAATAAATTTATTGAAGCACGGCTCAATGTTCCTAGTACAAGGGACACAACTTGATACGACGATACAGATGAGTCGACGGAGTCGATTGATAAGACAAAGGTCGCGTTAAGTTGATGTGTAGATCAGATTGAGTCGCTTAAATCGTTAACCGGTTCGAACTGAAATCAACAAATCAAATGGAAACCTATTTAGCTAAATTATCTATAAAACTACAAGATATAAGACTAAACAAAACTGATAATACTGAAAAGTAGCTAAAATGAAATTGCAGTAGAAAACCAGAAAAAACTAACTAACAATGCGTTCGCGTGAGGAGTGTGATACTATGATAAATCAGAAATATCAAATCAATCAGCACATCCATGCTGAGGAATAACAATAAACGAAATAGAAGTAACTAAGCGATGACAAGACTAAAAAGACTCCTCACATAAACAGAAAGGATAACTGAGAGATATCGCAATTGATAACCAAAAGACTAAGCGAAAACTATACTTAAGGCGAAATTGATACAAGAAAACTATAAGCAAATAAAACTATACTCACTTTGGTTTGCACACGCACCAACGTTAGTCTTGACTAAAGCTATGAGCTTGAAGGCGAGCCCGAGTGTAGATAGAAAAGAATCCGCAATGGATGATAGTACGTAACACCACGAAGTCTACACTAGAACTGACTTTAGTGAGTTGAAAACCTTAATTTTATAACCAACAAAACGTGGTAGAAACAATCTAGAAAATCATTACGCATTTCCCATGCGGACGTTACAGCGAAGGGCTAGGAGAAGCTATCACTAAAATCTTGCTCACGAAGGCGTTAATCCTAACTAATTACTCAGCAAATAAAAACTATCGTAACACGTACTAGCGATAATTATAGATAAACGAAAAAACATCACGTTTCAAAACCAAGATTCCGGCCCCTTAAAGGCTAAACTAGGGGAAAGCCTTTACTTAATAAAAAACAAAAGGGGTTGAAACGTAATAAAAATGATGCAAAATACTAATACCGTGAGTAAGGCATGTATTACTAACGTTATAAAGTCCATACTAATTACTGATAAAGAGTGTTCATAGCTGCTATGGCTGATCCTAGCTTGCTTGGGCAGCTGTCTCCAGCAAGACAATCTTGTCGACAGGTCTGAGAAGCACGGAAGTACTTGTCCTCAACTTCACGGATCGCACAAGACCATCATGGCGGTTAGGATACACTTCAATGATGCGTGCTAGTGGCCATGAGTTGCGAGGCTTGTTTTCATCGAAAACTAAAACAACATCGTCAACTGCAAAATTCCGCTGCTGTTTGTGCCATTTCTGCCGTTCCTGGAGAGAAGGAAGGTCCTCTCGCACCCAACGTCGCCAAAACGTGTCTGCAAGGTACTGTACTTGGCGCCAGCGGCGTTTGTTGTAGCAGTCTTGCTTAGAGAAGGTTCCAGGAGGAACAGCAGGTCCCGCTCGTAACAGCAGCAGGTGATTGGGAGTAAGAGGTTCCAAGTCACGTGGATCATCAGAGAGCTTGGTAATTGGCCGTCCATTTACTATGGCTTCTACTTCACACATCAAAGTGATCAGGCCCTCGTCGTCCAGGGCCTGTTCCTTGGTCAAGGCCCTTAAGATCTTGCGCACTGTTCGGATACATCGCTCCCATACTCCACCATGATGTGAGCCAGCGGGAGGGTTGAACATCCACTTGATGTTGCGCTGGAGAAGGAAGTCGTGAATCTGGGACTGATTCCAACTAGTGACTGCATCACGAAGTTCCCTTTCGCCCCTTACGAAGTTGCCACCATTATCAGAACGAATTTCATCGGGCTGTCCTCTTCTTGCAATGAATCTTCGTAAGGCATTGATAAAGGACTCTGTATCCAACGAGTTTGCTACCTCGATATGAACTGCACGAAGAGCTAAGCAAGTGAATATGACACCGTATCTTTTAACCTTGGATCTTCCGCGACGTACTTCGAACGGTCCAAAGCAGTCGACCCCCGTAAAGGTGAAGGGCGGTTTAGAGGGCGTTACTCGATCTGCAGGTAGATCTGCTGTCTTCTGTTGACCTGGAGGTGTCTGTCGTTTTCTGCAGGTGAAGCACTTGTCCAGGATTTTACGAACTGTTGCTCGCCCGTTGATAATCCAGTATTTCTGACGGATGAGAGACAGGGTATATTCTACTCCTGAATGACCAGAGATGTGGTGAAAATAACGAATGATTAGCTTGACCACGTGATGGTCTTTAGGCAGAATGATCGGGTGCTTGACGTCAGTGTTGAGTGGTGCACGTTTCAGACGACCTCCAACACGTAGGAGACCTTGCATAAACACTGGATCAAGCTTGTAGATGCTACTGGATTTGTTCAGGTCCTTGAAATTGCTTGTGGTTGCTTCTCGATTTGCGCTCTTTATGCGTACGAGTTCTTTCTTGAAGCACTGGTCCTGAATACATCTGAGAATGACATCTTCTGCGTTGTTCAGTTCTGACACGCTGATAGCGTTTACTTTACATGACGACTTAATCTGAGGTGATTTCCCAGCCTTTCGATTCTCGAGCAGATACTTCAGATTAGCCTTGAATCGTACTATCCAAGCCACGACTCTTTGGAGATAAGACCAGGAAGAGAACCTTTCTAACATCTCAGCGATTAGATTGGGAGCGGATATTTCTGTGGAGTATGCAGCTGTTTTAACTTTAATCTCGGAATCATCGGTAGGTATTTCATTTGTCATACCAGCGGGTCTTTGCGGCCATGTTTCAGTTGACTGATTTAAGAATACTGGACCATGTATCCAGCGATGTAGAGAGTCAGCAGGCACGCCTCTGGAAGCATCATCCGCTGGATTATTTTGTGTGTTAACGTACCTCCACTGAGAAGGGGAAGAGGCTTCGTGTATTGTTGCTACTCGGTTAGCAACAAAGGTGTGGAACCTCTTGTCTTGATTTTCAATATAGCGTAGGACGCAGGTGCTGTCAGTCCAGTTGAAAGACTCATCTATGGGCAAAGTTAGCTCCTTTCGGGAGATCCTGTCGAGTCTCGTTGCTATGACGGCTGCAGATAATTCCATACGTGGAATTGTGACAGATTTGATGGGTGCCAGCCTTGATTTGCCCATGACAAAGGTACATTTAACAGAACCACTACGGTCTGTGACTCTCAGATAAGTTGCTGCACCAAGACCTTGTTGCGACGCGTCCGAGAAATGATGCAACTGGGTTGAAATAACTTCTTTAGAGTTCAGCGGTTTGAAGCAGCGGTCGATTGTCAGTTGTTCGAGTTTTGGGAGCTCTTGTAACCAGGCCTGCCAACGACGCAAGTAGTCATCAGGTATTGGGTCGTCCCAACCAAGCTTCTTTCGACACAAATCTTGCAGAATTAACTTGGCAGTTAGAATGAAAGGTGCCACAAAACCCAAAGGATCGTAAACAGAGCTGACTATGGATAATATGCCTCGTCTTGTAGCGGGTCTATCTTTGATCGCTATGCTGAAACCAAACTTGTCCGTTGAAACGTTCCATTGTACTCCTAAAGCTCTTTCGATTGGCATTTTGTCGAAGTCTAAACTTCTCACTTGAGGGGCTCTCTCTGACTCTGGTATTGACTCAAGCACCTTTCTTGAATTCGAAAGCCATTTCGTTAGCTTAAATCCACCCCTTGCTAGGAGCTTGCGTAATTGATTTGCGAGAACGATTGCTGAGTCGTCAGAGGGAACTGACTTGAGGCAGTCGTCAACATAGAAGTTTCGTTCTACGGTCTTGATGGTTTGAATATCGAAGTCAGCCTTGTTGTCTTCAGCTGTTTTCTTGAGCGCAAAGTTGGCACAGCTGGGTGACGAAGCTCCGCCGAATAAATGGACTCTCATTTGACATTCTTCCGGTTGACTGTCTAGGTCTCCGTCAGGCCACCACAGGAACCTAAATGCGTCGCAGTCGCTAGGTCGAACCCGGACTTGATGGAACATTGCTTCGATGTCCGATATAAGCGCGATATGGTCTTCCCTGAATCTAGAAAGTACGCCAACGAGAGAGTTGGTCAAGTCCGGCCCCTGTAACAACTGGTCATTAAGGGAGGTACCGTTAAACTTCGCCGAGCAGTCGAACACCACCCTAATTTTACCAGGCTTCTGAGGATGAAACACCGGGTGATGTGGAAGAAACCAGTGAGTTCCGAGTGGTCCTATGTCTTGACTGTCTACTTTCCTTGCGTAATCGTTCTTGAATAAATCGCTCATGAACGCTTTGTACTTCTCATGAACCAGAGGCTCTTTCTGAAGTCGCTTCTTTAAAAGGCTTAGTCGACGCTCTGCAACTGATCTGTTGTTTCCCAAGTTTGGAGGATAGGTTTTCCACGGGAGTGCTATTTCATAGTGACCATCTTTGAGCTGAACTGTTTCTTCCATGATTTGGAGCGCCTTTTGGTCGTTCAGGGACATGGACACTTTTGAAGTGAAGGAGGCATCGTTGAATTCTTGGTTACAAAACTCTTGAAACTGCTGTTCCAAGGGCTTGTTCGCCTGAACGAAATTAGCGGTTGGAGATTTGGGCGTGTCTCTCCCGAGGGGGCCGTTAAGAACCCAGCCCAACAGGGTTCTGGTAGCGAATGGTCCTCCGTTCTCACTCTTCTTGACTTCTTGTGGCTGAAGCAACTGTGGTACATCACTGCCGATGAGAAGATCAATATCGGAGTCGATACTAGCGATTGTAACTCCTTTGAGATGCAGCCAACGATTCACGTCTTCTTGCTTTGCAATAGCATCAGTGTTGATGGGAAGACTTGGCCTGGAGTAGACCATGGGAATCTCGACAGTATTCCTTTGGCCCATATCGGACACCAGGAGACTTATCATTGAACATTCGACTGGTGAATCTCGGCCTTGCAATGTTGTGAGAGATAGTTCAGTCCTTTTTTCCTTTCCCTTGAGACGACCTCGAGAACCGAATTGTAATAACTGGTGGACTCCTCTTGTTCCAATTCTGTTTTTATAAGTCTGTGATAGGCTTCATGAGCAATATGGAATTCCTTAAGGACTTGCTGCAGTTCCTCGCGAAGTTCATTAAGTTCTTCGATATTTTCGCATGCTGCCATTAATTCATTAAGCTTGTTTACTTTTTGCGATACATTCGCCTCGGCGGAACTGCGGACAGACTTCAATTGATCAATTAATTCTCCATTTCCGGAAGCCATCTCGTTAATCCGATTAATGCCAATTGAGTGGGAGAAGACGACGGCTGACAGATTTCAAACGTGACGCAAATACGACGTGACGTGACGAATTCTTGAAATTCCTTCACAATGAAGCAAATTTGAACTGTGCAGTCAAATTCGAACTAATGTAACTTACAAGGATGGAATGTCGGACGAGAATCCAAGTAAATTACTCTAACATGGCGCGTAGCTTTAAAAACGAACTCGAGGAGAACTGTAGATTGTAACGTAAATAAATTTATTGAAGCACGGCTCAATGTTCCTAGTACAAGGGACACAACTTGATACGACGATACAGATGAGTCGACGGAGTCGATTGATAAGACAAAGGTCGCGTTAAGTTGATGTGTAGATCAGATTGAGTCGCTTAAATCGTTAACCTGTTCGAACTGAAATCAACAAATCAAATGGAAACCTATTTAGCTAAATTATCTATAAAACTACAAGATATAAGACTAAACAAAACTGATAATACTGAAAAGTAGCTAAAATGAAATTGCAGTAGAAAACCAGAAAAAACTAACTAACAATGCGTTCGCGTGAGGAGTGTGATACTATGATAAATCAGAAATATCAAATCAATCAGCACATCCATGCTGAGGAATAACAATAAACGAAATAGAAGTAACTAAGCGATGACAAGACTAAAAAGACTCCTCACATAAACAGAAAGGATAACTGAGAGATATCGCAATTGATAACCAAAAGACTAAGCGAAAACTATACTTAAGGCGAAATTGATACAAGAAAACTATAAGCAAATAAAACTATACTCACTTTGGTTTGCACACGCACCAACGTTAGTCTTGACTAAAGCTATGAGCTTGAAGGCGAGCCCGAGTGTAGATAGAAAAGAATCCGCAATGGATGATAGTACGTAACACCACGAAGTCTACACTAGAACTGACTTTAGTGAGTTGAAAACCTTAATTTTATAACCAACAAAACGTGGTAGAAACAATCTAGAAAATCATTACGCATTTCCCATGCGGACGTTACAGCGAAGGGCTAGGAGAAGCTATCACTAAAATCTTGCTCACGAAGGCGTTAATCCTAACTAATTACTCAGCAAATAAAAACTATCGTAACACGTACTAGCGATAATTATAGATAAACGAAAAAACATCACGTTTCAAAACCAACAGTAGTCACGTATTCATTTACAATTTCTTGTTTCGCTTGCATACTGCCGTTAAACGACGTTTTTACATCTAAACATGTCACAATTTCATTTTTCCTGTATGGCTTCAAAATAGTTCTTACCGTAAACCATGCTCCACATCCTCTTGAGCAAGGATTCACACTCTTTCTGCCAGCTGTATTTCTCTTTATAGCTTTCCCGTAGCCATTGAATTTCTTGAAGACGTTTTTCTCTGTTTTTCAGGCGGACAGTCGAGATTGCCTTTGCCCAGTCTTCTGGTTTCTCGGATTCCACTACACATTACTCGCCAAATGGTAGACTACGTAGCACCTCTGCAAAACCCGAATTCGCGCCCACCAGAATGGGGAGACCGACCGATAGGGCTTCAAGAGCAGTCAAGCCGAAGCCCTCTGTCCGAGACGGCATTATTGCGAGATCAGCGTTACATAGCAAGTTCTTCGATTCCTCTCTGCTCTGCACAAAGCTTCTCACTACAAGCTGATTTTTGGAGATTCCTTTTAAGAGTAGCTTATCGGCAACTTCATCTTGTTTTTCATCAAGGGCACCAACAAAAATCAGATGGTACGAGCTGTCTTTAAGCTCCACGATTGCTTTTGGTCCAATGTCATAGCCTTTGAGAGAAAAATCTTCGGAATCACCCCGGCCGAAAGTTAACACATTGAATACGTCAATCTCACGTGTGGCTTGTCGAACGTCTGAAAATTCACTGATGATGCCTGGTGTCAGCTGGAAGATATCTTGGTGTTTTTCACAAGAGCGAAGTTTGGGTGTGATTGATTTCCAGAGCTTGGGTCCAACAGCCACAACAAGATATGAGAGTTTGCACAGGTCGACTTCCTTTCTGCACTTTTCTTCACCTCTGGTAATGGCTCTTTCGTATTGCTTGTGCATTGCGAGTTCTTCAGGTTCAGTATGAACTACCTGCACCCACTTGCATCCATGGGATTTTCTTATAAATTGAGCCTGTCTTCCAAGTATTGCACCATGACCAAGTACAACATCTATTGCAAGCTCATCTGGTGGGGATATTAACCAATCCACTGGCTTGTAGCCTGCACGAGCTTCTACTTCAACAATAGCAACATTTTGAGAGGCAGCAGCGTTCTTGCCGGTCTTCTTCACTGCACGAAGGTACTAGAACAGTGACTTCTACTTCTTGGTGTTCTGCCAACAGCGTGGCAATCTTTCTGTTTATGGTTGACACGCCACCTTTAGATGACTTCCATTCACTGGCCAGGAGACAAACTTTTAATGACTCACTAGTCTGCTGTGAGTCACTGCATGATGTGCCAGCTAGGCCGGGCTTCTTCTGTTGTAAGAGAGAGAAAACAAAATGTGGTCTTTCATTTTGCAGAAATCATGAAAATTGGAGCTCTAAATCACCCTTAACTCTCTCCCCTTTCAAAAATGTTGAAAATAATTAAAACAACACCTTTAAACATTGAATAAAAACGTGCGTGATTGAGCTTCACATTTGAGTTTGTGACGAAAGGATCAGTATGGACTTTAAAAATTGAAGGTATATAGGTTAGTAACTTTAAAAAGACTGAGATTTTGAACAAGTAAATGTAATTCAGATACTCGGTGGTCTTTAAAGGTTTAATGAACTTTGATTCCGTAATTGTTGCTTAAAAGCTACCAATACTTGCAAGTTGCTATAGTTGTTACACGGAAAGCATAAAAAGAGCAGCACTTTAATTGAAATGTCCTATTAGTTAAACGTCTTGGGTTCGATGATTTTGTACTTCGAAAGTAAACAAGTGGACATAGGTAGCCTAAACTCGGGTAGTGTAGGTCGATCGTAAAATTTTACTGTTTAGGGGGATTTTAGTTAGCGTGACAGTCAAGTCATGGCTCCCATCTTCGCCTCTAAATAAGAGTGCTGGTATATCTAAATCAAAGGCCGTGAGGTCGAATCCCATCTGGAAGAGGACAGCGATTTTTCCCTTGATACTCCAGGAGCGAGGACTGGAATTATTACCATTGTTTTTTAATCTTCTGTAAGTCCCCGACACGAGTCATTCACTGACCCGTAGTCTTCGTTTGTATTCATGAATACTATTCTGAGACAAATGAATTAACCAATAGATCAAGAAAGAGCGATTTAGAGCGACTTCTGGGTCTACAGTACTCGTGAGAACAAGGTTATGATGAAAATATGTTTTCAAAATTTAGGATACATAGCGAGGATCCACAACCTTGGTGTCCCCATGAGGAGCACCAGAATGGCATCCATAAAAGTTGGTAAAACAAAGTTCTAAACCAGATCACGAAATCAATATTCCAAGAGTCTCTTCAAAATTTTTGAGTTGGCTCATAATTGGAAAGTGAAAAGTAAGACAAAAAACTATTCTCACCTGAATTCTCTTCTTTCCTTCTTCACTCTTATCTCCATACGCTCCTAAAGTACCCTTAAAAGTAAAACAACTAGGTCATTTTCCCAGTATAATTATCCTCCTTGACCACCTGCTGGTATGCAGGCTCACAGTTATTCTCATTCATTGCTCTGTCATTCCGTTCAAGTCATTTTACTTTGGACTACCTCATTACCGAAATGAAATTGCGCACAGCAGTGAAGAATTTGAAGAGCAACACATCTCCTTTTTCAGACAGAATAAAAAACGAAAACGAAATAATAATAATAATAATAATAATAATAATCCATTTATATAGCGCCCTTTCTACAAGATTCAAAGGCGCTGTTTACAAAAATTAGATAAAACTAAAAAGTAAAAAATAATCACAAGCAATTGACATTAAAACTAGACGCTAACTACAAAATGATTAAAACGAGCTCCCATATGTAAACGAAATGATGCCTGTCTATCAGAAACGTTCAAAAACTATTCTAAATTTAGATGGCATGTTACAAAATTGGTACTGTGGTCTTATTACACCAGTATTTAAATATGGCAAAAGAAGTGAACAGTTAAATCATGGTGGGATCTGTGTTTCCAGTTGTCTGAGAAAACTGTTCTGTTTTAAACCAGAGACTTTTCGAAAATGTCAACTTGCTAAATGTACTTCACAAATCTCAAATCGGTTAACCGAACAAGAGATCACGTTCTCACACTGACAACATTAATAGATAAGAATCTTAATTGTCGCCAGGAACAAGCCTGTTTCGTGGATTTGAGGAAATGTTTTGATTCGGTCTGGCCCGATGGACTGCATTAAACGTTGTTACAACTGAATTAATGTCAAGCGGAACTCTTTAGTTACTTTGATCAAAAGCCTATCCTCCCAATCCTTTTTTATCCATAAAGATTGGTTATCACCAGAAACGATCATTTCAAGATCATTTGACAAAGAAAGTCACTGGGGAAAGATGGTGGCTTAAAAGGATAGTTGTTCGAACGCTAACCACTAAAGATGATACAGCGACAGTGAATGCTCCCGAGTAAAAACAAATGTATAACTTCGATTCAATATTTTGCTTTTAAGGCCCAAGGCCTCAGTTAAACAAAAATACTTTAGCGAGAGTATAATTCGCGGGAAAGTGTCGTCAAAGATATGAGTGTAATTGTAATCATGAACGGCCCACTCTGATACGCTAGAAATGCTCCTAATGTATGGATCTCGCGCTAATACTTCCCCTAAAATTCCATATCTTGATTATCCCTTGAACAGCCGCCGTGTTTTTGCTTTAAAGAGAATAAAAAAAGGAAGAGAATTGCATCTCCGATTACCTGACAGTGTGTCTTTCCCGGTGGAAGACAAGCCTGCTGTTCACGATCCCAAGGAGTACTCGATAAGCCATCCGAAACTGACTGGTTTTCAGTGGATGGAGCTGTTCTGTTGACTGCGTTGTCTGTTCTTGGTTCAATATCAGGACAGGCAGCTGCGCATGAAAGGGGATTGATAGTTGGTTTAGTGCTAATTGACAAGGACATAATATCCAAAGTCGATTTAAATCATATTATCGATAATATTTCGAAAGTCTATGAGGCCATCAGTTGACTAAAACTGTCTCACGTATATGCTTTTCCTAGTTCCTCCCTTAATCTCTTTACCTCTATATAGCAGATACAGCCTCATTAAGACTTACAGTATTTTTCATTTCAATCCTAATAGCATGCCTTAGTAAAGTATAGTGACGAGGAGATACTGTAAAATACCAATAATTTGCCACAATATTGCTCAAGTAAGAAAAAGTAAGAGACTATAAAATTAACCAACAAAAACACGTTTTGAAAAAATAATCAATGCAATTACTGGATGATTATTGAGTACCTAGGGAAAAGGTCATAGTCGCAGAAGAAATAAAAAATCGAGTGATGTCGATGCCATCAAATTCGCCGGCGAAATTTTATCGCTTCCCAGTAATTTGCCCGTAATTATTCAGGCATGTTGTCACGGTAACTCATATGTTAGTAATGTAATATCAACAGCTCAAGTCAACAATTTATCCCCAGCAACTTTTAGGTTCACACCTCACTATTTGAAGAAAGTCGACGTGCACCTGGGAAATTACATTTTGAAAAAAAAAATTAAAAATCTGAAACTTCCCTACATAACTGGGCCGTCTATTCTCCAAATAGCAAGGCTGACTATCTTTTGAGCAAATTCATGGCGCATTAAGTCGGTCATCGTCTGGTATAACTCAATCCAATCTTACAATTCTGTAGTTTCTTGTCAAAGTTTAACTTAGCATCTCTCTCGAGAACACTTGTTACACGTACTAGATTTTCCCCATATTCCCTACTTCAATTTGTTACAAAGATCTTATATAATTACTTGTAGTTGAAAACCACATTTCCAGTCCAGGGACCTTTACTGACTCATCAGAGAAGCAATTTTTGCAAAAGGGTAGATGCCCTCCTGGCAGAACTTTAAGAAGGCACAGACAGTCCTCATGGGTACAGAAGGCCTGGCCGTGGTTAGAACAAGTAGCTGTATCCTCCGGACAATAAGGGCAGGCCACGCGCAGTTCGTATTTTAAACTGCTTAACCAAAGCAGCTCGAGTGATAACCCATTCAAGCTATCTTTCAGAAAACATCGCACAAAACTTGCCACGACCTTTATTTCACCCAATGACGCTTCACGTTCTTGCTTTGTTTGCTTCAACATAACTTTCAAATACCTCTTCCTGCTATGAATAATAAGCTGATAAACGAATTTCTTCTCAATGAAGAATCTCGCTGCCCCCTCACAAAAGTGAGGCTGTTTGTAAAATTTATTCTCAGAACACCACTTGGTACATCACGATAGGAGTTGCGAGAATAGACCATAAGGAACAAAGCCACCCGGAAAAAGAAAGTACAATGCACACGGGTCAGAGTGGGATGGTTTCATTTCACAAAGGGGACCAGGCGGTGTCTTCAGCTGCGCCGGGACAAAGTATATGGCACCAGATGTAGAGGTTTCGAACTTCGCAATCAACCCGAACATCTCCATCATGTTCAAGATGTCTTCCCTGATTACGCGTTCTTGACATACTTTGGAAAACACGTGATTGACAAGTTCCATTCGGAGGATACCTGTCCTTTCCATCTCTTTCCACCACTTCTGATGCTTTGGTTCCTGCAAAAACAAAACAAAACAAGAAATTCTCAAAGAATTTGCAAGCGGTCTTTTTGACCAGCCGAGCCAGATCAATGCATAGCCTATAGTTCTAGTCAATCGTAATTCAATGTTTGTTGAAGTTTGCACGACAGACGATTCCGAATGATTAAGACGTTTAAATTTCAGTGGGCTATATATGGATTGTTTGCTGGTTTAGTTGTTTAATGCGTTCTCTTCATACTGTAGTACTGCGGTCCGTGGTTCAATGCCCCAGCTAGCCAATTTTTTTTTCTTTAATCTGTTTTTTGTTCTACTCCTTTTCACTTGATTTTCTTTTCCCTTTTGTCATCGCTTAAATTGTAAGCTGAATTTGCAATTTGACACGGACAAATGGCGAACCGATTCTATGGATATTCACTACTCGAAAAACCAACGCCAACTTCCGGTGAAGCTTGACAAAACACTGGCAATTCGATTTGTTTGACAATTTGAAAGAGAGCGGAGAATTTGGTATAAACCGGCGTCTTAGATCCGTTGGCCAGTTTCTCGAAGATAACCGATATCTCCAACAGTGAAAAGAAAAGCTACCTTCAAACAACACCACGCAATCAAAAAGAGCTGCGTTGTTGGTTTCACTTCCGGTATTGTACCATCACTAGTACTTAGTTCACCACTCAGTCAATACTTGTTTAGCTTCAAAACCGGGTCAAAAGGAACCCTCAAATAAATTCGTTTCCTTTAAGAGGTACGTTGGAGTAATTCAATTCTGACTAAACATTTCTTTTAGAAAGGCTCTCGCGATTTCTTACTCTAACCCTTAAAAAAAAAATTTTTATGCAAGAGCCTTTCAATTTGCGTGAATTAGTCGACCGTGAACTAACACGAAACATCTAACCCAATGTACAATATCCCAATATTTTGTGTAATTTTGTTTTCAACACAGAGGAGGAATTCTCTATTCAATTGCTGATTATTCAAAGTGATACACAATTTGCATGAACTGCACTTTGTGGTGGGTGAAAGACAAAATTGGATTTGTCTTTAAAACAAAAATGTTTTTTTTTCTACATTATGTGAAAGTTTATTAGCACCTTACCAATAATGTGGATATTATCAAATTTCAATCTTTCCCTCTGCGATAAACAGTGCATTTAAACCAGCAGAATACAAGATTAAATGAAACAAGAGCTCAGCTGGGATTTAAGCACAACTTTACACGAGCTAGAGCAAGTCATTGTAACAATAATGTGGTTGATAGTTATAAACATTGCAATCAAGTTTATTTTAATAACAGTATAGAAATGATATATCCAGTTTCTTGAAGTTGAGGTCTTCACATTGTGAGTGAATACTTTTTACAATCCCAAACAATTGGCACCTCAAACCTTATCTCTCCTGCAACCCCAACTGCCCTTGCTCTTATGGCAATTAGCTGATGATATTCTAAATGGCCACTGTCATTAACTTCCGGGGCTGGTTGCTCTATTTGAAACAACTTGCTTTCGGCTTAAAGGAACACTGTCATCTTCGCGCATGCGCTGGCTTTTAAAATCCAAACTTGAAAAGTTCCAGGAGAAATTTTTCAAGTTGGAGAGCTACATTCAAAATGGCGTCGATCGTCGAAACCGGTGTTTGAGCACTTAGCGCAATAATTGTCAATCAGTCCCCTCAAGAGAACAAAGCAAAGGGAGACAAAATGCATAAACACATCTACAACGAGGAAAAATGTTTTCAAGGCTTGGATTCAT
>JAEMWC010000021.1:1187500-1267500 GCA_016490735.1 Pachyseris speciosa
GCGCAAAGAGAAGCAAAGCAAAAACAAACTAAACACGAATTTCTTTCGACACTCAATTGAAAACCGCTCTATGCGCTGTTATAACAGGAGGCACCGTCCTTAAGTTTGAAAAGACATCTCCATCTCCATTGTCACTTCCCTAGTTTGACGAGCGAGAAGGGAACTGATCACGCAAATTATGCAATTCAATCAACCATCCTCTGATCACTTGAGAATTCTTTGGCGGCATCGAAATTAGAGACAAGATGGCTGGTGACACATTAAGGACCATTTGTCGTTAATGAGCCTAAATCAGACGCACTAGTCTTACGAAAGACCACCAGATCTTATTAATGTTATTTTAAAATGGCATTTCTATAAAAGATTACCGACTTGCAGTGACTTTATGCAAGATTCATGATTTAAAATTTAAGCTAATTAAGCATTGACTATTAAAATATTATAATGATTTAAAGTTAAATTATTTGGAATTTTCCTTTTTACGCTGAAACTCGGGAAAATGACTGAATTTTAATGAGTGTGTAAAAGCTGTTTTACGTAAGTGTCGGAGCTTAAGTTAATTTTCATATGCCAATAAAAAGCTTGACCTTACAGTTTTCAGAATCTAAAAAAAAATGTCTTCGGTTAATTCTTTTCAAAAATATTTGAAAGAGGAGACAATAAATGTTGGGATATTATTTGATTATTTCTTGCTCTAGTCATAAATGTTTCAACCGATTAAAACTTTAGGCATGAAATCGCTGTTAATCAGTCAACTGATAACGTAATCAACAATATACTAACTTTAGTTTGACTTTATCTCTGAGACAAAAACCGTGTTTCTTCCTTAAATTAACGGTGATTTAACGCAGTCATACAATGTTCCTGATTTTGCATTTTCCCACGCATTTTCCACAATGACATTTGACTTTTCACCTAACTGTCACAAAGTGTCTCAAGGTGCTTTAAAAGAGATGTAAATACTGTAAAACTTGGTTTTGATTTTTATCTCTAAAACTCCAATCCAACAAAATATAATATATAAATATATTAAATATTATATATAATAAATATAATATATTAAAATAATATATGAATTTCATACATTTAAAGTCATGTACAATGTTCTCCATGAACTGAGTGCATCATTTGTCTCTTACCTTTTCTAGATCACCGACTTTAATTGCATGGTCTTCTAAGAGCTACCGAAACAACAACAACAAATAGTTGAGAAAGTAGTACAAACACGTACGTCTTTTACCAGGAAAATCCTCAAAACAATTTCGCAACTAAATTCACTAATAACTTTTTCATAGTCGGAAAATTGTTTTAGAAGCACTGCAGAAGGGCCTAAACAGCGTATTCCAGGACTTGTCGGGTGTAAGAATAAAACTATTCTCTGAATATGAATCAGGAAGGCAAATTTCTAAGAGAGACTCCTGTTAAAAGAAATTTGTACCTACTCAACTACATGATCTCCTCATAATTTAGTTCGTTGTTCTTTTCTCTATTTCTCGTTAAACATATGGTAAATAAGCTTTCGTTAATCAGCGTAACTTTTTAAAAAACCTTATGTAATATTACCTGGGATTTCTCCATCACGAAACTCGTCTGTGATATTTTGCTGATGTAATATTAAGCGAGGCAGATCGTCCGGCCGAGTAGAGCGCTTTCCACTTAAGTGTTGTAAAACCAAAACCAAAGTATTTGCAGGGACAGCGGGTACCATTTTAAAGTAGTAAGGCTAAAAGATATGATCCGAGGTCAAGTGGGAAAATTCAAACATTATCCATGTCATCTGGAGCCCTAAGAACTCAATTCAAGAAAAAAAGAAAAGAGGTAGGGCTATAACACTGCCAGCCCCTCCCCTTCTATGGTCCCTGAATTGCTGTGACCAATCACAAAAGACGTAAACAGCGAGACGAGCCAATCAGATTGCGAAGAAATTACATTTGGCTGGCGCCAAGAGCTGGCAAATGCACGCATGAAGTCGCAATTGGTTTTGGTTTTGCTTCTCATAAGTTGAGAAAGTGGCGCGAGGTTTGCTAACCAATCACCGAGTAAAGTAAAGCAATACGAAAGCAAAAGAGAATTACTTTCGACACTCAACTGAAAAACGCTCTATAGCCATGAAAAGTACTGTTTGTGGTGACATTGCAGGTTGACGTTCCTGAACGTAAGGCATCATCCGATTCAAGTGAGTTCTGCAACACTAGACGTAGGTGTTCTAGTATATGGCTATTGACCTGATTGGCACCACGAACAGTTGATATCAGGGCCACACTTACCGAGACGATCTTTTTTCATTAAGTATATGACTCTTGGGTACGAACTATTGACCAAAATATTGTCTTCAAAGCCAAAACTGCCTTAGTAATCAAAGCACGTTACTTCCTCAGTACAACCACCACTGGCAAACCCAATGCAGCCAATGAGAGCAAGCACGATAAACAAAAGAAACGTTTTCTTCGTCATGGTTTCGCACAAGTACACTGGCGAAAACAAAAGTGAGTTGAGTTTTCGTAATCAATAGCTGTTTTATGGGATGGGGAATTGGCCCCATGCCAAACCCCCAATCTGGAGGTCCAGGGTTTTCTGTCATGGTGTCCTTCCCTTAGCCACGGGTTCCAGATATTTAAAGGCGCTGGAGGTTCGCCTTTTGCCGTTTTCACTCAGCTACAATTATATTCAACAAACGAGGAGATAAGACATACATTTTTGCTGGCAGAACCTCATAGAGACGGTAGGCATATCTCGGCACTTTCAGGAGCTACCTAATAGTATCAGTAGCTCCCACCTGGACCTTTAACCAGCCTTTGACAACTCCTCCCCTCCCCAAAAAGTTAACCGTTGGAAGAAAGATAATGAATGAATAGCTTTTAATTGGCTTCAAACTGAATTTGAAACCACTTAAGCTTAAGAGGTGGAGTTTAAAATCGTTGCTTCGATTTTGCGTTCTTACAGCAAGCTAAGTCATGGTTTAGTGTTAAAGGACTGAATTGCCAATTCAAAGATTAAGCAAAGCCTGTTCGCACAGTAGCCAACGGTTAATAATAAAACAGTTCACGGAAAAATACCCGTAAGCTGAGTGGCACTTTGGAAGGGAAGTGTCCCGTTAATGATAAAAAACATGTCCAGAAAGTGCTATGATTTGGATATGGTTTTCAAACTTAACGTTTCAGGCTTGGCCCTACATCAGTGAAAAAAAAAACCAAATGGGTAATCCAGTCTGTAACGCCCTTTAGTTGCAACAGCGAGTCAGGGATCTCAGCCGGTGTGCCATTGGGTTGAAGTCTGTCCTAACACACCGTGCAATGCATTAAAGTAATACAATGATTCAGACTCACTCACCAGAAATGGATACAACTGTTTATGTATGGTTACCTTTCACAGGACTTAATAACAGACTAGTCTATATTCCGCAACCTTTCATTCTATTTGTCATCCTCGCTTCGCACAGTATGCAATTATAGATCAATCACAACTACGGGCAGCTGAAAAAACTATGACAGTAACGAGAATTACAAGCTGGAACTGGACTATAACACCTACCGTGTTTGTAATCATTGCTGAGAGCAATCTGCTCTTATTATTTTGATAAAACAAAATTCCCAACACACGGTTTTGCACAGCACTGATAAAACGCATCTGACAACCAAAAACACGCCGTTCGCTCAGATTAACTGAATCATTTTGTGGTACAAAAATGACATGAACTGTCTTGTTCTTTAAATATTTATTTTTTATTATCACAATAATGAGACAGCTTTCGTGGTTTTCTAATGAACGATTCCGTGCATTTTGCAATTTGACATTTCTACTAATTATGAGAATGTTTTGGACGTTCTAAATAAGCGACTTCATTCAGGTTTTTTTGTTGTTTTTCAGGCAGCAACATTGAATTTTTGCGATGTTACAATTTACTGAATAACAATGTGAAGAAAGGGAAACTCCTTTTCTTTTATTGACAGTAGAAACTCAACCAGAGCATAGTTAATAGAGGGAAATGGTTATGAAGCCCGGCAAACATCACAGGAGCAAAACAAAGAGGCCAAGATTTATGTTAGAAGGTCCACGACAGTGCACGACTTTTGTTTTGCACTCATGTACTATGCATGAATGACATAATCACAATGTTTCGTTTGGTTAGTTGCATGAACACGTGTAACCACGTATTGTTATTTGTGCACGGTCAACCCCCAAAATAGCAAAAAAGAAAAAAAAAGTAACAAAGAACTTTGCTAGGTTTCATAACCATTTCCCTCTTTAAACTATGGCCAGGGAAATGTTCCTGCTTTAACATGCTGTTCTGAGGGTTTTTTTTTTTTACTGATAACTGAAAGCGTTGCGAGAAAACTATATTCGCAGTAGATGACCTAACCCGGTTCAATTTCTTTATTCATATTGATTTTTGCTGTTTCCCAACTGTGTAAAGATGGCTTTTACAGCGGCTTCATATATTGTAAAAATGTAATGTTTTGCAACAATAATAGCAACGTTTAATTTATCCTTCTAGCTAACAAACACTGAAAACTGATTCATTGGCTCAGTGAAACTGTTAACATTCGGATAAATATAATCCGAAATAGACAAAAAATATCGAGTTATAAAAGTAATATTTGAAATCGTTAAAGTTCTAATTATCATCAGTTTCAAACTGGCAAAAGAAATGAAAATAATAAATGAAATCTCTGTCCAGGAGAGCCAACCTCAATCCCATTTCTCATATGAGTGATTGCGACGTTTGGAAAAGGATCATTACGAAAGGATCCAGAAAGAGTGCTCAATATTATGTTTATTTTGCTTATTCTACTCAAGTGGGGTTTTAATCTAGTGAAGACGGTTGTAATTTTATACCGAGTAAGGCCAAATCACTTGAGCAACAGAATACCCAAAATCTGACTTGGACTTTTCAAAATGGCCAAACAGTGAAATAACGTGGCTGTAAAATGTAAACAAGGACGTGCTAAATGTCAACTTGCATAATACAGCCTTAAGATGTGGGAGGAAGGAATGGGAGCAGGATATACAATCGAACTAGAGTCATGAACGTTAAATTGAACATCATTTATTGTTTCTTCATAACAATAACGCGTACCGTATATCCTTTGTTGAACCTTCTTCTTACAATAGCAGAAGAATATATTTGAAGTAAACACCGAGCTCTGAGATGGGTAAACACAACACCTAACGTATCAACGTTCTTGTTTTGTTCCAAACTTTTTGACAACGTCAAGGTTCGGTCTTGGACTAGCAAAAAAACGATATATAACAGATTACTCAAAGGGCATCTTAAGAGACTGAGCATAACAAACCACAAATGTTCAAGAGAAAGAAACATTAACATTTTCGCTTTCACTCATACTACTGTTGGGTATTTATAGCTGATAGGTAATAGGTAATAGTGATGTTATCAAGGAAGAGAGGGGTTTCACATACTGTGGAATCAGCAGCAGTTAACAGATCTTCCACTACTTTCTGAAGTACTTCATTGAACTCTGTAAGGTATAGGCATCATCCATCTTCTGGATTAACAACAATGGTTGCGTACCGGCGCTTTTCGCATCGCCACTTCTTACGAAATAGTCACATCTATAACAGTAGATAACGACAGTTTCTGTTGGCTGTATCACTTTTCTCGAGCACTTCACACATTTGAGGAAAACTTCAACTTTCTTAACAGAATGGATCCTGGGAATATTGATAGTAGTAGCTTCATCTTTCTCATCGAGTTTTACTGCCACAGCCTGGAAGTCATCTTTGCTATCAAGGGTAAAATCTGAAGTGAAGACAGTTGAAAGTTTCTTCTTACCCATCCAGTGACGAACCTGAACTGAGGTAACAAAATACACTTGCCTTTCTTTTACGGTAGAAATATTGTTGCCCCACAAGTCCAGGTGAATAGTTTCTGTGTTATCTACTACTTCAGCGGTTGCGACTTTAAGATTTATATCGGGTAACGTGGACGGCGTTCCAATTCTCATCACCTTTTATACACGAGTATTCACAAAGTCACCAATACCTGCATTGGCGATGATGCCCTGTACTGAAAGGGGTAGACTGGCCTTTTCAATTCTTCGTTGAATTGGAAAGAATAGTTAGTCGGTTCGGGCACGGATATTTTTGTGATATCATTCACAATGAACTTTTTGGCATCAGATGTATAGCTGCATCTTTTCAGTTTGATAGCTGTATGCGACTTCTCACCGTCGACTATAGAAGGGGCCTTATGCTCCTGAAATAAATCGGGCCTTATGCTCTTGGAATAAACCAGCCCTTCTTGATTGATCACTGATGCTGATGTTTGTAACCTTAAAGTTGAATGGTCCATTGTGTCTCTTTTGTTTCTTTTGCTTTGGGAGCGGTGATGGACATAACCGATGATGGTATCTGCCTTACTAGGAGAAGTTTTGGTAGCCGTAGCTGCGTTCGTAGACCCTAGTACATGTAGAGGGCTGTTGAAGCCAGATTTTACCGGTGGAGTTTGGTGTTCACTAGAAGTTGGGTTCACTGTCCCTTCGGCTTTCTAAAGTTTCTCGACAGCTTTTGGTTGAGTTGTTGGGTTTCGAAGCTTTTACGTCGGGCGTCGGCATTGAGCAGACAGACTCAGACAACGGAGAATCAGAAATTTTAGAGGAAGAGGGAAAATATCAACCTGAAGAAACCTCTCCTTCAAAGTAATTGTTGTTTATTTGATTTTTGTGTTACACAATATTCTGTAAATCACGACTTTCTGAATTATTCTAGGTCAGCTGTGTTAGTTAGTATTACAAGCCCAGTGCTCTGACCACCTGGCCATGCTCCCTCCACAGTTGAACTTTTTTTCTTGTATTAATTTTTGAGACTTCATGATACAAGGTACGTTGAAACATTCTGTTGTGAGAAATATAATATATTTGAAGAATCAGGTTCCTTAATTTTGAACAGAAATTGAGGAATGGACACTTATTTTATCATTTTATTGTTATTTTCATAGTGAGTACAGGGATTCAACTGACCCTGAAGTAACGAGGCAAAGTCAAAAAAAAAATTAAAGAAGACATTACCAAAAAAGCGATCTTGGTCTCCTGCTCAGAGTGCCCCAGACCCAAACTTGGAACTATGCAAAGTGATGCATAGTGCAGAAATGCATAATGCAGAGCACCTACAAAGGCAGACAATAATGTGTCTCCTGATACTCATTATTGCTTAAGTTTGGCTGAAAAGGATGTCCTGTCTTGACAACAAAACAAAAGCATATGTACGACACTCAATTGAGAAGTTTTTTTTTTTATTTAGAGTCAGCCGCACATCCTGCTATGATTCCAGCACCCCAGTAACAAAACAAAAACATTTTTACGACACTAAGTTGAGAAGTTGTTTTTTGATTCAGAGTCAGCCACACATCCTACTATGATTCCAGCACCCCAGTACTATACACCAGCCTAGTGCTCAGTTTCATGTGGTGCAACCAAGTTCGAGTTTCTCACAAGACATCACCCACCATGATTAAGTTGGCTAAATTTATTTATTATTATTTTTTTGTTTTAAAATGAAAATCACCATCGTAAATTACTAAAATTAAGTCCCATTTTGTTAACGTAATTACAATGGTGAAAATACATCAAACAGGCCATTACAAGTAAATCCTTATGTTGTGTTTATACTAGCTATTTTTTACTGGCTAAGTTTCAGGGCATAATCCTTTTTACATTTACATAATATTATTATTTATTTCTGTTAATTGCTGTTTTAGTTGACATCTAAATGTAAGTTACAATGTCAACAAGAATGTTTGGGTACTAAACATTCTTCAAAATAAATTACAACCTGATTAGACTAGAAGATCCCAGCTTTAAATTGCTTTTAGAACTTCTCAAAACACTGCTTCTGGTTTTACATGTAGAAAACCACACATTTGGGACATTCCTGTCAAAAATAAATTAAAGGTTTTGTGTTTCAATTGACTGTTTGCGTTTATTAATTCCTTGTTATCAAACTTTCCCCAGATTATCTTCACAACTGTTTAAAAACGTTAGTTAATGTGACTCTGATAAGCGCTTCTGTGTAACTGTTTCCACAGTTTCGCACATGTGCAAGTTGCCAAGGTACAGACCCTTCCTTGCTATTGAAATAGCTTTCAAACTCTTTGGCGCATCATATGCGTTGTCAGTCAGCATTAGATAGTTATGCAAACATAAACATGCCTTGACAATATTGTCCACATGTTTTGGTACTGCTTTGATAGCTCTGCGAAAAATTCTCCATCTGACAGTGTATATGCCAAATGCATTTTCAATAATTCTTCTGTACCTACTTAAGCGATAGTTGAACACTTGGCGTGATTCTGTAAGTCCTCGACCAGGGTATGGTTTCATTAGATAGGGTTTCAGAGCAAATACGTCGTCTCCCACTATAAGATATGGTAACATAAGGCCACCAACTTCACTGGGCTCAGGATGGTCAAAAAGAGCATTAGCAAAGCCTTTTCCTATGTCAGACTCATTGAAGATACTAGCATCATTGACTTTACCATAGCTGCCTATGTCCACCATTATAAAGCAGTAATTGGCATCACACATTGCCAGTAGAACAATACTGTGATATCCCTTGTAGTTGAAGTATTCATATCCGCCATTAGGTGGGCATTCAATCATCACATGCTTGCCATCAAGTGTCCCGATACAATTTGGAAAATTCCAATCCCTAAACATTTCTTCTGCAATACTTTTCCAGTCTGCTGAGCTGCTAGGAGATTTCAAATACACGTCATTAAGTGCATTGCAGATACCGATGCAGGTATCCTGAATAATTTGACAAACGATGCTTTCCCCCACGCTTTCCCCCACAAGTTGAAAGATTGAGATTGTTGCGAATTACCGGTTGCAAGATATCGTAGTGTCACGACCAGTCGTTCAGCTGGTGATATCGGGTCACGACTTCTGCAGGACTTCTTTTGGACGTAAGGAGCAACGAGAGTCAACAAATGCTCAAAAGCGTTCTGGACTCATCCTGGTATATTTGAAGAAATATTCTCTGTCTGAGATTCTCAACTCGGAAAACAGTGTGTGGAACTGACCACATTTCTCTCGCTTTTTGAAGTATTCTCTGACCCAGAACTTCTTGGTTTTTCGCTTAGGCTTCTTTTTCATTAAGATGCTAAACCTCGCATTTACAAGCGCTAGAACACAAATGTATTGAGAACGCCGTAGAGTAAGATCGTATGCATCCATGTTGCCACAAGTTTCAAGTTTTCCCGGGCAAATCGCGAGAATCTGGGACAGACATTTGGCGATTTTTCGATACCTCGGCAAAATCTGGGACGGTCGGGAAATAGTGAAATCCCCGACCGCCTGGGATTTCCAGACATATGAAAACCAGGCCTAATAGTATGTAACTGTGTAAAAACTATTTCCCTTGATACGATTTCGTTTTTTCCTGGTGTGATAAAATATGATAATGAGCATAAAACAAAACCAAAATAGCGAAGCGCAAAATTACAGTGATTAGTAGTGTTATAATTTCAATATTTTCCCGACTTTTTATATAACAAAGAGCAGCAAACAGTATTACGTGTTTGAGTGTATACTTGTTTAAAAACAAACCAATTGGGCCACATGAAGTTGATTTCGCAAGAGGGAATAGCAGTGACTAATTACAAAATCTTATGACCTAAAACGGGGAGGGGGGGAGCTTATTACAAAAAACGATTTCTAAACGGGGGGTTTATTAGAGAGGGGGGGTTAATAGAGAAGGGAGGCTTAATAGAGCTTTTACGGTATATATATTTTTTCTTTTTTAAATTCATGCCATAAACAGGGTAGGAGATGTGCAAATGTTTTGTCATAAGCAGGCTTAGGGTTTGACAGCCTGGGCGGCACACTTCGACCTAGACTTGAGTTAGCCTCATAAAAATTTGACTTATTTAGGTAAAGGAAGAATCAAACAAGGAAGGCAAATTTTGGGTATGTCCTTGGGGGAGGCGTCATCATTTCTTTTGTTTTGAGAACTTAAATGTTATGCAGCTGTTTGTTGATGCCTCCTGTCTTAAATTTTTTCCTTGGGGTGGATGTTCCCAGTCCCTCACCTAATAAAAGACTGTTAATACTGGTGAAATGATTTCTATGCCCAATCTGCCCAGATATAAAGGTAAGCAACTGTAATTCTAGATTTTTTTAAGGGCTGGATTATGGTAAACAGAATATTAAAAAATTATCCTAGGTGTTATTGTACATCATACAATAAAGCCTGGTTTTCACTAGCGACGCAAGCACAAGCGCAGGCACAAGAAAACAGGCTTAACGCAAGCATAAGCACAAGCACAAGCGCAAGAATAAAAAAATTTCCATTCCTTGTGATTGCGCTTATGCTTGCGTTCGCTTGTGTAGTGTTTGTTTTCACTTGGCATAAGCTACTTATGCTTGCGCTTGTGCTTGAATTGCTAGTGAAAGCCAGGATTAAGGAGTAATCATATTTTGTTCATATATAAATTGTATTATTTGTGCATATTGGTAACAAGGTTTCCAAACTTTAATTGTAAATAAAATAGTGAAAGTTTATTGCACACCATACAATAAGAAGTAATCAAATATTGTTCATTTAACTCTATCATTCTGCATATTGGTATCAAGGTATTCAAGCTTAGAGTTTCATTTATTTTTTTTAACTTTTATGCAGATATCTTTAAAGTGCTACTATGATCAAATTTTTACCCCTTGATTTTTGCAGTTTATCACATAGAATTCCAAAAAAGATTGAAAACGCCGTTTTCCGTTTGTGAATATCTTCATTGGTTCCAGAGATATTCGAGTTTGAAAAATGAGTAAAATATGCAAATGAGATGACTGATGACGTCATAGTATCAGCCGAATATAACGTCAAGTATACAAATAGAGCTATCTCGGTCATTTTGCAGCGGAGACCATTGAAACTTGGTAGGCTGATAGTTCTAAAGGTAGTACACCTACGGATATAAAAAAATTTGGTTCCCATGGCAACTAACTCTTTTCCAGTCCCTCCAACCTGATTTCAATACTTTAGTGATTTTTCTATAAAAGTTAACGTTAAAAAACAACGACGTTTCGACCGATCAACGGTCATTTTCAAGTTGAAGGATAAAATTGTTTAACATGCGCTTATATAATAATCAATTGCAAAATGCTAATGAGGTACTGACTAAAACTCTAAAATATTTGCATAAAGACAATACGAGAAAATCGCGGCAATAATGGTGAGAACGCAAGGCAAAAGAGACAATATTAAAAGTGAATAATTAGGTAAAAACTTTTGCGCGGATCGAATCACACTGTTTGTTCAGTTTTGGTTTAAGTTCACGAATAAAAAGCATTTCAAAAATCAAACAGTCTAATCTACTCTGACACTTCTTTAAAATCTTGAAATTTGTTTTGATGGTCTCCGGATCCTGTCCATGCTCGTCCTTTGCGTGGTTGCCGATTGTTGATCGCTTATGTTCCTCCACACGTTGATGTAGGTGTCGACTCGTGAAGCCGACATAGTCTGCATCACACAGACCACACTTATAATAATAAACAACGTTTTGTTGATTAACAATTGGAGGTTTGTGTTCTTTCGGTTTGAATTGTCTTTTTATCTTCTGACTTGTGTAAACGGGCTGGACAACGGCATCAATCTTTCGGCTGAGATCACCGAGTTGGTGTCTTACCGCATTTGCTGATTACCAAAGTCATGTTGACGTAAAGTATAAACGTTCTTTGCTGAAGACAATGTTAAACCGTGCGTTTAGACTTTCCTCGAATTGGCAGTCTTTCCATCAAGAATGCGAACGTTTAAAAACTGTTTTTGCTCGCCTGCATTATCCCGCCTGCATTATCAATCTTTCGGCTGAGATCACCGAGTTGGTGTCTTACCGCATTTGCTGATTACCAAAGTCATGTTGACGTAAAGTATAAACGTTCTTTGCTGAAGACAATGTTAAACCGTGCGTTTAGACTTTCCTCGAATTGGCAGTCTTTCCATCAAGAATGCGAACGTTTAAAAACTGTTTTTGCTCGCCTTCATTATCCCGGAACTCTCGTAGAGAACACCATCAGACATTTTATTGAAATGAAAGTCTCCGAGGATGTATGTACCAAACAACAACTATCCGATGACCATGATGCCCCTATCAGAATTGTCCTACCGTTCAAAGACCAAAAATCAGCAAATGCGGTAAGACACCAACTCGGTGATCTCAGCCGAAAGATTGATGCCGTTTTCCAGCCCGTTTACACAAGTCAGAAGATAAAAAGACAATTCAAACCGAAAGAACACAAACCTCCAATTGTTAATCAACAAAACGTTGTTTATTATTATAAGTGTGGTCTGTGTGATGCAGACTATGTCGGCTTCACGAGTCGACACCTACATCAACGTGTGGAGGAACATAAGCGATCAACAATCGGCAACCACGCAAAGGACGAGCATGGACAGGATCCGGAGACCATCAAAACAAATTTCAAGATTTTAAAGAAGTGTCAGAGTAGATTAGACTGTTTGATTTTTGAAATGCTTTTTATTCGTGGACTTAAACCAAAACTGAACAAACAGTGTGATTCGATCCGCGCAAAAGTTTTTACCTAATTATTCACTTTTAATATTGTCTCTTTTGCCTTGCGTTCTCACCATTATTGCCGCGATTTTCTCGTATTGTCTTTATGCAAATATTTTAGAGTTTTAGTCAGTACCTCATTAGCATTTTACAATTGCTTATTATATAAGCGCATGTTAAACAATTTTATCCTTCAACTTGAAAATGACCGTTGATCGGTCGAAACGTCGTTGTTTTTTAACGTTAACTTTTATAGTAAAATCCGTTTCGAAAAATTTGTTGATTCGAATTAGTGATTTTCAGCTGGTAAAATATTAAACAAGGCTGCGAACTCTACCTAACGTATTTACATGCTTGCTGGATCATGAAGATGAGGCACAATTGGCAAATATCAAAATAGAATTCTAATGGTGGCCAGCAAAGCCCTGAATATCAGGGAGGTCTGGAAGCCAGTATGTTGCCATGGTAACAATACTGGTAAGCTCATATTGTGAGGCACATCTAGTAGAATCTTTCTTCAAAGAATAAAGCATTTCTGATACAAATTCGCTGAGATATCTTTATTCATCATATTTCATCAAAATTCGGTTAAGCTTATGACGTCTCACTTGGCAAATTTGCATATTTTAAAAACTTCAATATCTGAGGAACTAAAAGAGATATTTGAAAATAGTAAACAGCATTCTTCTTCTCGTACAGACTACTTGTTTATATTTTAAAATGGCTTAGATAGGAAAGATGCGAATTTCGTCACAGTAGCACTTTTATTATCATAACCTGATATTATTAATTGAGATACTATCTTTGTAAATTTTGTAGTTCCACAAAAGTTAGACCTAATAGGGTTAATTGTCTTAATCTGATATCTTAAATTGTAGTGAGTATCTTTCTAAGTTTTGTACTTCTATTTTGTTTCTGTCATGCGTTTTATACATGAGCCTCTGGCTCGGAAACACGGAGTAACCTGATCCCATGCATTTACATTAATACATTGATTGATTGATTGATTGATTGATTGATTGATTGATTGATTATTAAAGAAAGGCCAATGTCCAACCATTAATTATTTACGAGTTGGTTGATAGACTCGAAACTTCAAAGGTTGCAAATTAAGGTTTCTTTATTTCCATGCATGCCCACATACAGTAATACAAAGTTACTACCTCTGAGGTTCTATACAGCATGAACTCTGTGACAGCAGAGGTTTTGTTTAGCTTATCTTAGGTTTTGCACTTAGCTCAGCATTTCTACAAAGGCAAAGGGGTAGAGTATAAATCAGTAACCAGTGAACAGCCGCTGCTGATCACACGTTACGATCCTAAATGCTTGTTATTTGGAAACCGTAAAACTTGCTTGTTAATTAACTGTAGGGCTAAGCAGCTGTTGGTAACAACAACACACCCCAGATAAAAACCGAACCAAAAACAAAACACATTTTTAGCAACGGCTTACTGATGGTGGGATTGTGCCTTGAAGGTGTCGCTTTTCAAACTTACACGAAATCAACTTCAATCTATGAGACACAGTAACTCGATGCCATGGCCATGTTTCCCTCTAGTAAGTAAACTAAAATTTATAACATACAGAATCTACATCAGTATAAATCTACTAGGGTTCTTACTATCACGAATAAATGCCGTTCTCTTGTTGGCTACGCTACTCGCTTTCTCTTCTGTGATAGATAGTGAGTACTTCTAAAACAATTAGATTACTCGGTCTCGATTTCTATGTGTGATAGAAATCTCGAGCTCATAATCTAAATGTTAAATAGATTTCTCAAAATCTTTAGTTCTCCATGAAAAACGCAGAACTAAAATTTAAAAAAGGAGCAAGATCTTTTCTTTAATTTGGGAAACTAAAGATTGGTGCAATCGTCCATATTCCTTAAGAAATACCTAGGATAAAGTGAAGAACACTTATTCTGGTACAATTGGTACAATTTGCTTCCTTTAGCAAAGCGTTTGTTTTGAGGCCCATTTATGACTAATCTACACGTGCTCCCCAACTGTTCGCACACACGGCCACCTTACTAAATGCCTTGCTTTCATGATGTCATTTTGACAAAAAAAAAAAGAAAAAAAGATTATAAAATACTGGCTATGGTAGCTACAATTAAAAACATATCTGATTATTGTTTTAAAATACACCGCTATCACCTAGAATAAGCTGTTATTACGTGTGCACCCGCAAAAAATGACTAGATTTCTTTACAGTTGTATATCAATTTGTGTTCACGGCAAAGTGGAATCCACTAGGAGATCATTTTTTTCACGTGCACAATTAAAGAACTCATTTTTCTTCCTTACAAGTTTTTCCCTGTCAAAACAAGACTAGTTTGTAATTACGGAGCTTTGAATTGTTGTGGACGTTTCGGCTGGTATGACTGTGTACAAATTCAGTCCCATTAGTCATCTTCCTAGCTTCAGCATCTCTTGGAGGATGCTCCGTGTCTTGAAGGTTCGTCTTCACCTAAATGTAAAGCAATGTAAGAAACTTTCCAAATATTATTCCCAATGACCAACATGTTCCAGGTTTCGTCTACAAGGATGCAAAATATAATTTTTCTTTACGTTTTCGAATGCGTGTTCAAGAGAGCATTTCAACGTACCTCGCGCATGCGCTCAACAAAAATCACTGTTTAGAGATCATTTTTATAAGTTTAGTCTTTGATGCCTTCTTTAATGGGTGGTCCATGAACATAGAAGCAAAAGCGTTTTTGATCGGAACCGCACACGTCTATAGACAGTACCTTAGTTTCAAAAATACATAAAACTGCGCAAAAGCAAGGAACGTTCTTTAAACTTTTGCTTAACGGAGCAAAAGGAAGCTTTGCTTCATTTCAGTGGAAGTATTTTTACGTACCGTAGATGAGATTAAAAGCGACGTTGTAGTCACGTGTTCATTTACAATATCTTGTTTCGTTTGCATACTGCCGTAAAAACGACGTTTTCACATCTAAACATGTCATCATCATCATCATCACATTATTTACCCTCGGATTTTAGAGTAGCTTGTGCAGCTAATATCTCCGAGCATTTAATTATCAGAGAGAGATAGACCATCACACCGGGAACTACGTCCCCTACTCTTTTCGAACAGTGTGTGGGTTCTTTTACGTCCCACAGAATCAATTATGAAGAATTGTGAGACGGGGCCTACGGTTTATCGTCCTTACCGAGAAGACTAGAAAGTCTAACCATTTGCAGATGTTATTACAAAGGCAGCACTATCTCCTCAATTATTTAAAGACCCTGAGTGTTGGTCCGGCCGGGGTTTGAACCACCGACCTCCCGCACGCTAGTCCGGTGCTCTACCACTGAGCTAACCGGTCGGTCGGCGGTTGTCACAATTTCATTTTTCCTCTATGGCTTCAAAATAGTTCTTACCGTAAACCAAGCTCCACATCCTCTTAACTAAGGATCCACACTGTTTCTGCCAGCTGTATTTCTTTTCATAGTTTTTCCGTAGCGATTGAATTTCTTCAAGACGTTTTTCTCTGTTTTTCCGGCGGACAGTCGAGATTGCCTTTGCCCATTCTTCTGGTTTCTCGGATTCCACTACACATGACTCGCCAAATGGTAGACTACGTAGCACCTCTGCAAAACCCGAATTCGCCCCCACCAGAATGGGGAGATTGGCCGATAGGGCTTCGAGAGCAGTCAAGCCGAAGCCCTCTGCTCGAGACGGCATGATGGCGAGATCAGCTTCACATAGCAAGTTCTTCAATTCCTCTCTGCTCTGCACAAAGCTTCTCACTACAAGCTGATTTTTGGAGATTTCACATGAGAGTAGCTTATCGGCAACTTCCTCTTGCTTTCCTTCGGGGGCACCAACAAAAATCAGACGGTACGATCTGTCGTCCAGCTTCACGATTGCTTCTGGTCCAATGTCATAGCCTTTGAGAGAAAAATCTTCGGAATCACCCCGGCCAAAAGTTAACACATTGAATACGTCAAGCTCACGTGTGGCTTTTCGAACGTCTGAAAATTCACTGAAGATGCCTGGTATCAGCTGGAAGATATCTTGGTGTTTTTCGCACGAGCGAAGTTTGGATGTGATTGAATTCCAGAGCTTGGGTCCAACAGCCACAACAAGATCTGAGAGTTTGCACAGGTCGACTTCATTTCTGGACTTTTCTTCACCTCTGGTAATGGCTCTTTCATACTGTTTGTGCATTGCTAGTTCTTCAGGGTCAGTATGTACCACTTGCACCCACTTGCATCGATGGGAGTTTCTTATAGCTTGAGCTTGCCTTCCAAGAATTGCACCATGCCCAAGTACAACATCAATTGCAAGGTCATCTGGTGGGAATATTAACCAATCCACTGGCTCGTAGCCTGGACGAGGTTCTACTTCAACAATAGTAACATTTTGACAGTCAGCAGCTTTCTTGTCTTCTTCACTGCATGAAGGTACTAGAACAGTGACTTCTACATCTTGGTATTCTGCCAACAGCATGGCAAGCTTTCTGTTTATGGTTGACAGGCCACCTTTAGATGACTTCCATCCACTGGCCAGGAGACAAACTTTCAATGACTCACTAGTCTGCTGTGAATCACTGCATGATGTGCCAGCTCCATCGGGATTCTTCTGTTGTAAGAGAGAAAGAGAAAACAAAATGTGGTCTTTCATTTTGCAGAAATGAAAAATGGAGCTCTAACTTACCTTTAACTCTCTCCTCTTTTAAAAATGTTGAAAATAGTTAAAACAACACCTTTAAACAATGAATAAGAACGTGCGTGATCGAGGTTCACATCTGAGTTTGTGACGGAAGGATCAGTATGGACTTAAAAAATTGAAGGTATATAGGTTAGTAATTTTAAAAAGAATGAGAACTTCGACCACGTAACTGTAAATGAGATACTCGGCGCTCTTTAAAGGTTTAAGGAACTTTGATTCCGTAATTGTTGCTCAAAAGCTACCAATATTTGCAAATTGCTAGTTGTTACACAGCAAACATAAAAACAGCAGCACTTTAATTTAAATGTCCTATTAGTTAAACTTCTTGGGTTCGATGATTTTGTACTCCGAAAGTAAAGAAGTGTACATAGGTAGCCTAAACTCGGGTAGTGTAGGCCGATCGTAAAATTTTACTGTTTAGGGGGATTTTAGTTAGCGTGACAGAAAAGTCATGACTCCCATATCATCGCTTCTAAATAAGAGTGTTGGTATATCTAAATCAAAGGTCGTGAGGTCGAATCTTGCCTTGAAGAGGACAATGATTTTTCCCTTGATACTCCAGGAGCGAGAGCTCAAATTATTACCAATGTTTTTTAATCCTCTGTAAGTCCCCGACACGAGTCACTCACTGACTCGTAGTCTTCGTTTGTATTCATGAATACTATTCCGAGACAAATGAATTAACCAATATATCAAGAGAGGGCGACCTAGAGCGATTTCAGGGTCTACAGTACTCCTCAGAACAAGGTTATGATGAAAATATGTTATCAAAATTTAGAATACATAGCGTGGATCCACAACGTTGGTGTCCCTATGAGGAGCACCAAAATGGCATCCATAAAGGTTGGTAAAGCAAAGTTCTAAACCAGATCATGAAATCAATATTCCAAGATTTTCTTCAAAATTGTTGAGTTGGTTCATATATCATACGTCATAATTGGAAAGTGAACAGTAAGGCATCAAAATAAAACTATCCTCACCTGAATTCTCTTCTTTCCTTCTTCGCCCTTATCTCCATACGCTTCCAAAGTACCCTTAAAAGTAAAACAACTAGGTCATTTTGCCAACATAATTATCCTCCTTGACCACCTGCTGGTATGCAGGCTCACTGTCATGCTCTGTCATTCCGTTCAAGTCAAGTTATTTTACTTTGGACATTCTCATTACCGAAATTAAAATGCGCGCAGTGGTGAAGAATTTGAAGAACAACACATTTCCTTTTTCAGACAGAATAGAAAACCAAAACGAAATGATTAAAACGAGTTTACATATGTAAACGAAATGATGCCTGTCTATCAGAAACGTTTAAAAAATATTCTAAATTTAGGTCCATGCCTCAAAATTGGTACGGTGGTCTTATTACACTAGTATTTAAATAAGGCAAAAGAAGTAAACAGTTAAATCATCGTGGGATCTGTGTTTCCAGTTGTCTGAGAGAACAGTTCTGTTTTTAACCAGAAACTTTTTGAATATGTCAACTCGCTAAATGTACTTCATAAATATCAAATCGGTTTCTTACTAAAAAGCCGAACAGCAAATCATATGATGTTCTCACACTAACAATGTAATAGATAAGAATCTTCATTGTCACCACGAACAAGTCTATGCCTGTTTCGTGGATTTTAGGAAAGTTTTTTATTCGGTCTGACCGATGGATTGCTTTAAGCGATGTTACAACTGAATCAATGTCGAAGGCCTATACTTCCAATTCGTTTCGATCCATAAAGACTGGTAATAACCAGAAACGATTATTTCAAGATCATTTGACAAAGAAAGTCACTGGGGAAAGATGGCGGCTTGAAAAGGTCGGATAGTTGTTCGAACGCTAACCACTAAAGATGATACAGCAACAGTGAATGCTCCCGAGTAAAAACATTCTATAATTTCGATTCAATATTTTTCTTTTAAAGCCTGCGGCCTTAGTTGAACAAAGGCACTTTAGCGAGAGTATAATTCGCGGGAAAGTCGTCCCGACGTCAAAGATATGAGTGTAATTGTAATCGTGAGCAGCCTACTTTGATACGCTAGAAATGCTCTTAATGAATGGATCTCGTGCTAATACTTCCCCTAAAATTCTATATCTTGATTATCCCTTGAACAGACTCCGTGTTTTTTGCTTTGAAGAGAATAAAAGAGGAAGAGAATTACATCTCCGATTACCTGTGTCTTTCCCAGTTGAAGCAAAGTCTGAGTACTCGATAAGCCATCCGAAACTGACTCGTTTTCACTCGATGGGGCTGTTCTGTTGACTTCGTTGTCTGTTGTTGGCTCAGTATCAGGTCGGGCAACTGCGCATGAAAGGGGATTGACAGTTGGTTTAGTGCTTATTAACAAGGACATACTATCCAAAGTAGATTCAAATCATGTTATTGATAATATTTCGAAAGCCTATGATACCATCAGTTTACTAAATAAGTCTCACGTATATGCGTTTCATAGTTCTTCCCTTATTTAATCTCTTTACCTCTATATAGCAAATACAGCTTCATTGAGGCTTACAATATATTTCCTTTCAGGCTTACTAGCATGCTTTAAATAAAGTATAGTGACGAGGAGATACTATAAAATACCAATAATTTGCCACAATATTGCTCAAGTGAGAAAAGGCAAGAGACCTCCAAATTAACCAACACAAAACCTTTTGGGCAAATAATCATTGGAATTACTGGATTTAGTACCTAGAGGAAAGGTCATAGTCGTAAAAGAAATAAAAAAATCGGGTGATGTTAATACCATCAAATTCGCCGGAAAAATCTTTATCGATTCCCACTAATTTGCCCGTAGTTATTCAAGCATGTCGTCACGATAACTCTTGTGTTAATTATGTAATATGAACAGGTCAAGTGAACAATTTATCCTCAGCAAATTTTAGGCTCACACCTTACTGTTTGAAGAAAGTCGAAGCGTACCTGGGAAACTACATTAAAAAAAATTAAAAATCTGAAACTTCCCTAAATAGCAGGACTGCCCATTCTCGAAATTATAGCAAGGCTGGCTAGCTTTTAGGCAAATTCATGGCGCATTAAGTCGGTCATCGTCTGGTATAACTGAGGCCAACCTTACAATTCTGTAGTTTCTTGCCAAAGTTTAACTTAGGATCTCTCTCGAGCACCCTTGTTACACGTACTAGATTTTTCCCGTATTTTAAACCTACTTCAATTCGTTACAAAGATCTTACTTGTAGTTGGGAACCACATTTCCAGTCCAGGGACCTTCAGTGACTCATTAGGGAAACAATTTTCGCAAATGGGTATCTGCCCTCCTGGCAGAACCTTAAGAAGGCACAGACAGTCCTCATGGGTACAGCAAGCCTGGCCGTGGCTAGGACATGTGGCTTTCTCCTCCGGACAGTAAGGACAGGCCACGCATAGTTCGTACTTTAAACTCCTTAACCAGGGCAGCTCGACTGATAATCCATTCAAGCTATCTTCCAGAAAACATCGCACAGAACTTGCCACGTCCTCTATTTCACCCAATGACATTTCACGGTCTCCAGCTCGCTTTGTTTGCCTCAACAGAACTTTCAAATACCTCTTCCTGCTAAGAATAATCAGCTGATAAACGCATTTCTTCTCAATGAAGAATCTCGCTGCCCCCTCAAAAAAACGAGGCCGTTTGTAAAATTTATTCTCAGAACACCACTTGGTACATCTTGATAGGAGTTGCGAGAATAGACCATAAGGAACAAAGCCACCCGGAAAAAGAAAGTACAATTCACACGGGTCAGAGGGTGAGGGTTTCATTTCACGAAGGGGACCAGGCGGTGTACTCAGCTGCGCCGGGACAAAGTATATAGCACCAGATGTTGGGGTTTCGAACTTCGCAATCAACCCGAACATCTCCATCATGTTCAAGATGTCTTCCCTGATTACGCGTTCTTGACAAACTTTTGAAAACACGTGACTGACAAGTTCCATTCGGAGGATACCTGTCCTTTCCATCTCTTTCCACCACTTCTGATGCCTTGGTTCCTACAGAAAAAAAAAACTTTCAGCTCAGCCCTGCCTCATTCGTATGTAATCATCTTGGAAACGGAAATGTCACAATGTATGCCCCTTAGATCTCCTAATAGTTCCATTTTCAGGGCAAAGCGCGTTTCCAATACATCCCCATCCCAGAAACCCTACGATACGATTCGCCTGTTCCAGGCTCTTGGATCCCGAAAAACGCTACAGAGCGAACGAACAAAGTGAACACAAAAACAAAAGAAACAAGACGCTTAATGAAGGTGTACTCGGGATACCTTTGTGATGTAGAAGTCGGAGGCACGCTTTCTGATTCTCGAAAACTATTGGGCTATTGTTTACTTTTGGGTTTGCACAAGGCCTTTTTGCTAACGTACGAGAAAAGCGCGTAAAACTGTTTTGAGAGATGCCATCCATATTCGTTGTTTTACTCTAAATAGAGAACATGGCGACCGGAAAAGTGCAAACATCTGGAGTTTACTTTGGCTTTCTCAAAACATTTTTTTTCCTTTCTTGAAAACATTCACGTAGACACCTCTCGAAGGTTTCTTTCGATTGACCTTATTTCGGAATAGCAATACAAGAGTACTACAAGAGTATCCTTACTACAAGAGTATCCTCTCTTGAGCAAAATCACGTTTTCTTCGCTGCGGGTGGCCACCATTTTTGATTGTTGTTTCGACAAAGGCCGCGATGCTAAGACGAATGACGTCACTATTCCAAGCATTCTGCTCCCTTGAGCAGAATGCTCCGAATATATTCCCACTATTCCAAAATAAGAGTAGTGTTTCAACCGAACGGATATTCGAGTTTATTCCTATTCCGGAAAAGGATCAATCGAATGCACCCTTAACATATTGGTTATTCAGATCTCGAAAACACAAGGCGAATCAATATTTCCGTGTGACATGTTTCTCAGAAGCATTCCAGAGGTCACGCATTGTAAAAAATTTCGATATTCAAACTGCTCTTTTTTCAAAACAAAGCATACTACCGAGCTGAAAACAGGCCAGCGGATATATCTTTTACCTGATGAAGGTACAAACTCTAATTTTTTTAATATTAGTTTTTTCCTGACGTCACGTGAAAACCAGGAATTCGCAAACTTGTCTCTAAATATAGAACTGTCACAGTGATCGAGTTGTGATATCTTCCCGATCTATCCGCTCTTTTGACGCCGACAAACTCTACTGGATTAGAGCAACCACGTGGTTCAGGTAGTGCCGGGAAGGTGTCATATCACACAAAAACAACCGTATGCAAATTTGTGAATTTTCGACATTAAATACGTAACTAACGCCACGTGCTTTCTATTGTGAATTGACCAATGAAACACCGCCACGTGTTGCTATTGAACATTTTTTTTTGGCACAGGAAAGAAGGACCGAAATAACTCGGTATATCTACAGGTATCCCGAGCGACTAACAAAAATCAATTGAACAAGCAAACGATGGAAACGGGAGAGATAGGAAAGAGGAGAGCTAGTAAGAATTATTTTACGTACCTCATTTTTTTCCCACTTAAGACACTAATACAAAAAAGTTCAAATCTCAAGCTGTTTAATCATCGAATAAGAATATTATCCCCGCCAATCGACGAGTTTGGGCGAAATTCTCTACTATATAGCATGACGGTTCGCTCCTACACCTTCAAAAAATCCCTCACAAGTAATATGGGTCGGGTCGTGGAACCTAATCTTAACAAAGAATTGGCTTTTTTGTAAGAATAAGAGACAAATTTGCAGCGCTTTAAATGGTTGAAAGCCAGGCGAAGTTTAAGGTGTTCACTTAATTTGCAATCCGTAATAATAAACGCGTTTTCAGAACAGAAAAAAAAAACTTTAATGCTCAAGAAACAACACTTGCTTAGTCTAAAGAATTTAGGATTTATCAGAAACAGCGACTGTAAATGAAGAATGGCGTAAAAAGCCGACGCCATAAACACACTTATGTAAGAGGATTTGGGTTTATTTACATCACGTAACTCACATGAAGAAACAAGAAACTTTTTGAATTGATAAAAGCCATGGCTTACATCTCAGCAGAAAACTCCCTTTTGCTTACACCAGAAAACCAAACACATATTCAAGTATTGCTTCGATGAAAGCCGAAATGAAACACCCTTCATGTGTGCCTTTCGGTACTCATCCGAACGAAGCTGAGTATTTCAGAATTCTCCGAAATTTAGTTTGAAATATTGGACCAATGGTCTTTCTTGAATTAACATAAGCACGGGGTTTTCTTCTTCCTAAACCTTTGTTTACTCAAACCAGGAATATTTCTTCAAAATTCTGTGAGGGAGTTGGCGTAGTTTGATTCAAGTCCTCTTCCGGGTAACAAAAGTGTTTTAATTGTATTCTCTTGTTTGACGGACATGGAGAGGCAGAAGCAAAGCAAAGACAGAGGGAGAGCGGGAGAGGGAGGGAGGAAGAGAGCCGCACAACGCAAGGGTCAGAACAGTAATCATCTTGACTGATTTCTGAGTTTCAAATCCATGCCAAAACATGGTGCACTAGTAGACTCAGACCAATATACTACAGTGGTTATGACAAGCCAGACAGGTAACTATGGGCATACCTACCGACCTACCTACCTACCTACCTACCTACATACATACATAGATGCACGTACTTTATTAAAGTGACCGCAGATTTAGCTAAAGAGCTAATTGGGGACACAAAAGAAAAATATTTCATTGCTACAAATACATTAAAATAATATTAATGTAAATATGTACAATAAAATACAAAATAGAGATAAATGGCTAATTATATACAATAAGATATAAAAATAGTTACATCATTATTTCTTACCATGTCGTTAAAAGGACGAATCGTTATGAGCTGCTTAAAAACGTTAATCAGCCACTGGGTCTGCAGCACAACTGTCTCGTTATGCTTAACTATCACGCGAAGTTTGTGATAGAAATCCAACATAGCGGCAACTTCAATCTCACTGTCGATTTTGCAGAATTTCTGGATGATCGTGTGAAGTGCTCCGAGCTTTAGGAAATACACTTCCTTGGCAACCAAGGCCTGGACAACCCTTTCAAAATTAAACCATCTGAAGATGAAATAAAAATGAGTTAGCATTGTCTCAGTCAAAAGACCGTATTCTTATCGTGAGCCAGTAGGCCTAACCCGATTAAGTTGGGCACCTTTTGAGCACCCTTTTGCTTTTGGAGCAACGTTTTACAGTGTTAGCAACCTTGAGCAAGTTTTGCCTTTCTGAGCTACTTTTGAGCAAATAAAGCTCATATCAAGCACGGAATAGTTAGTAATTTGATAAGAAAAACTACAATTTATGCGAATTTATTAGAAATATTAATCTACTTTTTCAAAAAAAATAACCTCGGCTATCGCCTGATAACGTTTCAGTGATGAGAGGACTATTGTGATCCTTGACAGAAGCGAATGATTCAATGTTGTCCTTGTGTAATATTATAACGGATAACCAGCCTCTGCAGAGAGATTTTTTAGTCTCCTGACCAATGCATTTGGCTCAAAGCAAAAGTCTGTCCTTCAAGATTATCTTGAAGCCTCTGTAATGCTTCGATAGAACAATGCAAAGAGGGTGTGACAGTTTTGTACATGGTTTTAAACTCTGAGAAAGTAGAGTCTTGAGAACAGAGGAGTTTTAGCATGACTGCATGCAATCGGTAGAGCTAGTTTTGTTAAAGTTCCCTCATATCGTTCAACGAGACGTCAAATCAACGATATGTTCTCTTGCGTTAAAACGTAAGAGCATTCTAAAATTTCACCCAGTATTTGCGAGCAACTCTTTTAAGCTAAGTTTCGAGTTTTTTTTTTTTCCTTGACTGATATCAGCAATTATTGAGAAGGACGAAATAAAGCTTTTAATCAACGTATAACATCTATATAAAAATATCAAGAAATTTTAGGCAGCAACTTTTGAAATTTAGGTAGCAACTTTTTGGATATTTGGCAGTTTCTTAGCAACTCTTAGGCATTCTAGTGAGTAACGTTTTACCATTTTACGAGCACAGTTGGGACAGGCCTATCTGACTCTGTCGTGTACCAAATGATCCAGGGCCGTAGCTAGCGGGAGGGCAACGGGCAGGGGTGAAGCTGCCCCCTGGAGCTGTTGAGCCACACAAATCAAGTCTGTGAATGGAGTTGTTTTCTTTAGACTCAGTTATTTCGATTGTAGGGACTTGCAATTGTTCGCCATTTTCATGGCCGAGAAATTAGTTCGTTCACGGTGTGTGCAAATAGTAAGAAAAAGGCAGCAAACCCCCTATTTAAATTTGTGTGTATATACACTATTTGAGGGCGATGCATCAGCGATATAACGCCCAGAACACCCCAACACTAATCATCGAACACTCAAAACCCTCCAAACTAAAAATCCCCATACAGCCAAACCTAAAACCTCAAGTAAGGGATGGAGTGGCTCCTTTAATCGAAGAGCACCCTCCAGAAGGAAACGCGGAAATAAAATCCTTATAAGGTTGTTGTACTTCAGGAAAAATGCTATATGCTGCTCCGCGCTACACCGACAAAGCCTTGTTAAATATGCGCATTCTATTGCTGCATGTCATCCTTTGAGCCTTATCTAAAAAAAATCCCATAACGATCATACCAACGTTTAAGTTTGAAGTAAAGAGGTTGGAGGCTTTTATGGGAAAGCGGACTTAGGGGATGACAGTTTGAGCCTCAGTAATCAGGGCAGGAATTAACCTCCTGTTCAAGGCTGTCACACTTGAGAGCTGCTTGGTGGAAGAAGCGGTTGATTTTGGGAAATAACGACAAAGGAAAGCCGAAAGAAAAGGTAAGAATAACAAAACAAAGCGAGCTAAATAGGTGCAACAAAAACCTAAGAGACTCGAAGAACTAGCAAAAAATTGCACACAAAATTGTAACGAAGTCAAATAATTATAGGAATCTGAACAAGTAGAACCAAAAACTCGTGCCACAACACAGCACGAACCAAAACCAAAAAACGCGTGGGGCAAACAAAATATTAGAGCAGACAAAAACTTCTCATGCAACCCAAATATAAATGTACCAAGACACAACCGCATGAGAAAAATAAATATCACACACTTTAGTAGAAACAACATCGGAAATATGAAGAAAAAAAATGATACAACTAGTACAGGAAAACAAACAACATCTCACGCCACTAAGACGAAACTAAAAATTGCGAGAGAGAAACTTCGAAGAACGACGGATAAACCAATACAATTTGCCTGAGGAAATAACTCAAATCACATTCCATGCAACAGGATAATAAAACACTGATAAATAAGCAAAATCATGGAGAAAAAAATATACAAATACCAAGAAACATAGGGCAAACATTAACTAAACGTAAATAAGTATACGCAAAACTGCAAGCATGGGGAAGACAAAACTGAAAATGAAATAACATTCCAACTGCCAAAAAGCGAAACTTTGAAAACGTGCACAAACCGAGCAACATTATAAAGATAAAGAAATAAAAAGAAAATATGCCGCTTGAAAAGGGTCTTCCAGAATTCCTTAAACTGGGGCTGGTTTTTGAATGAGCAGCCAAAGCAATATAATCCTGTGGAGGGTGAGGGGCTTGTAGTTCTGGCTCATTACGAGAAGACATGTTGCTTCGAGCTGTCTGAACTGATGATGTATTCAAGGCTAAATCTCTTTATAGTCACTATGGGTAAAACCGCTGCAGATAGTGTTGCTTGTATGGCCACTTCATAACATTTTTTTGGACGGGAGGGGTGGGGAGGGGGGGGGGGGGGAGATAGTGGACTGTTATCATTGGATACTTATTTGCGGTAAATAAAACTGAGACACTTACCGAAGTGGTAATTCTTCGCCCATGTATGGCTCCTGCTTCAATATTTCAAGAAGTTTCTTTTTAAGAGCTCCAACTCCATCGCCTGAACACCCTTGCGTGTTATCAATATAGTAAAAAGGTCGAATCACATGACCTACGTACTCCATTTCGGAGATTTCCTTTTGAATTTCTGATTCCACTTGTTTGATATCCTGAAATGGTTTGTCAGCATGCGTTCCTACAATGAAAATCGGGGGGCGGTTGTATGGCAGATCCTCCCGTTTCTTTTCATCCATGTTTGATTGGGTGGAACACATGGTGCTAACTGTCACAAGCCATGATAATAATCTCTCTAAATTTGTTTCTTCATTTGGATTGATCAAAGGAATGTCAAGACCACCCTGTCTGACATAGGGCTGAGCAATGTCTTTTAAGCCCTTACTGAGATTGTAGATCAGCAAATAAACTGCTCGTGGCGATAAGAATATTGGATACGATGCGTAATATAGATGTTGTCCAGCAAAGTCCCAGATTTCTAGAGTGATGTGCTGGGAAGAATCGGTGGGAGGTTTCAAACCTTTCAACTTCTCAACAAGGGGATTGATAAATTCCGTTGGAGGTAAAGCAGGGTCGATCTTTAATTCAGTCATGTCAGGTTCCAGAGCTTCAGTGTTACTTTCACCGTGGCTAGCCTTCTTGGGAGGAGCCTAAACAAGAGTTTTCGAAATGTGTAATATAGCGCGGTTCCAAATCTTGTAAAGGCACATGAGGTTACAAGTGAATAGTGCAGCAAAGTGGGTCTCACCAAAAGTGCTCTATGCCATTTTAATATTGGTATGTTCAATTTAAATTCACCTTGGCTCCAAACTGAGATAATTTTCAACACCAAAGTACTTTTGCGATTTTGGTATTAACGAGCTTTGTTATTGCACATCTAATTAATCTTTTATCGTTTCACGTATTCATACATCGAGCCCGTCTCCCAACAAAGACGAATCCCGGCGGTTAATCATGGAGCTGGTTTAGGGAAACTGTTTTCCCTCAGATATCAAATGAAGCACTTTGTTCCTTTTGTATAGGAACCCCCTCACGCAACTTTTGGAAATGTCGTCAACGAAAACGTCGGAAACCCTCAAGTCCTATACACTTCTTTTTCTTAATGTAGGCACTGACAAGGATTGGCTCTCATATATCAAAATGTTCTGATGAACATATAAATAGTTGTATGACGTGCAAAAAAGAAATCAACAGCACTCTTTTCCTTAGGGAAAGCTGAGGGCGGAGCGGGGCAACCTGAAACATTTTATTCCCCCCCCCCCCCCCCTCTCTGCTTTTTCGTTTTCAACATGAATTCGCGCAAGCTTATTGGCTCTCCTAAAGTTCAATAACATGCACGTGTACATAGTCGTAATGTTATCCTCATAATGTCATATTGCATTTTACTTTTGAAGGGCCGAAGCTGTAACGATTTTTTGGCAATGTAATTACTCGGACTTCCCGTGGAACGCCTGAGTGTCATTCGTTCTTCGTCGTCGTCGTGTTTCATCCACAAAGCTAATTTCTGGCATTTCTGTGCAAGCGCTAACAAACACTAACACAAAAAACCACAACAACAAGAATCCCGCCTACTGGACTATACCAAGTACACGAAAATATTGATTCACCTTGTGTTTTTTTAGTTCTGAACAACTACTTTTTAAGAGACGTGTTTATACGCATGTTTACAAGTTCAACAACGATACAAAAGGTTTTAACATGGCCAAACGCCAGACGTTTTCAATCCTGCTACCGTGTTTGTTTCCCTTATCTTTCCGGTGTTTCTGCGCAAACGCTAAAAGAAATATAACAAAGCAAATCATAACAACAAGAATGCCGCCTGTTGGATTACATCACGTACACGAAAACGTCTATTCAAATAATGTTTCTGAGGTCTGAACAACTAATATGTTAGGAGAAGTGTCTATACAAATGTTTGCAAGATCAACAGCGAGATGAAAGGTTTTAGCTCTTTTCGGGCTAACGTCATACATATGTGACGACGAATACTGCTCTCGCTTTTATGATTAATTTCTTGTTTCAATTTTAATAATTTGTGAATAGCACCAACTGGTGTGTTCGCAATTATCACAGCCAAGAAACAGGCTACAATACTAGAATTCCGCTGCACGTCACCGTTCGTTTGGCAGCAAAGCCCAAAATGCTAGTCATTTGGCCAACGAACAACACCAACAATTACACACGTTAATATTCACTGCAAACCTTGGTATCTGGATAGAAATTTTCATCTCACTTTTGCTGCGGGCCACGCTTTAGCCACTTTATTGGAGCCAGTCTAGCATATCTCAAATTCTCTTGTTCACTCCCGAAAACAATTCTGGGTAATTCGGCCACGCAACAAGCATAGAACTATTCCATTTCCTATTTAAAGTACCGGAACACCCAGTACTACCAGCAAAATATGGCATCGATTGAATTTTTTACCAGTCCAAACAAGTCTAAAATGCCTTGGTAGGTCCTAGAATCCATTCACAAAACGACGAGAGAGACGATTTCACTCGTGAACCACCAAATTGGCTACGAAGCATATTTGCCGTCTCAGTCGGCATGAAACCACCTCTTATAATCTGTTTTCTTTCAAAGGTTTGCCTTTACCCCATTCCAGCTTAATGATGCAGCCTGTGGGCTTTTGCAGACGAAATGGCTCGAAAAACACTTAAAAAGCGGTAAAATTACCAGAACCAAGCTGGCTGACTCAGTAAACGAGAAGTGGCCGCTAATGTGCGTGACGTCACACCTTAGTTTGATCCCACAGTGTCATAAGAACGCAGTTATCTCAGTTGCAACTCCTTATATGGAGAAGATTAGTGGTTCAGACTTATTAACACCAAAAAATTACTAAAAACTATTGCAATCCCTCTTAAAGAAAAGGGTTAATATGGCAAAACTAAACTCCAGATGTTTTCAATCTGAGTCCGAGTTATTTCCCCTGGCCGCTCCATACTAAACTCTGTAATTTTGAGTGCTACATTTTGTTTGCGTGACGTGAAACTGACTGCTAAGACCTTACTTACTGTCTTTGTTTCAAATGACGTATTTGCAAACAGTCTCGTTCTTCTCAATAATTTTTCTCCTCACTTTTCACCGAGATTCCAGTAAAACGTTTACGCAAAGAAAATCCTCCGTTATTTAATGCAAGCTAGCGGCTTACGAAGAAACAAACTCCTAGGATCATTTTCTAGATAGTGTCTTGTCTATGCCGTCGTTTTTCTGAGTCGTCGATCTCTCTAGACATCCATAACACAAGCAATGTTGCGGTGTGTCACTTTTGAATCAATAACAATTTGCCTCGTCTGTGAAGGCCATAAGTTGATGTGTTTGTAGCATCCGACCTTAGTTTTGCGTTATTGAAATAATATTCTCCGCTTATTGAACGAGAAAAACGGCGTTAATGTTTGTATATTAGCACTAGAGAGTCCCTATAGTGTAACTGGTTGCCTATTCGTGTTAATGTATGTTTATGAATATGCAAAAATGCTTAATGAATTTGTACTTCTGATAAAGATCGATTTAGATATCATTTCAAAAGAAAATTAACGATAAAAGCGTTACATGACGTTTCGACGACCTCATGTTATCATTGTCGAGTGTGGAGACATTAACATAAGTGACATTATAGCGGAGCTCCGGCGGCCCGAAATGCCACAAAGCGGAGCCCCACACTTATAGAAACCCGTCAACTGCTTTTCTCATGGTAATCACGGCTAGCGGTATTGCTCGTGGGCGTCACCGCACGACAACGACGACGACGACGTCGCACAATAATTAATAATCTCCTAATAATAAGCATAATAATCCAACATGGCGGCCATAGTCCACCTGGCGTAGCTGACCAGCTAGTTTATAGCGTACGCCTTTGATACTGGACATCCATCTTATAGCCATTTGACACCCGTCTAGACAAGGTATCCGCTGACCATTGTCACGTGACCATATCGCTAGCCCAAAATAAGACCTCATCGAGTTCAGCTGTTTTTTTTTTTAAGATGACCGCTGACCAAGTACTTGCTTTCGATTGCATCGCAGGCTCAAGCCAGATGTGGAACACTCAAACCAAAACGACGCTAAATTTTTCCCGCGCTTTCTGCGGCTCGTAATTTGGCATTCAGTTGGTTTCTTCATTTTGAGCAAAAACAATTTTATCTTCTTCGATCGAAGTTTGTATTACAATTCGCGTAAAAGGCAAAAAAATCAAGAAATTGTCAAAAGATACTCCGGAAAGTGAATTTTCAAGTGATAAAAGGAAAAGCGAGAGATTTTTCTCAGGAAAAGCTTCAAATTTCGATCGACTGTGTGGTTCAAAACAAAATATTCAACGCTTCAAGGGCTTTCACTTTACTGCGGCATCTTGCATCTCACCAAGAAAGGTCCCTTAACAGTTCACCGGCATTGATGGGTGGAACGAGTAGCTCAAACTCTGTGGTAGAAGCTTTTTCTTTGGACAAACCATTTGCTATTTTTGCGGATGCTTCTTTTAACTTTAGTGAACGTTACGTATTTTCAAGTGGTAGAAACCTCCACAACACAGGACAGTGAAGCAAATGAAATCAGTTGAGGCTTGACATTTGGTTTAATCGTTGTTACTTTTGTTCAAGAATGAAACTTGTATTTTTCTTTCGACTGGATATAAATAACAATCGTCTGTGCTCGTTTTGGACACAAAGAAGTAGTTGCACTGTTTGTTTGTTTGTTTGTTTTATTATTTTTTTTTTACGTTGTTTTGTTTGCAAGCGAACAAGTCTTTTTACTCCGCTTGGCTGACTGTTTTTCGACCTCGGTCCCTCAACAGCATTAAGAACTTGTTGCCCTTATCTTATTAACACGTAATCGCAATGAGTTCTGGTAAAATTATGGATTAAAGCCCCGGCTAAACGATTACACATTTTCATCAAACATGGCTAAACCGACAAGCAATGGCTAAACGCACAAACAATGTTTGACCAAACACTAGACCGAGTGAGTCCACAGAACGATTTTTTCGGTATTATAGCTGAAATTTTGACCTATGTGGTTCATTTGGTTGCATTTGACCGGCTGTGCACGTTTTGTTGGTTGGGGTGACTAAACGATCAAAATTTCCTCATATCGCGAGATGTTGGATGAAAATGTTTGATCTTGATCAAACATGGAAAGCCATTTAAGAATAAATGCAATGTTGAGAGAGGCGGCTAAACGATCAAACACGATGTTGGTGAAAACGTTTGATCGTTTTTTATTGTTAAATTTGTTTTTGAACAAACATACGCGTTGTGTATTGTTTGCTTGTAATGTTTTAATGTTTTGAGGTTTTTGAACCGCGGTCAATTCCTGTTGACTGCTCTAAACATAAAATATTAGCGCAAGGAAAGCCATGCCAAGTTGCTCAATACCAGTAAAAAAAACTATAACCGTGGAACTCCGCTTTTAGGCTTGGATAAATCTAAGTACTATATATACAGAAAGAGGTGTGTATGTGAATGACAAGAATGCGAATAATGAAATAATAGCACGAGTGTTCACACTAAGAGTTTCGCACGAATAGAGTCACTTTGGATATTGAACTGCGGTATTTTCTTCTTAATCAAGAGCATCTCGCTTAAATGTATGTATTTTGACGTTAATGAAACTGCTTCCTACGTTATTGAAAGTATATTTTCTTGGGGTAAATGACCAGCAAAAGGTGTAATATAAAGCTGATGGAACACTCCGTGCTAAAACCTTCTCAGTCCAGGGTTTAAACTCAAGACCGGATCATAAACCAAGATCCTAAAATTATTGGCGAGTTCATGCTGGCTATGTGCTCAGTATTTGCTTCAGTTTTGATGGTGACGTTATTGGGCATTCTCCTCGTTTCCCTTACCTCCACCTCACTTCCACACTTAGTAAAACAAATATGGAGACGTGTGAGGAACAACACACTTGTCGAAAACACTAAGTTGCTAATTCTAAGGTTCACCTTATCACACATATCAGGGTTGGGTGGAGGTTGCGCGATGGGTTTATACTTCCCTTTGCCCGGATAAGGACTAATGCTGATGATGATACTGATGCTGTTGTTGCTGATAACCTTGGTGGTGATGGTGATAGTGATGCGCTTTTAATGAAATTTATTTTTAAGGTACCAACCTTATCATGCTCTGAACTTTTCTCTTCTGGCCTCTTTTGGACATCTAGATTCGTCTTTGTTATTTTTCCAGAAAGCTCCCCGGCCATAATTCTTAGAAGATGGTTTCCAAATAGAGACGTTCCTGTTTTTTTGTCAATAGGCTGCCAATTCTGGACTTGTTCAACCCCAATTTCAAACCTTGATGGGTCAACCTCTATCCCGTCTGTGCTCTGCTGATAAGGGTCAAACGGCAAACCTAACAGGGACCTCTTTAAACTCGTCTTGCCCGCTCGATCTTGGCCAATCAGCATAATTTGTGCTCGGTATACCTCTACCTTCCCAGCTTCCAAGGCATTTTGGTAGGCTTCAGTTGCTTCGGGTCCAAGTGTTTGAATATCTCTAAGAACTAATAAAATGTGCATTGGGTAGTTAGCAATCACCAACTTAATTCACATTAGCTCAGGCCTGTGTAGATGACGATGAAAGAGAAGCTTTACTGTTTCACACGGTTTGCTTGTGATTACCAGAAAATATGCTTTCAATAGAGCAGGTATCAGGTTCATTAACGTCAAAATACATTCATTTGAACCGAATCATCGTTCATTTTCGTTGTTTATAAATTTATTAAGCATACATTAACACTTATAGGCAACTATTTACACTAGAATACGATATCAATAACGCAAAACTTTTAATGTTGGAGGGTACAAACACATCAACTTAGTACATGTCTTTCATGTCACTAAATTGTTTGTACTATCAAAGTTCGTTATCCCTGGATTTCTTTGCCATTTAAGCAACGTGGTAAATATGTTTGCATAAAGAGATACCACTGGGAACATTTGTAGGCGGTAATAGTACCGCCCTATCGCCGGCATGCTCTCAACGGTAAGAACTTCTTCACACAGCACTGTACAATGAAAACATTCATATCTCAATTGAAAGGTTCGTATTTCAAGTTTTATTCTACACCGATTTTGTGTGATTTTGATTTTCCTCATTGAACTAAAAAACGGCGTTAATGTTTGTTGATTAGCATGATAGAATTCCCCATGGTGTAAATGGTTGCCTGTACTTATTAATGTATGCTTATCAATGTGCAAAAACGCTTAATGAATTTTGAAACAACGAAAATGAACGATGATTCGTTCAAATGAATGTATTTTGACGTTAATGAACCTGATACCTGCGTTATTGAAAGTATATTTTCTAGTAATGACCAGCAAAAGGTGTACTACAGGTTCCAAAAGCGATGAGCAAAGCAAAAGAAACAGAAAATTAAATTTAAAAAATAGCAAAGAAAGCCTACTATTAGACCATGCCCTCCACTTCTCTGGGAGGGTCTTAAAAAAATAAATTATACTGAAAGTGATGATCTACCTGGAAACGTACTGCTGCCATATTTGCCCGATTTTGTCAAGGGTTGGCGTTCGCTTTTCTTTTTCTTGACTTTCAATAACGCAGGTATCAGGCCCATTAACGTCAAAAGACATTCATTTGAACGAATCGTCATTCATTTTCACTGTTTACAAATTCATTAACCAATTTTGCATATTCATAAAATACATTAACCGGTATAGGCAACCATTTACACCTTTTGCCCTTCATTAACAATAAATAGAAATTCTTTTTAATTTACGGGAGTTCAATAACATCTTCGGAAGAACATTTTCACGAATAAATCTTCATTTTAACCACCCGTTGGTTCATTTGCGCAATTATCATGCTCCTGCACTTTCAATAACATTATTGGAATGTCATTTTATTTATCGTTAAGTCTATTATATCTTCGGGAAAAACATTAACATCAATGACAATGTCGTTTACACCTTTTGACAGTCATTATGGACGGTCATGTCTTAACCAGTAAAATGTAATCGACAGTGTTATTGATGATAATGTTTATTTTTTCCCGAAGACTTAACGATAAATAAGAAGACATTCAGATGATGTTATTGAAAGCGCATGAGCATGATATATGCGAAAATGAACTAACGGATGATTAAAATGAAAATTTATTCGCGAAAATGTTCTTCCGAAGATGCTATTGAATCCCTGTAAATAAAAATGCATTTCCTTTTTCTGTTAATAAAGGGCAAAAGGTGTACACTATAGGGCATTCTATAGTGCTATGTGCAAACATTAACGCTGTTTTTTTTGATTCCATCAAAGTAGTATATTAGGGATGGAATTAAGCCCCGTTTTGGATTTCCTGTATAATAACTTGGATTTCCGCACTCTAAAACACTTTGGATTTCCTGCATACTAATTTGGATTTTCGCACTTTAACAACATACTAATCAGTCGATAGGCATACTAATGAGCGCCCCTCTCAGACAATAGGCACAATAGGCTTGCCCGGACTCTTTTAACCCTGATTGGCTCATGTAGAATCTATTATGTGTTCGCAATAAAAGCGAGAGATTTGGAAAGCGCTATCTTTCATGCAGTCGCTTTTCTAGGAAAACAAGAGGCTACAATTAGCCTAAACTCGGGCTTCCAAAAAAAACAGTTTTGTATCCCTAATTTAGCGCTTAACAAAAGAATAGAGAGAAGTCTGTCTTGCTTACATCGGACGCATTGTAATTAGCTTGTGTTGGAGTCTATTTCTTTAGACCATTGTCAACATATATCCCTCTAAAGTTACAAAATTGCTTTACAGCTGAACAATTGAGAACAATAATTATAACACTTTTAAAAAATATTTTTAAAAGAAGACGACTAAGAGAAACGGAAAAAAAAAGTCCGCGATATGTGCCACTGTAGAAGTCGAACGCGGGTTATCTGCGTCAGAAGCAGGATCAATGACCTCTAGATCACAGAGGTTCATCATATTATAATATCATAAAAATAGTGTATTGATTCCAAAAAAAATAAGAACACTTGTTTTCGCTTCGATGGATATTTGTTTGAGAAAGAAAACGCTTATCGAAAAATGTAGGATTTTTTCACATAAAGGTTAATGGAGTCTCGGTGAAATGTCAGGAGAAAAATAATCAGCAGAGTGAAACTGTTTACAAATACGTCAATCCAGGGTCATTTGAAACAAAAGAAAGGAGCATGTCAGTTTCAACTCACGCAAGTAAAAACTAATCGTTTATCATTCAAAAACTTATCATAGCCAGAAATTCCGAGCCGTTACCCCCTGCGACGCGTGACGAAACACTGCCATGTGCTCTCTCTTTTCTTATTCATAGCAAAATGTATGGAAACGATCGTCCAATCGATTACTGAGGAGATTAAGCTGTTTGAATTTCACAGTACGAATCCAAAGTGCTTTCGTTGTGGCAATACCTTTAATTTGCAATTGGTTTCGTTGTTGAACAAACTATAATCCTTGCGGTTTTTGCTTTTGAATAATCGCACAATAAACTACAAGGATCCGCTATACTAACTTTTTAATTTCATGCAAACCATTGAATCTTCTTAAAAGTTTCTTCAACTTGATAATGGTTGGAATCATGTATAGCCATGTGGAACTTGAAGAACACATGTAGTGCTTTCAATGTCCATAATATTTGACTCTCTTCGAGTTGGAAATCTTGCGGTTTTTCATTTTTAAGATGCTTGAATTTCGCGAAAAGTTCTCATCTTTGTCTGCACGGTTTTAATAATGGCTCGTACCAAACGCTTAACGTACGCGAGCTGTTTTCTCCACCGCAAGTGTACTTTTCATAACTAAATTTAACCGCCGTTTTGAATATGCTTGAAGCTGTCCTCCAGGCTCCTTTAAGCGATTTTTGAAGGAGACTGAGCCTGGGACTTGAAATCCCTTGAGGGTTTTCGTGCTGCGTGACATATCAGTCACCGATCGAAACTGATTCTCGATCTGATTTACGGCTACTCAAAACCACTTAAAAAGGCTTCTGATTATACGAAATCGAAGCGGAGAAAACAGGAAAGTATTAGAAGAGTTTTTACAGAACTTATTTTAGTGAAATTATCTTAGACATGAAATAATATTCGATAGATAATCTTTGTGTTCTGGGCTCAAAGTTTGCTTGTCGGCAACGACGCTGGCGTGACTTGTTTACGAGAAAGCCATGAGCCAATCAGAACACTGAATGTAATGACCTATGTCACGCCGCTCATGGTTCGGAATTTCTGGCCTTGTGTCTAGAAATTGAGATATTGTGGAGAAATAGTAAATAAACTACCTGTCAAAGTCTCAAGGGTGTATGATATTCCGTACTTGAGTTATTCAACAATATGTATCTCTCAATGGAGCGGACACGGGGAAACATGGCAGTCTAATTCAAAACATCTGGAGTTAAGTGTGGTCATGTTGAAAGCTTTCTTCTCACAGTTGAACTTGCAAACATTCGTATAGACACTTCTCTTAACATATTAGTTGTTCAGACTTCATAGACACAAGGTGAATCGACGTTTTCGGATACGTGACAACAGGCATCATTCTTGCTGTTGCGAGTTGTTATTTTTAGTTAGCGCTTGCGTAGAAACGCCGACAGTGAACTTTGTGGATGAAACTCGACGACCACGACAAAGAATGAAAAGAAGAACGGACGGCATTTTTAACCTCGCGCTCTCTACAAAGCCCGAGTAAAAACCTTTTCGCTTTCTGCCATATTCTTTAAAACATTGCTCCAAAAATGCAATTCAGATCAAGCACTAATGTTGTAACTTAGTTGAAAGCATTAAAATATAGGAAATTATTTGTTGTGTGGCATTAAACCTCACTCTCAGAAGAACTTAAATTGATCCGTCTATTCGAAAAACCGCTTGGTTCTGACCATTCTTTTATTAAGCGATAGTTCCGTTCATACAACCAAAACACACACCACAGAAATTTGAACCGAAAACTCTCTATTTCAATCCCGAACTGCATTCTCTTCTATCTCAATACTGAAAATCCCGATCCTATCTGGCCTCTCAACTTTGGCGATGAGAGGGAAAATAACTTCTTAGCTAAATTTTCTTGTTTTCCGATCCGTTAGTCACGCACGCGTTATGCAAAACGGATCTCAACTCTTCTCACAACCCTATATTAGCATACAAACTCAAGACTCAACAATGGACGTTCGGAGAGCTTAATTTTCAAAACGCTACTAATGAATGTTTTCGAACAACACATTTCTTGAGACATTATTCCGAATACAAAAATGAGTCAAATACAGAGAGATTTGAAGTGAATAGAAGTGCATTTATTGACAACGAAAGCTCCAACAACTACGAAATGTTTAGCACAAAGGATCAGGAAATTAGGATGCAATCAATCGTCCTCGCTACATTGAGAATATCAAACAATAAGACTGAAGTCCCGTTAACAAAGAAATAAACTCCCATACAACAACACGCTAGATATTGGTTTAAAATAAATTGGTATTGAGAGCAAAAACATAGTATAACAGTCAAAGTAGGTCTAGTCTTCATCTTGTGGAATGGGTTGCCTCACAAACAATCGATTAAGGAAGAATTTCCGCTTATCGGTGGCTAGTTCTGTCAATTCTAGCCAATCAAATCCATCCTGCCTGCAGTACCAGTAGCTTGTCACACTAAACCGCATCCCATAAGCTTCACATTTTCACTGCTTATTTTAAAGGTGGCGCTCCACTTTCCGTTCAGTTTGCTGTCAAAGCTCTTGCTGTTCAAACCAAAAAAATGTCTTGGAGCGACGGTTATAATGACTACCTTCTTCAACGGGGTTATGGAAATTTCGAAGACAGTGAAGACTCTAAATCTAGCCAAAAAATGGATTCTTCCCAAGAAGTGACAGAGCACTTAAACCCTTGGTCGCGCATATTAGTTGAAGCTCAGGAACGCTACGAGGTCCAGCTCAATGCTTTGGTCAATGAGTACAAAAGGAACGGAGATTCGGAAAATGCCGCTCACCCTTAAAGCGTAGAACGCTCTCCTTTCTCTGTACAGAAAAGAACTGAGAAAAGTACTGTTAGAGTATGTGCAGTGGATGCGAGGCGATGAAGAAAGATTACACCTTCCAAAAAGTGATGGAAAGCCAAAAAGATCTCAAAGATACGGATGGATTTAATTGGCTAGAATCGACAGAACTAGCCATCGTTAAGCGTAAATTCATCCTTAATCGATTGTTTGTGGAGCAACCCATTCCACAAGATGAAGAATAGACCTACTTGGTGGCTAAATGATCAAACATTTGTTCGTAATGCAAAATTTTGGATGAACTTGTTTGATTTAGATCAAGCATGGAAAGCCATTTAATGCACTATTGTGAGAGGTGGCTAAACCGTCAAACATACTCGTCCAATGATGTTGGATGAAAATATTTGATCGTTCTTTAATTCCTAAATTTTTTTTCGAACAGACACACGTGTCGACTGTATTGTTTTCTTGTAACGTTTTGAGGCTTTTGAACCGCGGTCAATTTCTGTTGACTGCTCTAAACATGAAATATTGGCATAAGGAAAGCCATGCGGTGTTGCTCAATACTAGTTAAAAAAAAATAAGAATCGTGGAGCTTCGCTTTTAGGCTTGGCTAAATCTATATATTATAGAGGGTACGATGCTCCCCCGATGTATTTGTTTCAAGTTTGTTTGCCCAGTGTAATAATCTTGTTTGCTATATAGCGTTAATATCATAAGTAATGTTGGTACCGTATTGTTGGTAGCTACTTTTGTATTGTATTTTAAGTAGTGGAAGTAACGTGTCATACTAAGTAGTGTAAGTACAGTAATTGTTAAAATGGTTAATTAGTCCAAGTACTTATCGTCAGCAGTAAATCCTGACAATGTGTAAGTTGGGTCATAAGTTTTGTAAAAAAGTTTTCTTGTTGATGATGTAATAAATAAAAAAGAGCTAAAGAAAAACATTGTCCACTAAAATTAATATAAAGTAACAAGGTCTCAAGCTACAAAGCGAACCAGCCGTAATGCTGCTCCCAATGTCAGTGGCTTTATAGCTCAGTTGGTTAGAGCATTGCACTGGTATCCCCGTTAAAGTCCTGATTTTTTTATTTCTGTTTTTGTTTTTGTTTTTTTCAGGCTTCTTTTCGCAATTGCATAAATTGCGTTCACAAGTGCAAGGATCATTCTTCATTTGATTTCATTTCCGCAGTTCATATGTGATTTATTTCATATATCATTCACACATACATTTATAGTTGAATCAATTCCGGCTGGGACGGGCTTGAATAGTCGTTGTTTCAACAATTGTGCTCACCACGAGTCACAATATACTCTTACCTCGACTTAGTGATCTTTGGCTAAAGAAATTAACGCTGTCTCTATGACTAAAACTCAAGAAAAAAAGCAACTGCATGTCTATACCTGAAGGCGTTTTAATTGACGTTTATGGAAGCGTTAAATCTCCTATTCTTTAAACGAAATGCTCATATGTCTAACATGTCTGAAACAAATTGAAAGGCAGCTACATACGAGATTGTAATCAAGGCTTACCTCCAATTCTCTTTTCCCACTCTGAAAGAAAGGGAAAAACAAGAGGTTAAAGTTTGCTATGGAAAGTAATAACTAAAGTTGTCTCATTAAATTAAGAAACTGAACGAACTCGTTTTTGCCGCGAAAATTATAATGAAACATAACTACTACGATGCCATGAAATTCTTAAAATTACCTTGTGACGTTATTATCCATCCTAACAAAACTGCAGTGACTTAAATTAATTGAAAGAAAGCTTTACAAGAGATTGGTATACAAGACAAGTGTCGCTAAATCTCTTAATTCCTCGAGAAAGCAAGTTGAAGGCGAAAAATGGTTCGCCGGATCAACATCAGAGAACCGATGCCTAAGACTCAGTGAACACAACCCAACCAACAACCCTAAGAGAGAAAAGTACATTGGAAAAAAAACTACTAAAAACGCGTCTTTCCGATTTTGCGGTTGAACACGACTGTAAACTTAGCACTTTTATTGGGTTTTCTGTGGCAACCACTGCATTAGGTTTAATAATCAAGACATCTGAATTGCTAGTCTTCTTGGGATAGCAGTATCAGTTCAAACTAGGTTCTCCTCCCCCAGTCGCGTAGTTATAAAATCCTTAGCACTCCTAGAATCCTGACTAAACTCAATTTCATATTACATGCGTAGCCTACTTGTTTCAAGGCGCTGTAATGGTACTGCTCCTGACGTCCTTTGTTCTACAGGGAATCTTGACTATTTGTTTTACGACTCTGTAATGTTTTAACAGTAGAAACTCGGAAATGTTCAACTCTTCCAGCAGCACTGACGAATAGAGTCAGCGGAACGTCAAATAAGATCTAGGTATAATGACAACTACAGAACAGGATTTTATGGCCTCTGATATTGCTGAAACTGAAAAAAAAAACAAAAAAAAAACCTTTGAATGTAATAGCAAACAGGACCTTTGGTATTAGCTCTGATGAAGCCATGACCCCAGCCGATGTTTCCTACAAAAACTTACAAAAGTTTGTTTCAAAAAAAATTTTGGAAAGTATTTGTAAAAATTTTTTCAAGTTAGCCTTGCTTTGCCTGCGCTTTTTTCCGCGCCAAAGGGTGTGTTTTTTAAAATGTCCAAAGAGTTTCCAGTCCTAGGAAAAGCGCTTTTACAAATCTGTTTCTGATCAATTGGCGGTGAGTTTTGGAATAACGTAGCCGCCAGTATATACTGTATTAATCTTGTGATTTTAACGAATTTGGTCTCTTCATAATAACTCAAAATTGAATAATAGTTAATAGCCATTGTGTACATAATGTATTTCATTGGGCTCGAAATGTTTTAAGGAGTTTTCAGAAACACGCGCCTGAGTTGATCAATTTAGCGGAGCTCATTTGGCGAGCGGAGCACCTTGGGTATGGAAATATGGTAACATATCTATCGTACGACCAAGCGCATGACCGACTGTACGCCATTATTACGTCCACCCATCCATGTAAGCCAATGTGAAATGTCACATTCGAGGTTACCCTGTGCTGTATACGGCATTTTGGCAGGAAAGCATATGGAAATAATATATTCCCCTGCCTTGCCACCTTGAAAGTAAAATTTCCTGGGATACCACGTCTTCGATTACGTAAATCACATCTTCGATTGCCGTGTTGCCAGCATGGTTGTCCTGATGGTGTAGTGGTCATCGCACCCGACTACTATCCCCTCAGGGCAAATTTTCTTTCAAACATTTATTCAATTAAAGTATGGTTATGGGGTGTACAGGGTTAGGGTTTCCTTCATAAAGGAAGAAACTTAAGATCGGCATTTTTTTAAAGCTTAAATTTTATTGAAGGTAAAAACTCAACATCGCGCAGAATTGTGTGACACATCCAGGATATTTACGGGTGCATTGGCGCTAAATTTGAAAGCCCGAGACGACAAAGGCCACGACACGATAACAAAGGTTCCCCTACGTTTTATTCTGTCACAGCTTAACTATATAAAATATCGAAAGGGTTGCATATGGCTTTTAAAGAGAAGACTTACATTATAAAAAAAATAAAAAAATAATAATAATAATAATAATAATAACCATTTTTGACTCGGTACCATCTCTTTAACCTTTATCAATTTTGTATTCAAATTGGCCTACTTTGGGTAAATTTCAGTATGGGAAATAGCTGTATATCTTTGAGGCCGTATTTTTTTTCCAAAATGAAGGTATCAACACGTTGGGTTGCATATGTCAGGATCGTAATCCTTTTTTCTTTTCTACGGACATTGATGTCGTAATTGTTTAGCAATTTTTCTAGCTTACTAGGAGATATGTTTGCTACTTGTTTGCTTTCTCCGATCCACCTTCTCCAAGGATCTTCAAAGAAACATAACGGTATGCATCGCTCTTTGTTCTCTTCTGTTTTGTTGTTTTTGACCCGTAGTGAATTTCTTTACGCTTTCATCTGAACGTAGTTTTCTCAAGAATGTTTGTTTGTTTCCAAACGTGTGCTGCCATTAGTTCATCTTGATTCTAAAACTCTTTGTTTTCATTGCTGCTGCTCAATATTTTGGACACAAAATTAGCTAAAGAAAAGCTATGCGAAGTTGCTCTGTTTTCAGCGAGAGAAAAGCTCATGTGGTTTGATTTTGCGAGGTGCTGGTAAATTTGAGAAATATTCTACCTGGAAACACGTAGACGACCTTATGGCTTATACGAAATTTACTATCTACCGAGTTGTGGATTATCTAGGTCCTCCACAACTTGCATTGGATAACCTGTGAACTCGGGCGTTAGAGTTGGCAATCCCTTTGTTGGTGCCAATGATAAACTTAACATAATTCTGATGCTTCTTTCGGGAAACTGTTTCCTTTTACCAATAATCGGTCGGGAAATAATCTCTAAAGCGGGAACATTGATCACTAAGTAAAACGTTAATGTGATTGCTGAACTTATATAAGCCACGTGTAAGAACCAACACTGGTAAACAGATGATCTCATTTAAAGCGATTAATATTTGGAAGATCATTCCAAAATACCTAAAAGATTGGAATAAGTACGCTTTTTCTATAAATGTCAAACCATATTTACTGTGCGAGCAGTACTCAAAGTGAAACCTACAACTTGTCCAACTATCCTCTCTGATTGTTTGTTAACTGTAGTTATGTTTTCCTCTCTGTTATGTTCCTTTTGATTCCTCGCTTGTATTTAAATGTAACAATGAATGTAACATGCGGGCCAACTAGAAAACCGAATGGTTCACTTGGCCACCGTATCGTGCTATACGTTCAAAATCATCAAGATGAAACTTGTAAAACATAAGAAAGATTTATAACTTAAGAATTGTAATTAAGATAGGATTAGAGAAATAAATTGTTGTTGTTGTTGTTAAACTTTATTTGCTGCTGGCAATACTGGTATAGTGAGGTAAAATAATCGTAATCTTTGAATTGAACCAGAAATTGACGCACAATTTGAGCTTAAATTAGTTGAGGGGGGAGGGGGGGGGGGGGGGTATAGGAGGCGGGAGAGGTAAGGGCGGGAAGAGGGAGAGAAGCAAAAAACTAAAAGGAAAATCAAGGTCACCTGACCAGGACTTGTCACACCATCAGATGAAAGCAACGCCCAAGCACTACTCAAAAGAAAGGTTGGAGCTGGGATTTCAGGATCAGGGTCAACGTCAAGGCTTAATGCTAAGTTCTGGGCCTTTGTGGCGATGTTGATGTAAGGGCTATAGTTTGGATGGTCTGCATAGTTCATAACACTGTAAATGTTTATTTATTTCAGTTGAATCACTGGCGTTCGGTTATCATTCATACTCTAACCCTTCGAACAGTTGTACGTCAGAATTAAAGTGCATTCAATCTGTGGAGTTCGGTTTTCGTTCTTGTGGCCGTTACGGCCTTGGTCGGCCACATCTATTCAACAAATAGGTGCGCAATGGGTACATGTGGGGCTTACGAAATTTAGCTCCTTCGATGGGAGGCTGGCAAATTATTAGTATGTATCTGTTCTGTTATCGAGTTTCTATTAGTAGAGCTAATACGTGATTACAGTAAAATAGTTTTCCACATTATTTCTGTCAATCAATTAACGCAGAGTCACGCAATTGGGGCCAGCGCATATGACCATAGAGATTGTAACCAAGCAACTGCTAGGAAGGTGTGTCTGAGAATCGTCCCGGTTAGGGTGCATAATAACAAGTCAGGTGAGTACGTTAGAGACGTACGCCCTCTTGGACAATGGTTCAGACGTGTCTGTTTGTGATGCTGAGTTGGCGAGGGAGCTGGGTCTTCAAGGTTAAAGACGCGACTTCCTCCTAACCACTGAAGAGCAGGGCCCGCGCAGCAACTTTGCAAGTGGGGGGGGGGGGGGGGGGGGTTCACTTTGAACGAGTTAGCAGGGGGTTCGGGGGCATGTTCCCCTAGAAAATTTTAAAATTAAAGTCCTCTGAAATGCATTTAAAACTAACATGGCGTGGTGAAAAAAATGCATTCAGCAACAATAAGCGGTGTTTTGAAACAAGAAGTTAATTACCTTTATGCTTAACTAATCATAACTGGTAATTAGTAACGTACCCACAAAGCTCAACTTAACATACCATAGCCCTGGAGACATTGTACTGTTGAAAAGTGGGGTGGCTAAGGCCCCCCCCCCCCCCCCCCCCCCCCACCCCTGCCCCTGCACGGTGCCTGAAGAAAAGAAGTTAACCATTACATCGCCCAGAATGCTATTGTCTTTCGCGAAATGTACTTACAGCTCCGATTTTTTCAGCACGCGGCATAATAATTTGTATATCCAGAAATAGTCGGCTGTGATTGCTAGATAGATTCCGCTTTGGGAATACCCGAGTTGCTTCAAGAGTTCTGCTGCTCAATTTTGTCATGGTAGCACTTTAACACTTTGGTCACTACAGATTCGGATAAGTACTTCTCTACCAGTGTCTACAGAAAGCCTACACGCCTTGGCTTCGGGGCTACCTACAGCAATACGGCATACGGACTGGGTCATGTTTTCAGATCTGACACAGCATTTCGGTTCCGTACGAATGCGTCTTTATTGGAGAGACAGGACGATCTATATGAGTGCATCAACGAACACGCTGTCTCAGAACTCAGCAATGAGATCCGATACTATCCGCCCTGGAATGAGGGTACGTTTATTGACCGAGACCCACATTGGTACACCAGTAGGGTTAAAGAGACCATTCACGTAAGACTCTAAAATGAATGAGTAGAGTAAACAACTCAAGTTTCCTTCAGCTTTTCTAAAATCGGTCTCTCCTTGATAATACTAACAACGATTATAAGTAAATACCATTCATGCAAACAAGATGTCTCTCTGAGTGAAATAGCTGAAACTGTCATATAGCAGATAGTTTTACAAGGGCTTACCTATTGTAGGTCTTCTAGCTACCACATGTAAGGAAAAAACAAACAAACGAAGACGTTAAAAATACCTAAAGATAATGGCTACGGTAAGTAATGATTCTTGACCAAAAATTCCATGTCAACAAAATTTCTCCACACAAACTTTCAAGCAAACACTGAAACGTTAGCCTAAAAATTACAGATGCATTTTCAACCGCCCACTAATCGATGATTAAGCTGCCTAATGCCGTCCAGTGACGGCACTATCCGAAAACAGGCTAGGGGTTGTGACTTTAAGTCACCAGTCCTACACTTTAAACCAATCAAGTGTATGTATCTATGCCATTTAAATATCTTCTACCTGGACTTTTTCTTTTTTAAATTCTGACATCACAATCACATACAGTACAAAACAAGACAATACAACAAGCAAGTTACAAGACATTACAAAATGAAACTCGCGTACCCTTCTTACTTGCCTAACATTACAATCAAATACATTGTTTTCTGTACATTACTGATGATACATAATTCACACTCTACTTACAATGCTAGCAGAAAAGAAAAGAGAGCTTTTAGGCTTTGAAGAATTTTTCCAATTTTGAATTAGGGAAGAACACAATTCTCAATTTGCCATTGGAATGTGGTTTTTTTTTTTTTAATTCCTGTAAGTTGGGTGTCTTCTCTAAACATTTACAACAGTGAATATATTGCTTTAAGACAATGATGGTATTAACAAATACAAGCTTGAAATGCTGCCAAAAAAAGATGGAAAGGTAGCTTTGCATGGGCTTACTGGTAGAAGAGATCAAGATCAAACGCATGCAACCTCGTTAGGCTTTTTCAGTGGTGGTTTCCCTGTTATTACAAAGATGGCTTATTCTTTTTTCAACGTGAAATATCCATTCCCTGATAGACTCCACACGTGAAAAATCTATAATTTTTCTCGTCCAATTTACAATACTTGCAGTGTAAGTGAAACGAGCCGATAATATATATTTTGTTTTTTCACGAGCATGCACGGACACTTCCGAACATTGACAAAAACGATATCCTTAAATTCCAGCCGTCTTTTCAACCACCAACGCACGTGAGAGGCGCAGAATCAACTTCCTGTTAATGCCGCTCATTGAAGTCACTAACCAAAAAGGCTTTCTGACTGAAATGGCTAAAACGGTATATAGCAAATACCTTTACACGAACTTACCTCTCAAAACTGGTCGAACTGGAGCTAAAAAGCAAACAAAGAAACAAATTAATGGCTACAGTAAGTATTGAAAACTTGACCAAAAATTCTAGAGTAGCCAAAATTCCCGCACACAAACTTTCAAGCAATCACGTAAACGTTAGCCTACAAATTACAGAAGCATTTTCAATCGCCTACTCATCGAGCAGTTTAAGGCCTGGATTTAAAAATACCTTCAGAAATATCATTGGTCGCCAAAATCCCTCTGCAGATTGCCTAAAACCGGATGAAACTTTCATTGTATATAAATCTTCTTGTCCTCTTTTGCATCAACGTATCATTTTGGTCTCGTGACCAGTCACATGATAAACCGGCAAAATCGGCAATTTGGTGGCGGATTTTATTGTTACAGATTACTAAATCAGCGTTTCAAATAGAAATCCTCTAGGAGATAATTTATACGCAGAAGGTCTCAATAAAAAAGTCTGACCTTATTTCCATGGTGTGTTTCTTGCTTGTTTCTTGTGTGGTTATTTTCTTGATCTAACCCGATTTAAGCGAGTTATTCGTGTCCCGTCTTTCCACTCACGGGACACAAATAGATCGCTTAAATTGGGTTAGATCAGATCTAACCCGATTTAAGCGATTTATTCGTGTCCCGTCTTTTCACTCACGGGACTAAATCAGTGTTTCAAATGAGAATCCTCTAGGAGATAATTTATACACAAAAGGTCTCAATAAAAAAAGCCCTCCCTTATTTCCATGGTGTGTTTCTTGCTTGTTTCTTGTGTGGTTATTTTCTTGATCTAACCCGATTTAAGCGAGTTATTCGTGTCCCGTCTTTCCACTCACGGGACACAAATAGATCACTTAAATTGGGTTAGATCAGGAAAATAACCACACAGCAAGCAAGAAACACACTATGTAAATAAGGTAAGGAATTTTTATTGAGACCTTTGGCGTATAATTACCTTCTAGAACTCATTTACCGGGATTCCCATACAAATCCTTACATTGGCAGCCATGTTGATATTACCAAACCTAATCAACTCCAAAATTGAGCTTGGGCGGCATGTGGTTGCCGTTGCCGTCCTTGATGATTAAGCTACCTAATTCTGTCCAGTGACGGCACTATCCGAAAACACACTAGGGGTTGTGACTTTAAATCACCAATCCTACACTTTAAATGTATCTATGCCTTTTTAAATATCTTCTACCTGAACTTGGTATTAACAAACAAAGCTTGAAATGCTGCTAATTAACAATTAGATTATGAGCTCGAGATTCTATAGCGTGATAGCTGATGAGGGCGCAGCCCGAATCAGCTATCAGCTATCACGTATAGAAATCTAAAGCGAATAATCCAATTGTTTTAGTATAAATCTACTAGTCGTTCAAAACTAAAAAAGTAAATTATCTAAATCCTCCTCGCAGGCACTTGGAAAACGCGAAGCTGCCTCCATTTTGTTGACAACGGCTACTCAATATCTATTTAACAATTACATTATGAGCTCGAGATTTCTATCGCGTGATAGCTGATGAGGGCACAGCCCGAATCAGCTAAATTATCTCCTAGAGGGAAAAAAGGCCCAGAGAGAGCAAAAAGTAAATAGACTATTGCTTGTTGTTCCTTTAAATGAGGTAACGTTCGTAGCGTAGAAAATAGTATTCTCAGTTGACTACGTGACTGCAGACACGCTTGTGACGCAGTTTGAAATAAGTGACAGTCATTTCTGAAAACAAGGGTTAGCAACCTTCTTCAAATAATGTCTTTGCGCCTGGTGCATTTTGAGATGCTCGGTTGACAATTTTGCATCATTCAGGTACCCATAGAATTCAAGTGCATGAGACGGAAATACACTTTGTTTACCTTCAAATTTCTTTTCGAAGGGATCTTCCGAATTGAGAGCGAAAACATTCTGAATTACCTCGACGTTTACCCGCCTTCTTTTATTGTTTTTTCTTCGCTAAAATGTGAGTTATGAAATAAAGGTGTATATTCTACAGTCATAGTTCTTAGAATCTCATTTGATCAAGAATTTTTAAGGAACAAGAGGCTACAATTAGCCTGAACTCGGGCTTGCAAAAAACAGTATTGTACCCTAATTTAGCGCTAAACAAAAGAATAGAGAGAAGTCTGTCCCCTGTCTTTCTTACATCAGACGCATTGCGCTTAGCTTGTGTTGGAGTCTTTTTCTTTAGATCCCTATCAACATATATCCTTCTAAAATTACAAAATTGCTTTACAGCTCAACCATTGAGAACAATAATTATAACACTTGTAAAAAATATTTTTAAAAGAAGAAGAAAAAGAGTAACGAAAAAACAAAGGCCCGCGAAATATGATTTTAATTGATATCGAACCCGGGTTAGATGCTTTAGAGGCAGGAATAATGACCTCTTGGCCACATAATTCATTGTAATGTAATACGATAAAAATAGTGTATTGATTCCAAAAAAACTAAGCACACTTGTTTTCGCTTCGATGGATAATTGTTTGACAAAGGAAACGCTTGTCGAACGATGTAGGATTTTTTCGCATAAACGTTTTAATGGAGTCTCGATGAAATGTGAGGAGAAAAATAATCAGCAGACTAGAGTGAAACTGTTTACAAATACGTCAATCCAGGTTCATTTAAAACATAAGAAAGGAACGTTTCTCCGGTCAGTTTCAAGACACGCAAGTAAAAGCTAATCCCTTATCATTTAAAAATTAATGTCCAGAAATTGAGATATTGTGGAAAAATAGTAAATAAACTACTTGTCAAAGTCTCAGGGGTGTATGATATCCCGTACTTAAGTTATTCAACAAAATGTACCTCTCAATGGAGCGGACACGGGGAAACACGGCAGTCTAATTCAAAACATCTGGCGTTAAGATTGGTCATGTTAAAAGCTTTCTTCTCGCAGTTGAACTTGCAAACATTCGCATAGACACTTCTCTTGACATATTAGTTGTTCAGACTTCAAAAGACACAAGGTGAAATCGACGTTTTCCGATACGTGACAACAGGCATCATTCTTGCTGTTGTGAGTTATTTATAGTAGCGCCTGCGTATAAACGCCGGTAGTGAGCTTTGTGGATTAAACTCGACGACAAAAAATAAAAAGAAGAACGGACGGTAATTTTAACCTCGGGCGACCCGCGAGACGCGGGAAGCCCAAGTAAAAATACCCAGTTTTAAAATATGGGTTTCCTGAAAAATTGGATCGAGGATCAAGGATCGGGGAACGCAGATCGGGGACCATACGTAAAATCTAAAAACATAGTGGAAGCCCCAAAAATGAGCGTAAATAAAATGAAAATGACTATCGATCTCATTTCCTGTGAGTTCTATAACGTTATTAGGGATCATTAAAGGAGAAAAACTGTTCTGGATAATTTTCTTTATAATTGAGCTTTTTCAGTACTGTTGGAAACAGAGTTAACTATTCTGAGTAAATTTTTTTCGTCAATGGAAACATCACTTAATACCTTAGTACATGTGCTTCTCTTCCTTCATTTGCTTTTGAGTTTTTCTTGTCATACCTTGTACAACATATTTTAAAAAAACTTAACTTGCTTGTGCTTCAAAACGTGACAATCGCCATGTCATTAAGGACGTAAACATCTGGACATTCACTTGACCCAGCCCTCCACGGCGAAATAATTCCATTCCAGACCTACACAGTCCAGTTTTTCTCAAAATGGTGCCCAAGCGCACTCAGACGCCGAAACGGCTTACGAAAGTATTACGATACATGACGTTTCACGCTTTGCCTTTGAAAAACTTTTGATGAGTGTATTGGTTGATTTTCTATCCAGTTTTTTTTTTACTATGGATGCCATTTTATCACAACATTAAGAGTGATTTAGACGGTACGATTTGTCCCGCGTCTTGGCGTATGCGACACAAGGTGAAACAAAGTTGTGCGGTGTGAATGCTCCTACAACTTCTCTACCACAGACGCACACGGCCTAAAATTTGTCCTAGGATTTTGAATCATGTTTTAAAGCCATACGGCAGTTGTAGGTATAGGTAATATTAAATGGCAAGTGTTGTATACTATTTTTTTACATGGCGCGAGCAGCGCGCGCTACAGAAATTGCATGCGACAGTCGTAAGCAAAAATCGTACCGTCTAAATCGCCGTTTAGAGTACTTTCTTTGAATGTTTTGTAAGTTGTGTACAGTTTTTCATAAAAGAGTAGACCTCAGTTAAGCATGCAAAAAATAAATGACCTTCCTCTTAATACGATTTTTCAAACAAGCTGACAAAATTTGATGATGTAGCTGTAAGGAAATAATCATAAATATTTATCAATTTGATGCCCAAAACGTTGGAAATTTCATTTCTGAGTTTAAATTTGTCAAAATTTGACGCTCTAGTTTTGAGGGGCCTTACAGTTCCTTGATTTGTCACACCCATCTACTTAAAGTTGGGCAGACGCCTGCAAAGTACTTTAATTTATATACCCAATCCCAGAGTAAAACGCACCAAACACTTTACAGTGGCATATACCCATACAGCTTATATATAGGAGTACCCTACCAAGCGCGTAATTATCCTTTACAAGTTTCATTTCACAGGTCACATGCATGTACAGGTCCCTATATCAATTCGCAACTGAGCGAAACAGTTTCACCTTAATCCATTCAACGGAATTTTGGCTAGTGATTAGGGTTAGGACACTTTTGGGCTTCTTTATTTGTCTGTAAAATGGTCACCTTGGTGACCTTCGTACTTTGACCTCTAGAATGTGACGTGTAAAAGAGAGCTGCTGTATTTGGACAGTGTTGTAATACTTTTAAGCTGTGCAGCGCAAGGATTTGGTAAAACACTCGTAATTTCATTTTTACTCCTTCTTTTGTAGGCCCCTTCTTAATTAACACAAAGACCAGCAACGATGGATAAACGTACTTCAAAGGACCGGTGAGTAGATGCCTGAGAACTTACACAATCAAAAACCTTTACAGTAGGATGCATCTTTAAACATGACTAACAGATCTAATCGGTTGGCAGTATTATGAAATTGTATCAGGGAAGGCCTTGTATTGAACTCTTGGGTGGGAAGTCTGTGTAGTAGCATTAGTCACACAGGCATGTGTGGAAAGCATATGCCCAGCTGAGCGAATACAAATACACCATGCTACCCTAGCCAGAAATATTTTAAACGTCACAATATTTCCAAGACGACAGCATTTACATGCTCAAACTTATGCAATCATGTGGTCCAGAGTTGGTGCATGTTATGGCATGTGGCATCCAAATCACTTTGTTCCATGTTTACCCAAGTCACAATCGCCTTAAATTTTGTATCAACTTGTGAGACAGAAAAAAAAAATAAACAAGAAAGTGCCATTCCCTTTAAACATACCTGCCACCAACAAATATTGAGGGAAAATTGTAGAAATCTGTCAGTACAAGATATGAAACAGCCAAAATCAGACCTTCAAGCACTGAAAGATCACCAAAAAAGACTAAAAAAGAATGCGTACTATCGTAACAAAAGAGCAAACAAAACTCAAGAGAAAAAGACAACACGTCTAAAAAAGAGAAAATTGGCTGACAAACAGACAAAAAACAAAAGAGTAAGACGTGGATCATTGCCAGTCAAAATGGTGGAGACATTTGTAAAGTCAGTAACAGGCATTACAGTCCTCTTCTGTGTTTTGTGTCTAAAATTTGGTTATCTAAAAAATTTCATCATCTGCCACAAAATAGCAGTCTCCTGTTTGAAGTGAAAGACTTTCTTGAGGAGTGCAGTGTACCCATGAGCAAGCTCCCTTTGTGTCAATCATGTTTTGACTACTTAAAAAGATCAAGATTTGCAGCAAATTGCAGATTTAACTATCTTGATCCTGGAAAAATTCCTGCCATCATGACAAATCTAATATTTATGGAGAAACGTTTCATTGCTCAATTTCATGTTTTCATGAGTGTTCTTTGCCTTCCTGCTGGTGGGCAGTATGTACAAGATGGGTTTTGCATTAACTTTCCAGTCAACTTTGAAGAACTTCATCAGAATTCGAATCTTAACAGTGCAAAGGAAGATATACTGATAGTAAGACCTCCTTCTTCAAGTGAAGATGCACCAATGAAAACTACCATTGAAAATTTAATCCGAAAATCAGTAGTTAAGGGTTGTTTACTGTGGCTGAAACAGCAGAACAAGCACTATGCCAACATCAGTATTCCACAGTGTTGCAAAGGTCATGAATAAGAACTTGGAAAAGAACTTTTGGACTCATGTCAACAAGCTTCATTAACTCAATTAAGTTTTACTCCAATAAATGATGTATCAAAGAAAGACACGTTGTCTTCATTTATTGGTAACAAATCTTCTACAATGACAACGTTGTCCCTTGTGAAGCATCAAACAAAGCCAGCTGACATGTTCACAAGTCAGAACTTAGAAGAACCACCTTTTCAATGGCTATTTCCCTATGGCACCAACGGCCTTAAGACAAAACGCAATCCAAAAATTTCAATACTTCAATACTTCCAAAGTCGATTACTCAACAAAGATAGTAGATGGAGGAAAAACGCTACATACATTTTTTGGGCATTAAACATGTATGAACAACATAAGTTGCAAGACTGTATTTCCATACCAGTTCGAAAAAGTAGCCTCTCTAACTCCACAAACAACTCAATGGCAAATAATTCCTGCCAAAAGTTATCACTCAATGCTAATGTGCTAGATAGCTCTTATACTTTCATTAGACATCAGGGGAACTGCAGGGTACTGGAAAAATGTTTTACAAAATTTACTTGCAAAGATAAGAACTCTTGGACCACCAACTTGGTTTGTTACTTTGAGTGCAAATGATTTACACGCACTGGCCAGATCTCATGTCATTTCTCCTTTCTAATTCTTCTAACACAACATCAAATCAAACTGTTAACCAAGCGAGGCTTGTAAGAGAAAACCCAGTAAGAACCCAGTAGCTCAAAATTTTGTCAAACGTTGGAAAAGTCTTTTCAAGAATGTTATTTTAAACGGCAAGGAGGGAGCACTAGGTGAAGTAACTGATCACTTTTCTAGAGTTGAATTTCAGAGTCGAGGAAGTCCCCACTTGCACATTTTTTTTTGTGGTTAGCAGATGCACCAAATTTAGCAACAGCAGATGGTAGAAATGCGCTCCTTCAATGCATAGATAACTATGTGTCAACTCAGATACCAAAGAAAACACAAGACGAAGCCATGTACAACTTAGTGTCTACTCTGCAGATTCATCATCACACAGACACCTGTCGCAAAGGTAGATCTGTGTGCCGCTTTGGATTTCCTCGATTACCATCACAAATCCTGTAGCTTCAAAGTCCTTTTATGTAACAAAAAGAAACCCAGAAGAGACATGGGTTAACCCTTACAATCCAACTATTTTACAAGCATGGCAACCAAACATGGACATTCAATTTGTAGGTTCAGTCTTTGTAATTGCAATGTATGTGTGCTCTTGTGTTTGTAAAGCAGAGCCAGCCAGGTTGCGAAAAGCAGTAAAGGATGCTATAACACTGTTAAAAAGTAGTCTAGGGTTTTCTGTAAGAAAGCAACTTTCCAAACTAGGCACTGTAATTTTATCAGCTCGAGAATTAAGTGCCCAGGAAGGTGCTTTTCGTCTCACAGGCCGTCCACTAATAGACTCATCGCGAAAAACAGTTTATGTCAATGCAAGACCACCAAAAAAACGTGTTCGCATCTTAAAGGCAAAAGGTCAAAATGTCAACTTAGCTAAGCTGAATAGCAACTCTTTTGTCGATGGTCTACCAGAAACCTATGCTGAAAGGCCTGAAATTGAAATATTTAATAACATGTCCCTTGCATCCTTTGCTTGTTGGTATACATGGAGCGCTGATGATGATCAAATGATTAATGACACCAACATTTTACGAAAGCAACCACGATTTCTTCTTCAGAATAACAAAATACTTAGACAAAGAACTAAACCAGCTTGTCTAAGAACACCATATTTGACACTTCTAAAAGATGGTGATGACCATTATTATATCTTTTTATTTCTCTTTCTACCGTGGAGAAATGAAAATGAATTACTGGCTCCTTACAAAACAGCAGAAGAAGCATTTCATAACAAGAAAATTCACTTTGAAAGTTCTGTTGCTCAATATTCTGAATTAGCATAAGAACTAGAAAGAGCCATTCAAAACCTATGAGTAATTATGGCGGATAATGCAGACGAGCTGATGGCATCTCTTACTTCAAATACAATCCACAAAATAAGCGCTGAAGATTCAGTGAAAAGCCAATTAGAACCATGGCAACATCTAATTAAGACAACCAAAACACAGAATGAAGTTTCTGACGCTGTACACGAAATTGGCGTTTTTTGACAATGACCAATATTGGAAAACACTCAGTTTATAAACAATGACAGACAACAATTTTACTGAAGCTATTTCACAGTTAAATGATGATCAAAGAAAGCATTCAACCTGGTTGTCTCGCATATCCAGAGACAACCTCAGCATGACAATGGAAGATTTCTAACAAACCAGACCCTCTATTTTTATTTGTTACTGGGGGAGGTGGCACAGGGAAGTCATTCCTAATTTCTGTGATATACGAGTTTTTGCTGCGATCATCTCCTAGTGGAAGTGTGACAGTGATCAAAACAGCACTCACGGGTGTTGCTGCACACAATATTGGTTGCGTAACTCTTCACTATGCATTTTTTCTGCCTGTCACTCACAAAAATCACAATGCTGGCTATACCAGCCTCAGCGCAGAGCGCTTAGAACAGTTAACGCAGTTTCTACCGCAATTTGAACACAGTCATCATAGATGAAATTAGCATGGTGAGCTACAAAACACTGCTGCAAATCCATTTGCGGTGATTAGATATCAAAGACGGCCGCAATTCCGTGACTCCATTTGCAGGACTAAATATTCTTGCTTTCGGTGACTTTTTCCAACTAAAACCAGGGATGGCACCATACCTCTTTACAGAACTTCAAACTCCACTCCACCTTTAGAAGGATTTATTTCAAATGGTACATTTAACAAAAAAATCAGCGTCAAAAAAGTGACGAACGGTATGCACAGTTACTTGAAAGAGTCCGAACTGGACAACAAAACAGAGGTGACTTTAAACTTGTGTCGAGGTTGAATGTTCATTTGTCAAATAAAGAGTTTGATATTGCGTTGCGAATATTTCCTACAAATTCACAATGTGAGGCATACAACCATCAAAGACTGAAATGTCTTCTTAATGACACAGCTCAAAAGTCTCTAGTAATAAAAGCAGAGGATGTTCTCCTTAACAACAACCAAATTCAACCATTTTAGTCTGAGGAGATGTTTCTCCCTGAAGATGAACATGACTGTGGTGGCCTTCCACATTCATTAGAAATCGCCCAAGGAATGCGTGTAATGCTAATAAAAAATATCGACCTGTCACTTGGTCTAGGCAATGGTGCTGTTGGAACAATCACAAGTATACAGCTGCCACCAAATAACTCACTAACACCCACTGTCATGGCTCAGTCAGTAACAGTGAGATTTGATTCGTTGAGAAATGGTCAGGCCAATAACGCTGTTGTAGAATTGCATCCAATTACGACTAACTTTTTTGGATTAAAAAATTCAGTCAGGGAGCGAACTCAGCTACCGCTGAAACCATGCTGGGCAGCAACAGTACACAAAGTTGAAGGTCTAACATTACCTTGGTGTGTTGTGAGTCTGAGTGAGAAGGATTTTCAGGCTGGTATGGCATATGCCGCTCTTAGCAGGGTAAAATCACTAAAAGGTTTGTCACTTGCCGCATTAACTGAGACTAAATTATTTGCTTCTGAAACAGTCAAGAAGTTTTATATCTTGATAATGTAAGCAGCTATGCTAAACTTAACCTCTTAATTACAGTTAATGAATACTGATGTCCTTTTCCACAGATCTCAAAAGGGGAAAAACAGCAGATTAACTGAGGTAAATTAGTCTCAAACAACAGAATCAGTTTTCATGCACCAAAAAGCTAAATGTAATATTACAAGTTCAAATTCACGACAATGTCTCACTTTCCATGGAAACAATGTTTATTCCAAACAAAATTGCAAAATATCTTCAACATAGTTGTTGTTAATTGCAAATGAAAGTTTTACCTTGTATCTTTCACTTGACGTATAGTGTATAGATAATTATATTTCCTTTTCAAATCACTTTTTACACCTTTTCTCAAAGCTAAAGCAATACTTTCCTTGCACTACCTCTCACGAGGGATAGATCAAAGGGCCCAGACTAATATTTTAACAAAACGTTTGCTAAATTAAAAAAACCAAAACAAAACAAAACAAAAACCACTTTCCTTGCCTTCACCATCCCAGAATGATCTTAATTATTTTTTACTCTATTGAAGGACCCTAGAGACACACAAGTACTGCATCTCATGAGACTGAAGAGTTAAAAGGTGAGATTCATCATTCCTTCAACAAAATATTTGGTAAAAAAAGGCCTTCTCTTTCAATCTACTCATGTGATCATAAACATATCCATACTCATGACAGAATCTACACTTACGTGTATTCCATGGACACCTGTAAGGACAACATTGTGAACATCTGATAATTCTTACTCTTCACATTCAACTACTAGGATTGAGTGACATAAAGGCTGATGGACAATCTCCACCATTACTTCTTCTGGTTTTGGAATCACAGATAAAAGACACTCCTTCAACAAAGCTACTTGAAGTGATTACCAAAGATGGACAAGAAAAGCCAGATTACTTGCCTGGGGCAGCATTGCCCAGTTTTACCATACTAAAATTGAAGAAAATCAAACATACTTGTTGAAAACACAACGGTGAAAGCTACCCCTACTCGATACCTTAAAGCTGATGTTAATACCATTTGACATTGTCTTAAATTCTGGCGCATCTGTTACAATAAGCAAAGCAAACATCCAAGCGCCAGAACCAAATTATACAAAGATAGATTCCTTGAAACACATTATCAATCGAAGGACAAATTTAAAGGCTGTAATCACTAACTGTGATGAAACATCTTCCCATGTTACGTTACAAGATGGAACTGTTGCCATTAAAAGAGAGTTGACAGTAGCAGATAGCACAGGGTACAAAATACAAGCAACATTATGGGGAGAAAGAGCCGAATATTTTGAACTCCAGTTGGGAAAAACAGTGATCTTACAAAAAGCTCTGATTAAATCATATCGACAAAATGTCACTGCTTCTGTTAACAAAATAATGTATGGCAATGATGACCAATGCAATGAACTGGAAATGTGGTATGAAAGAGATCGAGATCAAGGAATCGAAAACCTGACAGTTGCGACTAAACACAAGCTTACTTCAACCAACTATCCCTTATTAGTAAAGTTTCGCAGGATGATTTAGAACTTTTACTGAAAAATTCAGTTCCTGAGAAGACTAGGCAGGCAACTAAGTATGGAATGAAAAATTTTAACGGTAAGAAGCTTAGAAATGATACAAATTAATGATATTTACTTGTCAGTTTCAATGCGATAAATCAGAAACAAGAAACATTTTCCTGATTTCCTCATTAAACTTCAATGGCTTTTTCGTTTCAGAATGGTTTGAAATCCAAAACAAATTTACCTGTGCAATCGAAGAGCAGTCAAAAACAGAGTTAAATAATTGTCTGCAAATGTTTTACGTGTCCATTCGCCAAAAAGATGGCAGTCGTTTTAAGATTTCGTCACTGAAAGCTATCAGAGCGGCCATTGACCGCTATCTCCGCCAAAATCCTCACAACAAACCGTGGTCCATAGTTGGCGACCCTGAGTTCAACAAGGCCAATGAAACGCTAAATGCAGTTTGTAAAGACATGGTGAAACGAGGTCAAGTAAGTCCAGTAGTCCACAAGGCTCCCATAACAAGCGAGCAACTCGAGAAATTGTATGAGTCTCAGCAGCTTGGCGAGGCAACAACAACAAATCCTACGCAGCCTCTACGAACGGCATGGTTTTACGTGACACTGTACTTCGGCAAACGTGGCAGAGAAAGTCAAAGAAATCTTGAGAAACAAATGCTGTGTCTTCGACAAACTGCGGAGGGAAGACGATACTACGAGCTCCGTGCAGTGCTGTCCACGAAAAACCATCAAGGTGGGCTCCATGACAACGCAGATGAGTCGGTTGGTAAAATGTTTGAGGTGAAAGGTTCCCCTCGCTGCCCTGTCCAAACTGTGGATAATTATTTAAGGCATTTACACCCAGAATTAAGCTGTCTCTTCCAGCGTCCGAGAGCCATTTCAGCCAAATTTGATCCTCGTAAAGACGACGTGTGGTTTTGTAATGCCCCAATCGGCCAGTCCATGCTCGGGAGTATGATGAAGAAGATGAGCCAAAATGCTGGTATTGAGCCCCATCTTACAAATCACTGTGTAAGAGCTACTGCAGTGACTGTTTTGTCTGACCACAATGTGGAAGACACATTAAAGCGGTAACTGGGCATAAATCAGATCAATCGATTGAATCATACAACGCTCGGGCATCTTTCCAGCAAAAAGAGAACATGTCCAATATTTTGAGCCATTTTGTCAGTGGCCAGAGCCATACTTCAAACGGTGAATCCGGTCCACTTTCCAGCGCTTTAGCTGGTCCTTCAACCAGTGGTTTTGACGCAGACCACATGCAGTTGACAACCCCGCAGTTTCAGCCACAAAATCAGCACGTTGTTCAAATCCAAAACTTCGCTGAGCCACAGCCATACAGTTTTCACAATTGCACGGTGTCCATCGTAAACAATTACCGTTAAAGGACCTTAAAGAGTTTCCCTGACATTAATTGATGGACAATTTCAGCCCGTCTGGTGTACTTTGAGTGATGATCGAGATATTTTTCATGAACTTATTTAAACTTTCGCTTTGCATCTATTCGATCACGGCGCTGTTCTCGTTTTACTGAATGGGTTGTCAAAGCAAGCTGTCAATAAAAAGATTCCGCGCGCGTGATACAGGCGTACTCATCACGTGGACGTGGATGTTGTTATGCAACAAATGAACATTAAATTGGTATTTTTTTACCGAAACAAGACTCGTTTGGTATGATTTTTACTAAAACAATTAGATTATTCGCTCTCGATTTCTATGGGTGATAGTTGATTCGGCCTTCGGCCTCATCAACTATCAACCCATAGAAATCTCGAGCTCATAATCTAATTGTTAAATAGAAGGTTAGTTCTACAAACAGTTGACAATGGATCATGTGTGAAAGTTCATGCCAAAATAGAATCCATCAAGTTTTCTGAGTATGACGCATGTAACATTTGCAAAACAGCTGTCGTTCAAATGGGTGATGACAGCTTTTGCCCCAAATGTAGTCAAAGCAGTGTCTCTATTCCACAAAAAGTGGTATTCACCCTATCACTGTCTAAGTTTCCTATCTCAAACTTTATCATGATAATGCACCAAACTTACTGAATTTGAAAGAATTCTTTCTATTGAATAGTGTTACTCGACAATAGACTACAAAGTCTCTCTGTGCAAATTATGAGATCTTCATAATGAAGAGACCCAATCGCATGAATGCTACTGAGTATGTCGCACTTGATTTTGAAAAGTTGCAAATCTTCAAAAGTAACAAATCATCCCAATGAAAAACTTACCATCTGTTGAGTTGTAACTGGGAAAGCAACAAAGTCATCTTTGCGTTCAAACATCTCCTCCTTGAGTTTTTATAACACAACAAATCTTGTGCATAGTAAATCAACTCTGTGTTCCTGAGTAATAAGTTCATTGATAACTTTTCCACAGTCGCAAGTTAAAAAACCACAACCCACAGAACGTCGAAGCTCGTTCCCAGTCCCACGAGTAAAAGCTATCACAAGATAATCGATTCTTACGGATCACCCCCCGTCAGTGTTCCGTCCCCTTTTCGAATTATGTACTAACTTACTCAAAACGACCAGAAAAGGGAAACAACACAGCAGAAATAGTTGATAATGACCTCCGAACTCTGTGTAAGTAAGAATTCAATAAATGCTCCTCGCCGAAATTGAAAAATTACGTCATTATTCCAAACGTCGCCGATGGCATAAAAGAGAGAAGGATCGATCTACATGTCCTGTTATTTGTGATCGTAGCAAAGCCGAATTGTACAGGGAGAAAAACTACGTGAACTCATACGCCTAGATCAAACCCCACCTATTTATAACGCCCACTGAAAGGAGTTCATCCTCGTTCACTCAACAGCGATAAAACATGTCACCACCACTCCATCCCTCCGAACAAAACCTTAACACTTACGCACTACTCTCCAAACAAACATGAAACGACTACTTCCTATTCTTGGTTTTCACATGATATCATCAAAAACTAAACTCAAAAGTAAACAGATTTTTGCATTTTTATCTTCATCACGTAAAAGAGATATTAGAAATGTATCTGCTTCCACGTTTTCAGCTCGGTACCTTGCTTTGTTTTGAAAATAGAGCAGTTTGAATTTTTTAGTTTTTCACAGTTTGTGACACAACAGATATCTGCCCACAAGCATATCACGTACATGAAAACATCGATTCACCGTGCGTTTTGAGGTTTTAAAAGTCACTATGACAAGAAAACCGTCTATGTGAAAGTTTGCTTGCTCAACAGAGCGAAGAAAGCCTTTGAGATAGCTTAATTAAGTTCCAGATGTTTTTCACTCTCTTCCGGTCGCCATGTTGGAGCTCATCAAGAGGGGCTGTATCATGGCGTTTCCATACTAAATCCAATAAGTTTGAGTTGTACATTTTGACGAATAACTCGAGTACAGGACGTTGCACAGCCAGGAAGCTTGGGTATATTGTTAATTTATTATTCTTCTGCAATATCTCAATTTCTTCACTTTATCTATTGAATGTTTGACGGTTTTATTTTTTTATTTGCGTGACTTACGCGTGACTGAAAACCAAGAAATAAATCAAAACTGAAATCAGCCTCTCGGGACACTTGAAAGGCTGTTATCCAGAACTCAGCTAAAAAAAAAGGTCGCTGAATCTGAAATTTTGGCACATTACACAAGTCCACACAACGACTTTGTGTACCAATTTTAATCAAAATCGGCCAACCTTCATTTCCAAGTCTGCCCCGGTTTCTCAGGCAGACGTTCTTTAAAACCGACTAAAAGGAACCCATGCATTATCTCTCTTTACGTCTAAAAGAATGTGAACGAAGAGGTTAAAGTTGGCTCTTCATAATAACTTTCTAGTAAAACCAAAAATAACTAGTTATGGAGAACGAAACAGAGAATTGAGCGACAAAAAGCCTTCGTTTTTTTTTTTTTTTTTTTTTCCATAAAGGCCATATAATAAATAACTTATCCACCTCGTCCGTTGGGTCATTACAGGGAAATCTCAGACCTTGGCCTACATCAAGGCCTCGGTCTGAGATTTCCCTGTAACGTCCTCACTCTCGATTAACAAGTGGTATTTATCTCTAAAAGAATGTGAACGAAGAGGTTAAAGTTTGCTCTTAATAATAACTAAGGGGTAATTATTAAAAATGCTGATAATGATGATAGTAACAACTATTATAACTAAATACCATCCAAAGGAGATTTTTCTCTGAATGACATGGCTGAAACTGGTATATAGAATATAACGTAACACGGGCTTACCTGAATCATCTTGAATCAACCGCTCTGTAAAAAATAAACAAAAACAAAAACAAAAACAAACAAACAAGTAATAGGTCAAAATTAACTATGGATATTGGTTAGGGTAAATAAAGCTTCTTGACCAACAATTCCATGTTCACAAACTTATCCACACAAACTTCCGTAAAATCCTCTTCGATCGATCTGTTACCCTTATAGCCTCTCAAACTTCATCACCGGCGCCTATACTAGCACAGAGGACGTTGTAATTAAAGTAGCTGAAGCTCTTAATATTACGGTCGGGCCTGAGGACACCAAAATTTGCCAAATTTAAACGGGGAAAACGTATCATTGCGAAATTTTCTTAACCACAAAACGAAGTCTAGCCTTTACAAAAACCGTACACAATTGAAGAACGTTAAAATCAAAGATCTCTTCCCGGGATATCCAAGCGTAACACAGCGTGGTATTTTTATCAATGAGAACCCGACAACATACAGGCGAGGATTATTAGAAGAAGCCAACAGGCGCAGAAGAGATGGTACGTTGCTTAGTGTTTGGACAATGGATGGTAAGTTATTTGTTAAAACTTCCCCTGATGGCAGATAATAGTCCATTTTACAGTTGCATACTCAGTGACCTGGCCTATGAAAGGAAACGAGGCTGGGGGTGACTTTGTTTTGATACAGACCTCACTGCTTTTCTCATGTAAATCATGTTTTTCTTATGCTGACTAGTCCACATTTGCATGAGAAGGACAGAGAGGTTTGTACCAAAACAAGGTCACCTTCAGCCTCGCTTCCACTCAGAGGCCAGGTCACTTAACACACAACTGTAAAATGGGCTATTTATAATCAGTACAAAAAATACATTCTTAGTATAAGGCGACCGCTCTTTCCCTGCTATTAGTTTATTGTTAAGTGTATGGCTTATCAAATTGTAGGTAAATTAACTAAATGTGTTTTATTTATTATCGTTCCATTTATTGTTTATTTACATATGCGACATTACGGTTTACATTCCATCAAACGGTTAACATTCCCTGAAAGTGCTAGGCTTTGTTTTTGGTCTGATTCTTTATTTACCGGTAGTCTTTTTACATATGTCAGCTTAGAATTTATTTATCAACTCCATTCAATTGTTTCCGTTAAAATCCTTCTGCTATCTTATAACATCTGGATTTCCATAAAACTTACTTAAATGATTGCTGAAATATTCAAATTGATCTCGTTGAGTGTGAGGGGCATAAATAACTTCCAAAAAAGAAGAACAATGTTTTTATGGTGTCGACGAAAAAAGTCTCACCTTGTCTTTTTGCAAGAGACACATTCTAAAAAAGAGATAGAAACTCAGTGGAGAAACGAATGGGGCGGAAAAATTTTGTTTTCTCACGGGAGCTCAAATTCGGCAGGTGTTGCAATATTAATTAGGAATGGTTTTGGTTTCACACAGCATTCCGTAATTTCAGATCCCTCAGGGGTTTACCTCGTTGTAAAGGCTAATATTCAAGACAAAGAGTATGTCTTGGTGAATCTATATATGCTCCTAATAAGGATAAAGACTTGTTACAATTTTTCAGTAGCATTCAAAAGCTGATTTGCGATAACGATTTAGACAATGAAGAAAACATCATTATTAATGGTAATTTTAATTGCTCTATTGATCCTCTGCTCGATAAAAATGGCGGCGTTCTCTCTCCTTGGAGGGCTGTGGTAGAGAGAATTCTATGCATGCAAAGCGAATTGGATTTAATTGATATATGGAGAATCAGAAACCCTAGCACGAGGAGTTACACTTGGAGTCAAAAATCACCCTGAGTATTCTGCCGTTTAAACTATTGGAACATTTCCAATAATGTACACGATTTTGTGCAGTGAACTAACATTTCCCCAGTGATTAGGACCGACCACAACGCAATTGACCTGAGTATTGGTGATATTGAGAAAGGCATAAAAGGCCCTGGGTTCTGGAAATTTAACTGCTCACTACTTGACGATGAAAATTATCTTCAGGAAGTAAAAAATAATTTTCAAGCATGGATGGTGGAGGGTGAAAAGGAATTACAAGATAAACGTGCGATTTGGGAATGGATTAAGTACAATGTTCGGTCCCATGCCATCAACTGTTCAAAGATTAAATCGAAACAAAACAAAGAAAAGGAAACTCAGTTAGAAAACGATTATAGCGAGGCCGTAAGGAAATTTGAAGTCGATCCTAGTGAAAATCTCGGCTATGTGAGGTGAAAGAGAAACTTGAACAAAGTTTTGACGAAAAGTCAACTAACATTTCCCTAGGCGGTAATCTGTCAGCGGTGAGCTGGCAACATGGCCGCAACGTTTTAAGCTCCGGCGGAATTTGCCCAATTTAGTGTGACTCTTTCAATGTTATTTTTGTTTCTAAATCCCGTCTTCTTTTATTCAAATAATGCCTGACAAAGTAGGAAATCTCAAGAAGGAAAATGACGCGTTAAAATCGCAAATTGAGCAGCTTTCTGCTGAACTGACGGATCTGAAGAAGACACTCGAGAATCAGAAACCAACAAGTAAACCTACAACTGGGGAACAAGATTCCGAGAAATGTTAAGACTTTGTGAGCAAGAGTTTCGACGACTTCAACAGCTTTCAAAGGCTCAAAGGGAACTCAGCCGTCTAAATAACCGCCTCGCCGAACTCACTGATAAGGTCAACATGATTGGCAAAGCTGTTGATGATTTACAAGAATATAGCTACCAGTTCCATCTCAAGATTATGGGTATCCCTGATCTTAATTCGAAGAAATCGGCTTCCGAATCAAGTCTTTTTTGCTTGAAGCTGTTCAACGAAATCGGTGCCTAAGTATCAATGTACGACATTGATTACACTCACAGAATTCCGACCAGAATCGCGAATACCGGCCCTCGACCGATTATCTGCAAGTTTACTCGAAGACTGGCCAAAGACAGCGTGATGTTACACCGCAAAGATGCGAGCAAGGTTAATCCAACTAGGCTGGGGTTGACAGGCCAGGTTTCGTTAGAGGCTGTCAGAATCTTCGATCATCTATCGCCCAAAACGCAGCAAGTGCTATTTGACGCGAAAAGGTTTAAAGAACGCCACCATTACCAGTTCTGCTGGGCGAAAGGATCTATGGTTTACCTTCGCAAAGACACTGAGTCTCCTGTTTTAAAGATCAAGGATGCTGCTGCCTTACAGCGACTGACTGAGAGACATCTTTAAGTTGAGCTAAGTGCCTGCCAATAATATCTTTGTACTTGATTGTTGTTTATCTAGCAAATATGTGAGACAAGTCCTCCCGTAAAGACGCTTTTCGTGAATTACCATATTTTGGTGTTAATTTCGTTCCATATCATGGGCAGTTCAACAATTGTTTAGAAAGTAATCTTCCAACCAAAAAGTATTCGGATAAACTCTCCAACATCTATGATTTAGATCTCTTTACTCTAAAAACTAACATGAATTTAAATCCGGATCTTCATCTTTCAAACCAGCATATTCGTAGTCAATATTATTCGCCACATAGTTTTAATCTTTTAAAGCAGCGACTATCTCGGACCAGCTTCTCATTGCTTCATACTAATGTTAGAAGCCTGAAGCATAATCTCGAAATTCTAGAAACACATCTCCTTAATGAACTTGATTATCGCTTTTCCGTTATTGGAGTTACCGAGACTAAAATCACGAATTCGAATTACGCATCAATGCCGAAACCATCCCTGCCAGGATATACTTTTGAATACGTTCCAACACCTCTTGCTTCTGGTGGTGTTGCTATGTTCATTGACGATTCTTTCAAATATTCTATTCTGGAAACACACGTATAAAATAGCGGTTCTGTTGCACTTGCGCACTTTGTCGCTTCGCTTCGTGAGCGCAAGTGCGCCATAGAACCGCTATGTTATGCGTGTGTGTCACATATCACAAGAGCAGAAGTCCCAGTTGCGCACAAAGAGAACAAGGGTTTTCACGTGCCACCGAGAAAACACGTGCAAAGCAAAGAAATGCAGTACATTGTAATACAACGCAATACAATACAATGCACATCATATCACAAGAGCAGAAGCCCTCAGTTGCGCATAAAGAGAACTTAGGTTTTCACGTTTGGGACATTTACGCAAGAGCGAGCCGCAGGCAACCAGTTCAAACCAATTTATTTATTTATTTATTTATTTATTTATTGATTTTGCCAAACCATAAACAGCATTATTCTAAGGAAAACAAAAAAAGATAGAATGGATAGAAGTTACAATGGCGAGGAGGCCTAAAGGAAACTATGAAGCTTATTTTAATTAGGCCTCCTCAGTTATTATTTTACAAGATAAAATTTTGAAAAAAGAACATGACGACGGATACAATTACAACAGGTTAAATTAGGAACAAAAGGGTAATTGGCTATAAGGATGGCAGCAGCACGCATGCAGGAAAAGGTCTTCAACGAGTTTTATGCCCCGGCCGCGCAAGAGGGGCCAGACTTGGAAGAGCAAGTCTTTGGTCATTTTGTCGTAGCAAGGACCAATTTTCACGAATGGAACGATGTTTGGAGAATGGAAGGTTTTGATGCAGTTCAAGAAGGAATTCACAAATTTGGAAGCATCAAAGCAACTTTTGGCATGGAAGTCCTTTCCAACGTGAATTTCACAATGAAGATAACGAATTGGAAACGATAACACAGAAACACTATTTTAAAGGAGAAACAGGCATTCTTATTCCAGAAAACTATGAATCTGAATTTAGAAACCAGTTTAATCGTCTTGTTGGAAAGATTCAAGGCGAAATTAATGAATGGTCTGAGAGGGGTTCAGGATGGGCGGTTGATAATATATCTCGCTGCTACGTAAAATTCGCAAATTATGAACCTTTTGCCGGAAGAACGTATGTTCCTTTACCTCCAAAGCAGGCAAGGAAAAAAGCAAGAATACAGTCAAGAATACAGACAACGAATGTTTGAAATGGGCTCTGAAATCTGCTTTGTTTCCTGTCTCCAAAGATCCACAAAGACCGACCAAGTACAAAGACGTTGTCGATGGAATTAACTGGGGTGGAATAAGTTTCCCTACACCCGTGAAAGACATTGACAAACTTGAAAAACAAAATCCACATCTTGCGATAAATGTTTATGGGTGGGATGAGAAAAAGGAAACTCTCAATGTTCACAGAATCTCCAGAACAGACAAAAGAATCAAAAGAATAAACTTGATGTTTTTTCAAAAGGACGAAAAAACTCACTACAGTTATAAAAAGAAAATGTCAGCATTGCTTTATAACAACTCAAAATATCAACGTAAAAAATTCTTTTGCCAGATGTGTTTGTCTTTGTTCTCGAAACAAACGGTTCTTGAAGAGCACCAAAAATACTGCAACTGTGTGAAAGGCGTTCCAACAAGAGCTGAAATGCCTAAAGAAGGTGAAAACACATTGAAATTTGAAAACTTCAAAAAACAAATGAAAGCACCTTTAGTTATCTACGCAGACTTTGAAGCAGTAATCACGAAAATTCCGGTAGACAAACGAGAAAAAGCAAGATGTACAGAGAAAACAAATGTGCACGAAGCTTGTGGATTTGCTTTCACAGTTGTCAAAAGCGATGGAAAAGTCGTGCGCCCTGTTTACAGTTACAGACAAAAACCAGACTCGAAACAGAAAACAGCAGAACTATTTCTAAACATGTTGTTGGAAGTTGAAGAAGAGCTGCGAGAAAACCTGGAATCCCATGAAAAAGTTAAATTGAGCCGACAAGATTGACAACGTTTCAACCATGCAAAAAATTGCCACATTTGCTGCAAACCTTTGGTCAGAGAACAATTCCTTGATTCAAGACCGACTTACGACGTATGGACAGGCAAATATGCATGGCAAAGCCACAAAAGATGTTTCTTCAAAGAGCAACAAACAACCATACCTGTAGCAAATGAATTCGGCGAATACGAAGAAAAACTTGTATTGACTTCTGGGCTTTTTTGAATGCAGATGACAAACAACCTCTTGATTCGATTTAAATTGAAAAAAATCAACAAGATTGCTTGTTTTGTGGCGAACCCCTGTTGAAAAAGATTTCAGAGGCGCGGAGAAAGACCACTGCCACATCTCAGGAAAATTTCGCGGTCCCGCACACGACAGTTGCAACAAGAAGTTGCAAATCAACCCCAAAACAACCCCGATACCTGTCATTTTCCACAATCTCAAAGGCTATGATTCACACCACTTGATGCAAGCAATGGCCGATGTCAAAACAGACAAACCTTTGAACTGCATTGCAAACAACATGGAGAAATACATTTCATTTAATCTTGGCAATCTCGTTTTCATCGACAGCTTCGCATTTCTCTTGAAAAGTTTGGATGCTGTTGTGAAAGGCACACCCAAAGAAAAACTCAAGATCACGAAAGGTCTCTTCCAAGAAAACCCCCGAATCGATCTCCTCTTCGAAAAAGGTATCTATCCATACGAATACGTCGATTCCCTCGAGGGTTTCGACGAAACAAGCCTTCCCCAACGGCAAGTCCAAGGTCAATGGACGTTCTCCCCCGGTGTCCGAAACGCCAAACATGTGTTTGTTTTCTTCCAACAGTCGCGCAAATAGAACGCTTTGGCATACAACCCGAACAGTTTCGACACCTTTGACTTGGATGGGAACAACTCAGCGAAAGTGAGTACCTGTCAGCTTCAGTATGGGGCAGAGTATTACCCTGAGATTGACTATGATGGTGAGGACCACGCGCGGATCTACAGCGACCTGGTCGAATACAAGTTCCGAAAGAACGACGTCAACACAGGAACACAGGTGAGCCACGACAACTACACCAAGCTTCACTCTGTGATCTATTTCGATCTCCGCGAAACCAAACCAAGCATGACGGGGGAGAAAAGCAGATGGTTTTCCATTGGCGGTTGAATGAGGCGGAAAAACGCCCACGATTACATTATTTACATTGCGGTTTTGAATGAAGAAGAGGTCATCATCAAACAAATCGGAAACGAGCTGGTGGTAGTGTATTTCTCTCCTTTGGAAATTCTTTTCTTCAGTATAAGATGGCGACAACGTACCAACCATTCCAGATTGCCTTGACGGATGGGCAGAAAGAGAGCCTGCAAAAGGTTGTTGTGTCGAGAACAGCCGTGACTCTGCGGGTTAAACCTGGACAGCTTGGGCGTGGCGATACTCTTCTTCTGACTGCCACCCAAATCAACCACGCAAAAAAGCAGCCCGCTAGGGGCGCGGCGTGGACATCACGATCAGCAAAACACAAATAACCAAAATGGCACAGAGCGGCGGCCGTTGACTGTTCCGGCCGCCAAAGCTTTGGCAACTGCGGGGCTGACTTTCACTGCGGACAAGGCTTTGAAAAGGATTTTCGGAAAGGGCTACAGCACGAAGTAAGTCGAGCTTTACCGGCTGGCGAAAAGGTTGACACCTGCCAAAGAAAAAGCGATTGAAAAATATTTCGTTTGGGAAGGAATGGTTAAAGGTGGAGCTGTTCAGCACGGTGGATTTCTAGGAATGCTGGCTTTCATCGGGATTCCCCTTGCCATCGACCTTGTGAAAATTCTTGCTGGGAAAGGAGTACAAGTTGGCCGGCCCTGTTCGAAATGGAAGAGGAAAGGGAAGAGGAATGCAAATAAACCCTCCTTGGTATCGCCCGCAGCCTGTTTGGGTAGTTGGGAAGATTGGGAGAAAAAAAAATGAAATTCCGTGATGTTCCGCTCTCGAACATTGATCTGACCAATTGCTGTAAATATCTCAACATCCCAATTCGCGGGATTTTCTCTATAGGTGAAGTGAAACCTCTGCACCACTCACCCTGCATTTTGAACTTGGATGATTTTGGGAGTTTGGGGACACACTGGGTTGCTTGTTGGAAGGGAAAAGATACGGAGTATTTCGACTCTTTTTGTCAGCTCCGATGGAATGGGAAAAACGAGATGTTGAAAGCGGGGCACAAAACCTTCCTGTGCAACGAGGATCAAATCCAAGCAATCGACAGTGTGCGATGTGGTTACTATTGTTTGTTGTTTCTCAATGAGCGTAACAAAGGGACAAGCTTCCAGGATATTCTCCAGATGTTTTCCACAGATGTGCAGGAGAATGAGAAAGTTGTGAAGAATTATTTTGAACATATAGCGTAGTGGTGGGCATTTATTGTGTAAGAGACAAACGCAAAACCCCAAATGTCCCCGGAACGGAGAAAGAGGTCGAAGAATGTTGAAAGCAAAATGTGCTGTTTGTGGAACAACCAAAACAGAAAAGGAGGAAAGGAGGCCAGAAAAGGAGGTGCGTTGGTCCGACGGGGACTCCCATCGTTGCTCGACAAAATGGCCTATGCGGCCAGCATGTTTGTGAATCCGACGGCCTTGTGGGCGAGTGCTTTCAAATTGATGGATTCTCAGGCTTTGAATGGTGTGACTGACAACATAAAATACGCACGAAGTCGTCCGGTTTCTTCGACTTCACCGTACCTCAAAGTGAAGGGTTCGTGAAATTACCCACTTGATATAAGATGGAGGTTTACTGTGTGAAAGACCACCGGAAAACCCCCAACATTCGTGGGACTGAACGAATAACCACCACAAAAAAATGGGAAAATAAGGTTTGCAGCAAAATGTACAATTTGTGGTGGGAACAAGTCTCGATTCTTGGGGAAAAGGGAACTTGAAGGTGCGGGAATTGGAAAGGGTATTGCTGGAACAGCGATGGATTTGTTCTTGAAACAGGGGGTTCCATATCACGCAAAGAAAGGAGTGTAGATGGGGCGGTACTATGCGTCGGAAGCAATGAGGAATCCCAAACTCCAACGAAAAGAAATTGATTGGGCTGTGGAGAAGGGCAAGCCCATGTTTCGAAAAGTTGGGAGCACCGTCCGGCCCAACATCCGTTACAAGACCGACAGACCCGATCTCGACAATCCCACTGGTGCGAGAATACCTGTTTCCTTCCCATTTGTTGATTTTAAGAAGCTATGGAGTGTTATCTCTGACCCAAAACTTTTCAAAGGTCCTGAAGTTTCTGAAAAAGAAGAGAGAACAATGGTGGCTGAATACAAACGGCAGTACAAAGAATACAAAGACAAAGGTGGCTCCCGCAGCTATGGATCTTCGATAAAATGGAAGGGATATGGGCGAGGTAGTGGGAGTTTGTTTGCTCCACGGTTTGTTTCACAGGGTGTGCTGGTTCCAAAGTTCGCAACTGACATGAAGTTTTTAAAAGCTTTCGGTAAAGCCATTCCCAAACACCACGGTTTCACAGATGTTTTCAAGAAAACCCTGCGCAACTACTATGGATCTGGTGTGGATGTGCATAAATTGATTGGGAAACTTCCAGCGCCAAAAGGTGGTTGGACCCTTCCTGGTCACAATTACACTGGACCTTACAATCCCTTACATCATCAGCTAAGCTTTGACCCTGAAACTGGTAAGATTTTGGAAGTGTTACAACAACCGACTGGCGCAACGGATGCGATTGCAATGCAACACGATGTGGATTACAGTAGTTGTGGACACCGGGCAAAAAAATATGGTGAGGACGAAAAAAAAAATGCAAGCATGCCGCTGACAGGAAAGTGGTTTGAGCTTTGGATGCGGTTCCGTGGAAAGATAGACAGTGGGGGCATGCTTTGGCCCGCAATGCTATCCACACGAAAGAGAAGTTGGGACTTAGGGTCAAAGCTCAAACCAAGCGACAATAATGTCCAAACGTCTGATGGCGTTGGACAGCTGCCATCGAATTTCGTTTGTTGTTTTGTCTGTGAGAGAACAAAGTTCGTCCAATATATCAAAAAAAAGCTTCTGCGTCTTTTTTTTTTTTTTTTTGTTTTTTTTTTTTTTTTTTGCTTCTTTGATAACTTTTGCATCCCACAAACCGTCTTGAAAAAAACTTTCCACGCTCCTTTCCAACGGTGCGACAATGGCTATGATTTTGGAGGAAAACTGGTCGTCTTCCGCGGGCGTTGGGTCGAGAGGATGAAGAGCGGAAATAGCCGCGTCAAAGTCTTCGAGCATCTTGCTGATCATTTCTTTCGCTTCGACTCGCGAACGCAGGCGTGTCATTTTTCGTGTACCTCTTTTCTTCAAATGGGCGTACCTTGCACAAACATTTTGTCAACGACACGAACCATTTCTTCTTGCACCTCGTGGACGATTGGGCGTGAGTTTGTCTTGCAAGAAATGGAAAAGGATTACCAACAAGGCAATCATACTTGCACATAAAAAAACATTTGTTTAAAAGTCCGCCACAACAATCAATCGCAGTCCAGTTAAATGTGTGGGGCAAAAAAAAAATAAGGTGATGGATTTTTTGTGGAGGCTTCCATGGGAATTAAAGGAAAAAATTTTTAAGTTTTTTTTTTTTTGCTTTCAAGTTGGAAGAAAGGGAAGGTGTTGGATGGAATCAGAAACATTTGCACAATATCAGACAAACTGGCACGCAAAAAAATTTAAAATTTTTGAAAGCTGCTGAAAATTGTCCGGTACAGATGTCAGTGGAAATTTTGAAGAACACTTGAATCAGTCACAACCAAAACAGGCGATGTCGTCGTGTTCAGGGAAAGAAGCGGGGTATTTTGCTTCTTCCAACCTGTGTGCTTCGCGTTCCAAACCGTCTCAGTCTGGTTCGTTTGGATCCTCCTCTTCTGCGTTGTCGAATGCATAGTTGACATAAGCGTCGAAGTTCGTAAAAAGCGGGCATTGCGCGCTTGACGACCCAATCAGGGGAGGTGTGCCCGATTGCAAGAGTGTCTTCAAGCTCTTCCATAAAAACGAGCAATGCCTCTTGCATTTGCGGAGGCAAAAAGTTCCACAGCTGTTGTGTTCTGGTGTTGTCCATATATCTTGGGAAAATATTTGTTAAATAGGGTGTATCACAGCATTCTTTGCAACCACTCGTCCGAGTTACTCCCCGCCATGATAAATATCAGTCAAAAAACAATCCAAATCTGAGGCAATCTTGGCTATTTCTATTGAAACTTCCCGATTCCCAACATTCTCTGCAATTTCCGAAATATCAGAATACATCTCTTCGAAAAAAATTTGAATGTCTCTTGTGTCATTGAAAAAATGGGGATCGCGTCCCCACTTTGTGGCAAAACTTTCCATACTTTTCGATAAGGCGGCTAGTGCACTTTTCACTTCAGAAGGAACATGAAATGTGTCTTTACACACCATTGTGTGATAAGAGATATGAATTTTGGAAACAGCCCAATCGAAGGCTTCAATCAAGTCTTGGACTATTCTTTCCTCCTCTTCCTGCATGCGTGCTGCTGCCATTCTTATAGCCAATGACCCTTTTGTTCAATAGGGTGTATAACCTAGCGCACCCTTTTGTTCAATAATAATAATAATAATAATAATAGTAATCATAATAATTTAAAAACTTATATTGCGCATTTTCCATGTAAATATGATCACATGCGCTTTACATATGATACAATTTAAAAATATTTATAATGTACAATATAAAATAAAAATAAAATAAAAAATAAAAAAGTATATTATACGTGATTAAAAGCGTTGCTAAACAGGTGTGTCTTAAGATGGTGCTTGAAAGTATTGATGTTAGAAATAGAGCGGATTTCATGTGGCAGAGCATTCCACAATTTTGGTGCTGCTACTTGAAATGACCTATCGCCCAAGGTGGCTCTAGTTCGAAAAGATGGCGGTTCAAGTAGGAGACCATTAGAAGATGATCTTAACCTATACGCCCCTAGCATCTTAACTGAAATTAGCTCTTGCAAATAAACTGGCGACTTCCCGTGGATGGTCTTGAACGTCAAAAGCAGTATCTTGTAATTAATCTGCTGTCTGACCGGTAGCCAGTGCAGCTCGCGCAAAAAGGGTGTTACGTGACAATAGCGCGGCGCGCGGCTTACCAGCCTCGCAGCACCATTTAAAACACGTTGCACTTTGTTGATTTGTATGGCAGGCAGACCATAGGCAGACCACAGGCAGACAATAGGGTGTATAACCTAGGGCAAAATTTTGGTGACGTGGTTGAAATTGGTTTGAACTGGTTGCCTGCGGCTTGCTCTTGAGTAAATGTCCCAAACGTGAAAACCTAAGTTCTCTTTATGCGCAACTGAGGGCTTCTGCTCTTGTGATATGATGTGCATTGTATTGTATTGCGCTGTATTACAATGTATTGCATTTCTTTACATTGTATTGCATTTCTTTGCTTTGCACGTGTTTTCTCGGTGGCACGTGAAAACCCTTGTTCTCTTTGTGCGCAACTGGGACTTCTGCTCTTGTGATATGTGACACACACGTATAAAATAGCGGTTCTATGGCGCACTTGCGCACAAGAAGCGAAGCGACGAAGAGCGCAAGTACGCCAGAACCGCTATTTTATACGTCTGTTGGAAAGAAGTTCTAATGATGCCTACCAAGCGCTTTGGATTGAGTTTCACCTTGAGGAAGAAAGCAATATCATATTTGGTGTCATTTATAGACAGCACAATTCCCCTGAGCGGTTCCAAGCCTTTTTCGATGAGGTGCTAGAAAAATACAATAACACTGGCAAACCCGTATATATAATGGGTGACTTTAACATTAACCTCCTCAATGTTGAAACTTGCAAGTATTCCAAAGATTTCCTCGTTTCTCTTCACAGTAATTGTCTCCTTCCGACTATTGATAAACCAACAAGAGTTTATAACAACTCTGCTACTCTAATAGATAATATCTTTGTTAACAATACTGTTCACCAGATTCAAAGTGTGAATATTATTTCGGATATCACTGACCATTATACACAGTTTTGTGTATTGCAATCCACCATAGAGCAACCTGTTCCTAAGAAGTTAAAAATCAGAGACTACTCTCACTTCAATGAACAAAATTTTAAATTCGATCTCTTACTCGTTGACTGGAATATTATACTGACCAAACACTCTGCAAATCTGGACAAAGCGTTTTCTTCTTTATATAACAAACTAGACAAACTTGTTAACAAACATGCTCCCTTTAAATCATTATCCAAACGAAAAGTTAAACAATTCTCAAAGCCTTGGTTAAGTAAGGGCTTAATAAAATATATAAAAGTTAAAAATGCTTTGTTTGTCTCAGGCAATTTAGAAAAATATAGATTTTACAGAAACAAATTATCTGGTCTCATACGACAAAGTAAAAGGCTTCACTATTGCAACGTCTTCAATGAAAACAGAGCCGGGAAACTACAGGCCTATCTCTCTGCTTTCTGTATTTAACCGTATTTTTGAGAAAGTGATGTATAATCGCCTCATTGCTTGTGTAGAGAAAAATGACCTATTATATAAATCACAGTACGGATTTGGTGAGAAACATTCCTGTCATCATGCTCTACTCGAAATTGTCAGCAGAATCCAAACTAATATGGATAATAAGTTGTTTTCATGTGGAATATTCTTAGATCTCAAAAAGGCATTTGATACTGTTGGTCCCTCCATTCTCTTACATAAATTACGCCACTATGGAATAAGGGGAATCGTGAACCGTTACCAGTCTACTCAACTTGACTCAAATATCTCACAAAAGAAGAACATTTCTCTTGGTGTGCCACAAGGATCTGTTCTGGGTCTGCTTCTCTTTCTATTGTATATCAATGATATCCACACTTGTTCTGAAATTTTTGATTTTCATTTTTTTGCTGATGACACCAATATCATCTATACTGATAAAAGTCTGAGATTACTTGAGGTGGTTGTTAATAATGAATTAAAAAATGTTACTGCTTTGCTAAATAGTAACAAGTTAACTTTGAATACTAAGAGATCTAATTATGTAATCTTCCGTCCCCCTCAAAATAAATTAAATTATACCATTGGTTTAAAAATACCTGATAACAACACAAACACCCTTACCTCAGTGGAATGTAAGGAATACGTCAAGTATTTGGGAGTCCTTATCGATGATACCCTTAGCTGGAAACATCATATTGACTACATAGTTGGCAAAATTAGTAAAACTGTAGGTGTAATCGCCAACATTAGACGTTTTGTACCTTCAGATATACTTCTCAAACTATCATTCTTTGATTTTTCCTTATATACAATATGGTACTATAGCCGCCTGGGGTCAAGCTGCCGAGGCTCATATGAAGAAAATTTTTCTTTTGCAAAAGCGTGTTCTTCGTTTTATATATGGTGTGGAATACAGAGCTCATGCCATACCACTATTCATTTCAGCAAATGTTTTATAAGTTACCACTTAAAAAAGTGGCTTCCCAAATGCACGACGTATCCTCTGGCTCTGCCCCCTCTAAAATATCAAATCTTTTTCCTCAATCTCGGGAAATTCACACATACCATACATGATCTTCTAATGCTGGAAATTTCTTTGTCAACAAATCAAGGCTTAATCAACAACTCTCTTCTTTTTCAAGATTTGGCACCAAAGTATGGAACTATCTTCCAAACAGTATGCGTTCCCTACCTAAAATGTTTTTTAACAAAAAAATCCATACATTTTTATTGAAATTACTTAACGATGAAGATGATTATCTTCCTAAAAAATCATCGTTACTAAAATATCTGCTGGATTCATGGAACAAAAATAGCACCTTTAAATTTTTAGCTCCTGTTATTGTCAGTAGCTTATTATTAGGATTATTATTAATTTGTTAAATTAATTTTTGTTATTTTCCTTCTGTATTTTTAACATCCTTTTGACCCACCCGACTCGACTAGCCTTTGCTACCTTGGGGTGGGTACTTTGTATCTTTGTATCTGTCTTTACCAATACATAAAATCTAAATAAAATCTAAAAGATCAAAGGCGTCATTATTCGTGCAAGAGCTTTATGGCACGAATACGGCGAGAAATGCTCGAAGTATTTTCTAAATCTAGAAAAAAGAAAACACGTGAAAAAGCACATAAGGAAACTTCAAATTAATAGTTCCTTAACAACTGACCCCACCGTTATTTTTTCGGAAGCAAAACACTTCTATATGAACTTGTACTAATCACCATTCATAACTGCGGACAGAGAAATTTTGATAGAGAACTTCTTAAATAGTCTGGATATTCCAAAATTATCAGAAGAAGAAAAGCAACCAGGCGAAGGGAAAATATCGCTGAAAGAATGCGAAATAATTTTAGAAAGCTTCAAGGAAAACAAATCACCTGGAAGTGATGGGATTCCCAGCGAATTTACAAACGATGTTAGGATATCATAAAGAAACCGTTTATTGAATGTGTCAACGAATCCTTTGAGAGAGGTGAAATGTCAAACACACAGAAAAAAGCTGTAATAACGCTTATTGAAAAGAAAGGTAAAGATCGCTGTTTCATCGAGAAATGGAGGCCTATCTCATTGCTAAATGTTGATGCTAAGATAATGTCGAAAGTTATCGCTGCCAGAATAAAAGAGGTTTTGCCAAATGTAACTCATAGCAACCAAAGACCGATACATAGGCGAAACTGTTAGGTCTATCTTTGATATCATGGAATTCACAGATGCTGAAAATAATCCTGGCCTTTTAATATTTATTGATTTTCAAAAAGCCTTCGATACCCTAGAATGGGACTTTCTTCTTAAGTGCCTTGAAGCCTTCAACTTTGAACACGATTGTATACATTGGGTCAGGCTTTTCTATGAAAACATTTAAAGTTGTGTTATAAATAATGGTAATGCCTCAGATTATTTTACCCTTAAACGCGGTGTCAGGCAAGGGGATCCACTTTCCCCTTATCTTTTTGTTTTGGCCGTTGAAACCCTCACAACTGCTACTCGAAACAACGTTCAAATTAAAGGCATTAAAATGAAGTGACAAAAGAACTTCAGTTTGCAGATGACACAACAGCAGTTCTGTCAGATATCAATTCCGCCCTTGTTCTTTTTCAATCTTTGAAACATTTCGAGATTCTATCAGGCCTGTAAATAATTCAAAAACAGAGTGATTGTGGATTGGCGCGTTAAAGAACAATGACAGCAGACCCCTTGGCATCAAATGGCCAAACGAGCCAACAAAGGCCTTAGGAGTCTTCTTCACCTACGACAAAACACTGCTCTATGAAAAAAATTTCAGGGAGAAACTAGTAAGCATTAAAAAACTTATAAATATCTGGTCATCTAGGACTCTCACTGTATGGAAAAGTCGTTATTATTAAAAGCCTGCTCCTGTCAAAGCTAATGTATATTTCTTCATTATTACCCACTCCTTAATTTATTGTAAAAGAAGCAAATAAGCTGGTGTTCAAATTTTTATGGAAGGGTGTTGATAAAGTGACGAGACTGTCGACAATAAACAGTTAGAAGAAGGAGGCTTAAAGAAGGGGGATTTAGATTCACAGATCAAAGCTCTTAGACTAAGTGGGATGAAGAGAATTTTTACTCCAGGTAGTGGCACATGGAAATCTTATCTTCAGTATATCTTAAACAAAAATGGAGGCTTCCTGCTTTTTAACTGTAATTACAACATGGATTATTGGAAATCAACTCTCAGTTTTACAAAGAAGTATTACAGTGGTGGGCTGAATTTCGTGAAAATTTCGGAGAAGAGAAAGATTGGCAACCTATCATTTGGAATAATAAGGAAATTTTAATCGACAACAAACCAGTTTACTATAGACACTATTTCAGAGCTGGCATCATCTGTGTAAATGATCCTCACTTCCATGTAGACAACTTAACTTCTTTCAATAGGATCGCTAAAGAAATAGACGGAAGTAATTTCTTAACGTTGACCAGACTGCGCAATTCAGTGCCACCCAATTTGAGACATCTCCACTCCGGCTCTACTGTCGATTTTTCGAAACCATCTTTTATACACTCTAAATGCGTATTCGATGTAACCAAGAACAAATCAAAACACTATTACGCCCTCCTAGTTGGTACCAAGGCTCGCCTTCCTAATAATAGTATCAACTTGAAACGTGAATTTAATCTCGCAGAAGAACAACTTGGAAAAATTTATCTCCTTCCTCATACTGTCACTAGTGAACCTTGCGTAAAAGCATTCCAGTACAAAGTGCTAAATTCAATTCTGTACACCAACGATAAATTGTATAAAATCGGTTATATAGAAAACTGTCATTGCTCTTTCTGTAATCATGAAAAGGAAACTTTGTACCATCTTATGTTTCACTGTCCTCACTCAAGTAAGTTTTGGAAAGCCCTTGAATTATATTTTCTCCAGGTAACAAATCAACAAATCAGTCTCAATCCACGAGATGTTCTTCTTGGAGTCATCTCCTCACAATGCCCCCTGCTAAATTATTTGATAATCTTTGGCAAATTGTATCAGTGGGATTGCACAAGGAATGGAGTTCTTCCCAACTTAACCAGTTCTCTAGCAAAAGTAAACATCAAATTACAAACAGAAAAATACATTAGTATCAAGAACAATATGCTCCAAGAATTTTATGATAAATGGAACTTTATAGTAGCTAGAGTGAGTTAAGCATATTTTGCTGACTACCGGGTACTTTATTATATCTTATTACATTATATTAAAATACAGTAAGCATAGAGATTGTTATTAAATTTTTATAGACATACCAATAA
>JAEMWC010000021.1:1272500-1275000 GCA_016490735.1 Pachyseris speciosa
AGAGATGAACCCTTGATTGAAAACATTTTAAAATTTCTTACAGCATTTTGGATGCGTGTGATAGCTCCTGAAATTTGTGAAATGCGAGTCCCAAGGGAGCTGCTTCCTTTAATATTACCAGAAATTGATTTGGATTCTGTTGATGTGCCCGACGCCATGAACATTGAACTTTCTTCCATTCCTTCACCTGTGGACTCTGGGAAAGGCAGTGACTTGGAAGAAACAGATCCTGTGAGAGCTGACAACTTTTACACCCATAAAGAAATTGAAGCTGCCGAAGCCCTTTTATTTGCAGTTACAGATGCTAACAAACCTTCAGCACCTACTCATCCCTCTGATCAAGACAGTGATCTCACTTTTTTCCCTTGGGGTGGAGTTACAAGTACTGGTATAACAATGACCAACACTTGTCCTCTCGACAACTGGCTCATGATTTTCCAGGCCCTTGTCAAATCTGGAAAAGTTACCTTGACAGATCTTACAGAGTCTGGCCACATCATTGCAAATGCTCTTCAGCTGATTGACAGTGGCTTGTATGCTGAACCCAAACTAGTGATACTCCAGGCTTTGACCCCGGGCCCACAAATTGTGTTTCGAACATTGGATCTTTATCGAAATGAAAGTGACTTTTTCTTAACGCTCCTAAGTCCTTACCTGGTGAACAGCACTGTCACAACTTGCTCCTCCAATTTCTGTCCAGCTCCAGTAAACACTGTAAAGTCTACTTCTATCATACTGCCACTGCCGACTGGCAACCACAGTGGGTAAAATGTGAACTCACATTCACTCACTGCATGGCTTTTCCCAGGTGATTCACAGTGTGGGAGAAAATTTACCAACAAACCTACAGAGGATGTTCTATTCTATGAGGATGCAATCTTAAATGAAAATGGAGATGCTCATGTATCATGGCACTGTGCTGGAATAAGGACAAGCACAACACGTACAATGTTAAACCTGAAATTATTCATCATTTTTTCTGTTGACCTTCTTAGTAGAGGGGGTGTTCTTAACTTGTCACGGGTGCCACCACAGATTGCATTATTTGGTCAAAACTTTACCCTTTATGGTGCAACACTTTGGAATGGTGGACACTACATCTGCACCTTTTATTTTAACAATGGCTGGTTTCTGTATGATGGCCTTAGGGAACATACACAAAAAGACTCTCGAGTTGTCTTCTCTTCAGGACCCTTTACAGAACTGCCAGGATATTCATTAAGCTATCTTATTTACTGTAAGTAGGCTACTGTGTTTGTGTTGACCAAGATACATGATATATCCAGGGCTTATATTTAAGAGAACTTGTCACTAGAAAAGGAATCTGTTTAGTATTTGGGTCATGGAAAATACCGTATTTCTATTAATGCACCTATCAATGGTTTGCCTCAGGATAGGGGGGAGGGGGGCAACCCACAGGAATTTGACTTCGGTAGCGAAGCTCTACCTAGGTAGGGATTTTGACATCCACAACAGTCCCATTGAGGAAAAAATTTTACTCAGTCCCCATCTTGGAAAGTAGAGAGGGCCTGGCCAAGGGTGGGAATTTCAATGAGAACCCAAGAATGGGGTAATTGACATTTGAAAACCAAAAATTGTCAAATTCCCATGAGGTTGCCTGCATCCCTGATCCTGGGGCAAACCATTGATAGGTGCAGTAGTAGTGGAAATTGGAGCACTTAGCAGAGGAATAGAGTTTTGAGCAAAATACCACCCAATTTAGCCAAAAGTAAGCCCACACTACATGTTTTGCTGTTCATGTACCTGCATACAGGTGCAGTTGTAATACTCGAAGACAGACAACTTCTGGTTGATTTTGTTTATTGATACAGTAGGCCAGAAAAAAAAATGAACCATGCATTAAACAGGAAAATTTAGCAACAATCTGGAAGAGGCTACAATGTTGCAAACTCTTCAGTTCAGAAACAACAACATTCACTTGAAATGCAGACCATGACTTTATTACAATTTTATAAGAAGAAAAAGTAAAATAATGTGTGCACTGTACATGTATGTACAGTACCGGTTAAAGGTAAGTTGACAGTCTCGACTCGATCCTCGCGAGAATCGAGTATCGAGGATCGAGTCGAGAATCGAGACTCGATTCACTTGAAACTCAACTCGATCCTCGTTACTCGATTCTCGCAGGAAGCACTCTATTGTTATTCATCGAGTACGCGATTCATCAAGTACGCGATTCGACTTTCCGAGTTCTTGAGGAAAGAACGCAGTTGTTCTGTATGGATGTAGACACTACAACAATTTCCGTTCGAACAACGCAACGAATTCAAGCTAAAGGACAGCGCGGTGACAAATACTGTCAAAAGTCATTTAGGTTTTGAGGACGCGGTGTACTTCTCGAGGAAATATCGCATACTGCATAAAAAAAAAGCAAGGTCAAAAGACATTCAGTTTCTTTCGAGGTCACAGCGTAGTGCTTTTCTACATAAAAATTCCGATGCTCAATTTTAAACCGTTCATATGGCCGCTCCTTCATAAG